>JAIVFJ010000021.1:0-513060 GCA_025765615.1 Zopfochytrium polystomum
ACAGAGTGCTATTCCCAAAGAAGATAAAGTCAATAATGTCCAACTCAAGCCTGTGCCATCAAGAACTGCTGACCATTTCAGTGAAAAGACACTGCTTGATGCATTGCATGATTTTTTGGTGCACAATGGACATCACTACCTGGAAGCCTGCAGCTTGCTAGACTCACTCAATCTGGTCATTCCAACAATGTCCGCTCTTCAAAAAATCTTTCCTACTGGCGGCATCAACCAACTGCCAATACATACACTCATGGAAGACATGAAAAGAGTCCTGCAAAAGTTCCTCATTCCCCTCAAGGCATCAGCATTACAAGTTTATTTTACAGCTGTTCCCTTCTCTCCAAGTGACTCTGAATTCTACGAGACATTTGTGGGAAAGGTGCCTGCGTATGTTTCACGCCCAAGAGTTAAAATGGGACAGCTAAGAGAATGGCCTCCGTGTATCAATGTTCTTGAGGGACACTCTGGTAAGGTTAACTCTGCAGCAGTTAGTCCTGATGGTCAGTTTGTTGTGTCTGGAGGTGATGACAAGACTCTCAGAATTTGGAATGCATCCACTGGCCAGGAGCTGCACAAGCTGGAGGGACACCTCCATTATGTCCGATCTGCAGCATTCAGCCATGATGGGCAATTCATTGTGTCTGGAAGTGATGACAAAACAGTCAGGATTTGGAATGCATCCACTGGCCAGGAACTCCACAAGCTGGTGGGACACTCCCATTATGTCAGATCTGCAGCTTTTAGCACTGATGGGAAGTTTGTTGTGTCTGGAGGTAATGACAAGACTGTCAGGATTTGGGATACATCCATTGGCCAGGAGCTGCATAAGCTAAGAGGACACTCTGGTCAGGTCAATTCTGCAGCATTCAGTCCTGATGGACAGTTCATTGTGTCTGGAAGTGCAGATAAGACCGTCAGGATTTGGAATGTATCGACTGGCGAGGAGGTGCACAAGCTGGAAGGACACTCTGATTGGGTCAAATCTGCAACCTTCAGTCCTGATGGGCAGGTTGTTGTGTCTGCAAGTGATGACAGGACAGTCAGGATTTGGGACGCATCCACTGGCCAGGAGCTGGACAAGCTGAGAGGACACTCTGATCAGGTCAATTCTGCAGCATTCAGTCCTGATGGGCAACTTGTTGTGTCTGGAAGTAGCGACAAGACAGTAAGGATTTGGGATGCATCCACTGGCCTGGAGCTGCACAAGCTGGTGGGACACTCTGATTGGGTAATCACTGCAGCATTCAGTCCTGATGGGCAGCTTGTTGTGTCTGGAAGTGCAGATAGGACAGTCAGGATCTGGAATGCATCCACTGGCCAGGAGCTTCACAAGCTGGTGGGACACTCTGGGCCTGTCAGGTCTGCAGCACTTAGCCCTGATGGGCAATTTGTTGTGACTGGAAGTGATGACAGGACAGTCAGGGTTTGGCATGCATCCACTGGGCAGGAGCTGCACAACTTGTGGGGACACTCTGATCAAGTCAGATCTGCAGCATTCAGCCCTGATGGGGCGTTTGTTGTGTCTGGAAGTGCGGACAAGACAGTCTGGATTTGGAATGTATCAAGCGGTGGGGTGCGGCACAGCCTGAAGGGACACTCTGATCGTGTCAACTCTGTAGCGTTCAGTCCTGATGGTCAGTTTGTTGTGTCTGGAAGTGATGACAGGACAGTGAGGATTTGGCTTGCATCCATTGGCCATGAGCTGCACAAGCTGAAGGGACACTCTGATTGCGTCAACTCTGCAGCATTCAGTCCTAATGGGCAGCTTGTAGTGTCTGGAAGTGAGGACATGACAGTGAGGGTTTGGAACGCATCCACCGGCTATGTGCTTCACAAGCTGGACGGTTTCTCATTCAGAATGGACTCTGGATTCAGTGTTGATGGTACTTGTGTTGTTTTGGTGGACACCAATGGCACAACAAAACTCGTAAACCTTGCAAGTGCACTGGCAATGGAGGAGACTGCTGGTAAAGGTGCTTCCCCTTCTGTGAGTCTGAGACACGATTTTTGTGAGCGTAATTTGTTAGGGCAGAAACTCCAGGATAGGCAAACTGTCCTTACATCTATTTTGGAGAAGGCTGTTTGGATTAGCTTCAATGTCACCAAAGTCAGTTGTTGGCTTCCACCTGAATTTCGTGGTCAATTCCAGCTCCTGATTGGGCGAAGCGTGTTTCTTGTCGGTGCTCACTGCACTTCTGTTGTTCAATTTTAATGACCTCAGTAAGAAAAAACTAAAAATCAGTTTTCGTTTTTTTGCTAGTATTTTGAATGGAATTCAGTCCTATTTTTGTTGTCTACTAGACATATCCATCTGAGTAGAAATAAGTTTTATTTTAATTTAATTTTCATCCACCATATGTGTCATACAGGATACATAGGTAGGTTGGCTGCAACACAAGCTTGATAGGGACACATCGTGTTGTTGGTCCAAAGAGATAAGCCAGCAAGACCTTGCCAGGGGTCAAACTGTAAACAGTCTACTCTGGCTGTTGGTCACATCCCTCTGTAAACAGTCTACTCTGAGTGAGTGAGTGGAAGGAGTGAATGAAGTGGAGATGTGTGTTTGTGGGTGGTCCTTCTCCCCAACTTTGGAGAGAAAGAGGAAAACACTGTTATGAATTATTGATACATAATGATGATATGCACGCTGCAATAGTTGCTTGGCAAGCATGACCAGCATAGGGTAAAAACCTCTCCTATATTATCTGCTTGAGCGGAGGTGGAGGAAAACTGTCAACACTGGGTTTCTGTTCCACTTAATCCTCAGAGTATTTGGCAACAGCAGAAGCCAGTGCCCAGGTCTGCATTGGCAGTGGCTTGCTCTCCCATCAGCATTGTGAGAAAAGTGTAGAGTAGACCAACAGTCCTCTTTGGCCAGAGCCCCCAGACCAAGCAAGTAGAGGTAGCATTCTCTCAGGTAAGTGCAGAGTGGGCCAAGCTGTGTGAGTGCCCCCTACCTGTCAGGAACAGGGCAGGACAGGACAAGGCAGACAAGGAACTGAGAGGAGTGATGATTGTATTGGAAACAATAATTCACTTGAGGGATGGGACAGGTCCCCCCATCCCCCTTTTACACCTTTTGAGAGTCTTCCTTGTCAAGACTCAAAGAAAGTTCCAGAAAGAGCAATTAGTAATACAATGATACCAATGATACCAATGACAACAAGACAAGTCAGGAAAGCAAAGAAGGTTCCAGAAGGTTCCACAAGGTTCCATGAAGGAATGTTCTAGAAGGTTCCAGAGGTTTCCAGAGGGTGATTCATAACACTACCCAAAGCAAGAGTGTGTGAAGACCAAGTTGGGCTGGGTCTACTGAGATGAGCACTTAGGGAGGCCAGAGCAGAGTGGTCCAAGCTTTCTTTGTTACTTATAGTAGTCTGGCATTGCACCCCTCTTTTGAGCACAACTTCATCATCAGGTTCTCCTTTCTTCAAGCTTGTCTCATCTTCCACATCAAGTTGGTATGTCAGATACCATTCCATCCTGTATGGGTGCTCCAGGGCTTAACCCTGTCATCTCATGCCTATGGCACCCATGATTCATTCGTGTGGAGACTTATCTCTATATGTGTTCCATGGCTGTTATGGCATTCATGAGTCAGCAATCACTCATGACAGTTATTGATTGGTATATCTGTGCTTTCAAAGCATACAGAGAGAGTAGTAATAGCACCAACACCATGGTACTGGCCCTTAGAACCAGGAGTTCCCCATCATTGATGGCTTGTCCTTTCCCCATATCCACTTGACTATGGGATGGCTGGATTATTGTTATACATGTGGGCATATTGCAAGGCTCTGCCTTAAGATATTTGATACTCTGTCTGTATCTGTCTGTCTACACCCCACAGAGGGTGGATGCTTTCGGAATGTTTTGACTTCTCGACTCTCTCTAGTGCATTTTGCCGCATCTGAGAAAGATGTTTTAGCCGGTGAGAGAAATACTTTTGGGGAAGTCTTGTCGCTTGCCATTGGCGGCGATGAGATTCGACTTCAGACACTCAAGCTCACGAGTGAAATGGAGCATTCTTGTCCAATCCTGGTGTAGAGCTCAGAAATTGAAACATGTAAGAGTACACTCTTGTTGTCCAACTCTGTTCAAAAAGTAAATTGCCCCCATTTACCGACTCATGCGAGATTTCTTTGAAGCCAATTACAAGCGAAACTCAGCGGCCGAAGCAGTATGTGAAGCACAACCACAACCAAAAAAGGCGAATTCTCAACATATACTGCGTGTCGACGTACGATCTTCTGGACGAAGCTGGGCTCATTGACATTTGCTCACTCGGGCAATTAGAAATTCCTGACACAGCAGTGGATACACCAATGTTGACCTGGGCCAGTCGTTTGAAGAAGGTGGGAAGGGCAACAACCACAGAAGAACCCGAAATCAAAGCAGCGTCGAAAAAAAGGAGTCCCGCAAGCGCAACCAGATCAGGATCATCAGCTGGAGGAAAAAGGGTTGCGGAGATGCAACCAGTAGATATTTTGGAGCCAGTCATGGTACAAGGGTATATACGTCCATCAGTTGATCTTTCGATTGGAGGTAGTACGAAGAGAAAGCCCATTCTTCGCACAACTGTAACTGATTTGGAGAAGCAAATACTCTCAAGCCATTTGGATGACTGCATTGGTGGATCTAGCGTCGTTGACGAGGCGCTTGATGAAGTGAACAAGGACAACGCACAGCGACGGACCAGGAAACAGGTTTCTGGCTGGTTTTCTATCGCAAAACGATCAGCGAAAGGGTCGAGGGCAACGACAAGCCAGCGATTAGATCAATCAGAGGGATTTAGCGCTATCTAGTCGCCAGATTGCGCTGATGAACTGAAAGCGAGGGTGTCTGCTCGTGTTAAGGGGTCGTTGCTGTGAAGGGGAAAAAGTGAAATTTCCTGAACAAACCAAGAACGAGGTGAAAGCATCGCAGCGAATTTTCAGCCCCTCTCTGTTGTCTGTTGAAGTGGAAGCGGCCATCTGAACCACGTGCCAACGACGAGCTCCTCTACAAACAAGAGGTTCCGCAACCCAGGGGTGATACATCACATGAGACTGTCGGTCTCTCCGTCAAACGTTCTCGTAATTTAAGAGGCAGACAGATCCCGAAATTGGGCGAAGCACAGGAGACAAACGTGGTTGACGCAGGTAGCAGAGGAGACTGGGAGAACTGGGAGAGAGACAGAGAGAGACACAGTGAGTGATGAAGCTGAAAGAGCGACAGACAGAAAGACAGACAGACAGACAGTCCGGCAGACAAGTTTGCGCGACCGACCCAGAGACTGCGCCCACACACACGCACACTCACACACACACCGCGCGCACTCGCACGTTCCTCCAGCAGCAGGCGCACGTCGTCGAGGACGCGTCGTTCGACCCCCCGCCCGCCCGGCTGGTCCTAGTCGTCGTCGTCGTCGTCGTCGTCGTCCACCCGTCCGCCCGTCCGCCCGCCCGCCGCTCCCCCATCGCATCTCATCCCCATCCCCATCTATCGATCTGCAAGCAGTTGTGGTCGGTCCGTAGATGCCACCAACAGCACCGCAAGGCGCCGCCGCCGCCACCATCACATCGCTCTCCTCAATCACCACCACCACTATCTCCACCTCCACCATGACACCATCCCCATCTGCGGCCGCCGAACCCCCTCCTCCGGCCACCCCCGCCCCTCCTCCTCTGCTCCCCATCCTTCCCCTTTCCCTCGCCGTCCTCCTCCTCCTACTTATTCTCCTCGCCTTCACGCTCCTAGCGCTCCACCTCCGCCGCCGCCGCCAGCGCGCCGGCTTCCACTCCCTCTCCGACGACAGCGTCGGCGGCGCCATCTCCTCTCCAGGGAAAAAGACCCCCGAGCAACCGGCCCCGCCGTCATCGCTCCTCCTTCCAGCGTGGTACGTCCGCACCGAGCGACCCTCGGCGCGCGCCAAGAACGACCGGTGGTCCGCCGCCGCCGCCGCCGCCGCCGCCCTTTCCTCCTCCACATCGCCATCGACTTCCCCGCGTCCTGCGCCACGGCACCACCTCCGACCCCACCACCACCATCACCGGCGGGTCGGCAGCAGCGGCGGCGGTGGCGGCGGCAGCCAGTGGCAGCAGCAGCGGCGACGGATGCTTCCGCTGATGCTTGGCGGCGGCGGCGGCGGCGGGGAGGCCTCGGCCGGTTCGGTGGAGCCGTCGTCGTCGTCCACCACAACGCCGGACCACCTGCCTGCGGCGTGGTACGAGCGGTCGGAGCGCGCGGCGGCGCGGGCCAAGAACGCGCGGTGGGCCGCGCGGTGGCGGGTTCCTGCCGCGGCGGAGGGTGCCGCCGTGCCGCGTCCTTCGTCGTCCCTGACTTCGTCGACGTTGTCGGCTGCGCCGACGGCTGGGCTGCCCGGGTGGTATGTGCGGAGCGAGCGCGCGGGCGCGCGCGCAAAGAACGAGCGGTGGGCGCGGCGGTGGCGCACACGCGGCGGCGGGTATCCGGGTTGACTCCTTTTTTGCCAGCTGCGGGCTCCGTCTGTTCGTTATGCCGCACATCGTTCCTATATCCTTTTTTTTTGTTGCTATTTCTTTAGTGCGTGTTTGCCGTTTACCTGTACAACATTGGTTGAAACCGATCAGTCCCTCCGCAATACTCGTTCGCTTTTTGCTTTTTCCATCTCCGCCCCTCTCACTTTCTTCTTTCCCCTCCTTCGGTCATCGTCTTTCTGGTGCGTAGTGCCGGTCTATGTCACGTCTCGCAACAGTCGGGTACACCTGTTCGTGTGCGTTTGTTTCCGTGTGTTTTTCCTCCTCCTGACAAACATCCTCCGTAACGATCCATGGCTCCCCCCCGCGCCCACTGGATAGCGCGCTGGTTCCTCATCACAGCGTCCTACGCGGCCGGGTTCCTTCCTCTTCTGCTTGCGTTCGCGGCCGCAGAGGTGCCGATCCAGCAGTCGGGCGCGGGGCGGCCGCCGGACGCGGTGTCGCTGTACGTGCTGGGGTTCCCGTTCTGCCTTTCGGTCGGCACGCAGCTGCTGTACGTGTCGGAGCTGGCCGGGCACGGCGCGAGGGGAAGGACGCAGCTGGGGCGGGCGTGCGGCGTCATGGGCGCCGTGACGGCGGTCGCGTTGGTGATGGTGGCCGGGCTGGCGACGACGAGGGCTGCCGTGCTCGGCTGCGCGACGTTTGCGAGGGCGCCAGGTGTGTGTGTGTGTGTGTGTGTGTGTGTGCGTGTGTCTGTGTGTGCTGAGGTTGCGGAAACAGGAAAAACTCAATGGTTGCTTTTTTTAACGTACCTCCCCTCCCCCCCCTCGCCCGCCCCCCCCTTCCAAAACCGTAAAGGCCTCACGGCGCCGATTTACACCGCCGAGCCGAGCAGGACGCCCATCGACCGGCGGATCCTGAAATGCGTGGTGGGCGCGCTGGCGCAGGTTGCGATCGAGGCGGTCGGATTCTGGTTCTTTGCGGCGCACGTCAGCGTGTCCGAGTTTGCGGAGAGCGCGAGCGCGCTGCGGCTGTTTGGGGCGGTCGGGTGCTTTCTGGCGTCGCAGGTGCTGCAGCGGGTGCAGATGGCGAGCATGGAGGAGAGCTACACCAGGAAGTACAGGGCGGCGGAGTCGAAGAGCTGCGTGGACGTCCGGTCGGACGGGGGCGACTTGGAGGAGGCAGACGGCGGCGGAGGTGGCGGCGGCGGCGGCGTAGACGGTGGGGCGAGCGATCCGGGCGCGGCCAGCGCATCGCTGGCGGAGTTGCTGAGGAGCGTTTCGAGCCTTCCCACGCTGAGTGGCGAAACGTGGGACGCCCAGCGACGGCTGGAGTTCATCCAGTTTGTCAATCGAACTATGGCGTTCAGCGGTGCGTTTTCTTTTTTTGTTGGGCTTGGCGCATTTCCGATTCCCCCACAAGCTCACGAGCCGAATGTCAAGTTTATCAGATTGTTCCAACGATCACGCTTCTGCGCATCTCCGAGAGCGAAGAGGGGACCTTTGTCCTCGTCGCGCTCATTTCGCTCTTGGTCAAGTTCGCCGTCGACTTCTGCTCCGACCTGCTGGCGGTGGCGAGGAAGCGGTCGCGCGATACAAAGGTGCTCGCGATGGTGGCGGAAGCGCTCAAGGGCAACCAGGACTTGGTTTCTCGGTTCCACAGGGACCTCGCGAACCACACCGGCCTGCTGGCTGGGGCGATAACCACGGTGCTGTTTTTCTGCCACGACACGCCGTTGCAGCGGTTGTCGCCGGCGTGCGCCGAACGCTTGCGGTTGATTGGCGTGCGGCACACTCTGGTGCGGAGCGGCGTTATGATGTTTTGCGCCGTCGCGATCGACGCGCTGTATTTCGCGCGGCAACTCTGGGTCGTCTCGCAAAAGCGGAGAGCCGTGGTTTCTCCTGCTAAAGTCGAAGGAGTCGACGTGATCTCGCTAACCGATCAGGCGATGGAACCGAGTTTTCTGCCGAGCCTAGGTTGTGCGTGCTGTTCTGGACTCGCTGGGGGAGCAGTAGCTGCTGGCATTTCAGCCTGCTGTATTGCGTATTTGAGGGGACTGTTTGGCGTCGATTGTCCTGTCCTATAACTTGATTCCGCGTTAGCAGTCCTTCTCAGGATTATTTTGAAATATTTGATCGTTATTCAGTTCTGAAAATGTGACCCAGCCCTTCTCGACACGCGGTATCTTTCGACCATCTTTTCCCTGCCATCTCACCCACCCCGTCTCCTTCTCACTCGACCTTGCGCCGGAGTGCCGCGGAACTTCTTCTTGGGCGGGGTATTTGGGCGGGGCGGTGGAGGTGTGTGTGCCAAGCGGTCGCGGGTAAGACGCACAGCCAGGCACGCGCAGTGCCTTGCCGCCGGCCGGGTCTGTCTGTCTGTCTGTCTGTCTGTCTGCCCATGAGCCTGACACCACAACAAAAAAAAAAAAAAAACAAACGTGAGTTTTCCTCTTAAGTCAGCGCTTGATCGCTCACGCAAAAAAAATAAACAATGGCGTTGGTTGGGCCTCCTCTTTAATGTGGGTTCCTTAAATTTAAAGGTCCTGGCGGCGCTGTCTTGCTTTTGCAACAACTACAGAATTATTACGTCGATATTCACAAGATATTGCAGAGTTATCATGATTTCATTAATGCAAGCGTGGGCGGTCGCGGTGAGCGCTTTAACCAACACTATGCCGATGGGCAAACAATTGCCGAATATTGTCCATCGGTACCGAGTTGCGAGGCGGCGGCGGGATACCGTGGGACTTCGAGTGGCGGTGGTTGTGCACACTCGTCGATCCGCACGGAGCGGCGGCAGCGGCGGCGGCGGCGGCGAGTCCGTAGCTCGACGCGGAGCCCATCGTTGCCGCCCAGGGGAGGATAGCGTCTAGCCATATTGTCTGGCGAAATTTGCGTGTTGAGCAAGCAAAAGGTGGTCTCCGGGACTGTCAAACACGTGCAACCGAGAATAGTTCAACATCCCATCCTTTAGAAACTTCCGTCGATCATGCAGCTGAGGCTGATTGTAAAGCTGGCAGGAATGTGAAAGGCAGTCTTTGGACGCAGACTGTTTACTTTCAAGAACTTCAAAATATCCAGGTCTGAGTTTGTAAATGCATTTCCAGAGCATTGCAGCTCGAGGCCACTTACTTTCATGCTCCGGCCGGATGTTTCATTAATTTTAGAGTCAGACGACTCTCCTTCAACCATAGCAGAGCATCAGTGCGGCCTGCAACTGAAGCGCCGTCCACTGTCGCGACGGTATATCTCAAGTCAAGCCCACACCAGCACCACTGAACGATTGATATATTCGCCGAGTTGCTTCCGAAGTCCAAACCGGCGGTGGAGATCTGCAACTCTATGCCGCTTGCTTGCCTACACAGCTAAATGACCTTCGACAGATGCTCCGTCAACTTAAAGGTGTACTGCAGACGTAAGCCACTCTTTTTCCACCGCTTCAGCACTATGACCGTGTGTGCTTGCTTTGTCCATAGCTAGTATGTTAAAAAAAAGGAGACTCGCATGCCACCATTGCAGAACTGAAACATGCCCTATCATTTGCTGCATCAGTGTATCGAAAATCCGAACCGCTCCCCAACCACCACTCCAGGACTTCAACATATTCATTCCTGCTCGTACAGTCCAGAGCATTGAGTATACTTCAACTCCAGTCCACTGCTTCAACCAAAGCACTCCCGAGCACTGAATTGATCGATCCGGCTTGTGGGAGACGCCGGGGAAGCCCGCGTTTCGCGTCCGAGCGCCTCTGCATCCTCTGCGGGGCAAAAAAGGACGCCGGTTATCCAATACGCGCAGACCAAAGCTCCGCGTAAGGCCTACCAACGGCAGCTGGCTTCCGCGCTGGACAGCACCTGCAGCGGTCAAGTGCGGGGAGAATACGAAATGCGCGCCCGCCTGGATGGCTGCGGCCGATGCAACTCTACCCCATTTTCGCGGCCGGGGAGCGCGCAGCTTGCTCGTCCTTTATCAAACCCCCCCTGACCGCTTCTCCCCACTCCAGGTGGGCGGGCAACTTATGCTGCGCAATCGAAGCATTTCTTGTTCACGGTACCCCGTGCTAGCGACAGCAGATTGGATGCCCGCCCCGGCGCACCGTGGCCTGTCTCCTTCTGCACAACCCGCCTCCCGCTCTTCGCGACATTCCCAGCCTGGATTCGGAGCGCATGAGTTGAGAGGGGAGGGGGCGTCCCTCACATCGCAAAATTGCGCGACGCGCGGTTTCCACCCAAGGCTGACACGGGCGGGGGGAGGCGCTTGTTCGCAACGCGATTGGAGTCCAGGTCATATTTTCGTTCTGTTTTTCTTTTTTTTTTATTTGCGCTCACGGTATTTTTCGATCGACGGTCTGTGGGCTTTGGTTGGTTGGTGGAGGGGTTTGGTGGGAGATGTGCATGCAACATGCAACGGGGCGCCACCCTGCAAAGAGGCCACCCGCTGAGAAAGAGCAGACACACACACTGGGCAGACACACTAGACACAAGAGGAGAGGAGCGATCCAACACACACACGCAGGCTGTCTCTGGCCGGAATATGCTTTTGCGCACGCCTGCGCCTCGGGGTGGAGGGTATTATTGATTGCAGACGGTCGGTCAGGTGGAGTTCGTGAAAAGCCCCACCCTTCATTCCCCCCTCCCCTATAAATTTGAAACTTGGGACGCCTGAAACCAATCACCCCCCCTCACAACGCTCTCTCTCGCTCACTCACTCGGCCCTCCCCATTCCCCTTCACAGTTCCCTCGAAAGCGCCCTCAAACCAAAAAAAAAAGAAATAAAAAACGATGCTCGCGCGTTTCTCGATCCGCTGGCTCCTCGCGGCCGCCCTGCTCGTTCTCGCTCTCCAGCTTATCGTCGGCAGCCACCATGCCCTCGCGCGACCCGCCCCAGATGAGGATTACCATCCCAGCAACAACAACGGCGACTTGTGAGTACCCCTCCCCCACCGACTTCTCCCCCGCCCCCGCCCGCTGCAACACACATCCCCTCCCCGCCTCCACCCCCCAACCAGATGAAGCAAAACACACCCAGCAAAAAGATTCTAAACGCTCCACTCACCCTCCCACCTGGGCCCCCCCACCCCCATTCCTTCACCCCCCCATGTATCTTTCCTTTCTCCTCCGCCCATCATCAGCACGCGCGAAGAAAAAATCGTCCGCGCAGAGACGCGCAACATGATGAATTCGGCAAAACTGCAAGACATGCTGTTCGACCGGTCCAAGGACAAGGAGAACGAGAACAAGAGGCGGAGGAAGGAGAAAGCGGAGGCGAAGAAGGAGGAGGAGAAGGCGCACCGGAAGGCGGGCGGGCGAGGGAAGTAGGGCGAGGGAAGTAGCCTTGACACGGGGAAAAAAAAGAGGAAAACCCCAAGCAATAAAAGTTTGTTGGGGAACTGGTTTTTTTTTCTTTTATGGCAAAGAACTACCCATGGTGCAGCGCGCGGCCTCTTCCTCCACCCTCTCCCTACCATGACACATGACCCTTGGATGGCACGACCGTCTATTTTATTATAGATGAGAATCAAACACACGAGAGAACGAATCAAAGGGATTTTCCATTTTCCACATTCTAAAAAAAAAAAAAAAAATAAATGCTGCAAACCCACAATCAGGGTTAGGGGGGTATTGTGGTGGTTGGCGAGCTTTGTCCTCGGTGTCCCCCCACCTCACACATGCGCACACATGCGTTTCCGTGCCGTGACGAAAAACGAGAGGGAGGGGCCAGAGAGAGAGAGAGAGAGAGAGAGAGAGAGAGACTGACAGGGGTCGTCCCATCTGGAGATTTGGCCCCATTGCGCCGGCGGGTCGCGTGCGCGCGCGGGCCGATCCAAAGTCGCTGCGTGCTTTCGCGTTTGCGGCGGACGGCCTAAGTTTTGGTGATGTTGCCCCTTAGAGCTCGGTTCAAATGGACCGCCATCGCCATCGCCATCAAAAAAAATAAAATAAAATAAAATAAAAATTCAGGGAGGGCTGGTTCAAGTGCGACGCACAACCTCCACCGCCATCGCCACCTTTGTTTGTGTTATTTTTTCCTTCCATACATGAGAAGATGACAAAGAAGCGCTCATCTACATCACACACCGTGGCCAGCAAAGCCCTTCCAGCAGCTCAAGATGCTGATCCAACTCCAGTGGCCTCCGCTGTGACTGCAGTAGTCAATTCTGCATCCAGGATGAAGCCAACCGTTCCCTGCGCCCTGTGGATCATGCCTACCTATGGTTGTGCGGAAATGGTCTTCGTAGTGGCCCATCTTCTGGGGGTCAAGTACACACTGGCTCCTATCTGAACGCGCCTTCTGACACTTGATGCGCTTGGCCTCCTGTTATGAATCACCCTCTGGAAACCTCTGGAACCTTCTAGAACATTCCTTCATGGAACCTTCTGGAACCTTCTGGAACCTTCTAGAACATTCCTTCATGGAACCTTGTGGAACCTTCTGGAACCTTCTTTGCTTTCCTGACTTGTCTTGTTGTCATTGGTATCATTGGTATCATTGTATTACTAATTGCTCTTTCTGGAACTTTCTTGGAGTCTTGACAAGGAACACTCTCAAAAGGTATAAAAGGGGGATGGGGGACCTGTCCCATCCCTCAAGTGAATTATTGTTTCCAATACAATCATCACTCCTCTCAGTTCCTTGTCTGCCTTGTCCTGTCCTGCCATGTTCCTGACATCATAATTCACTTCACCCTCTCCCACTACTCTCTGCCATCATGTCTGACCCAAACAACACCTTCCCTGATGCAACTGCCTTCCAAGCCTTGATGGACCAATTACAAGCCCTCTCAAGACAGACACACCAACTTCAAGAACAAGTCCTTCACCAGCAGCACCAGCTTCAACAACAACTTCACCAACAAGAACATCAAGCTCTTCTCCTGCCCCAAGCGAACCAAGCAAGAGAGCCCAAGGTTCCCAGCCCTGACAAGTTCACTGGGCTGGCCAAAGACCTCAGGAACTTTATGGCCAATGTGGAGAATGTCATCCTTCTCCAACCTTCAAGATTCCCCAGTGAGCAAGTCAAGGTTCTTTTCACAAGCACCCTCCTGTCTGGTCAAGCTCAATCATGGTACAGATCTCTCCCAAGCACACCCACCACCCTGCAAGAGCTCTGGGAGGGGCTGGAAGCTACCTTTGGTGACCCCTACGCATCTTGGACAGCAAGATCCAAGCTCAAGCATATCAAGCAAGGAAAGCAATCTTGTGTGGCCTACACCAACCAATTCAAGCAACTAGCCAGAGACTCTGGATACAATGATGCAGCTCTGATGGAGCTGTACCATGATGGTCTCCATGAGTCCATCCAAGACATGCTCTCCCAGTCTCTGCACATCCCTGAGACCTTGGAAGAGTACATTCTCCTTGCCATCAAGATTGACAACAGACTCTACTCCAAGAGGCTGAAGCAAAGACAAGCAGGAACTACATCAAGACCTACCCCAGTCCCTCAAGCTCTTACAGTTCCTGAACCCATGCAAGTGGATGCAGTTGAGACACTTCCTAAGGGTCCTCTGAGCCAAGAGGAGAAAACAAGGAGGGCCCAGCAGGGACTGTGTTTCTACTGTGGCTCCAAGGAGCATGCTGTCAAGGACTGCCCAAGGAAGAAGCACCCAAACTCCCAGGTCCAGGCTCACTGAGGGGCAATTCCCTGGACCCTCCTCCAAGCTGCCCCTGTTTCATCACCACCACCAGCACCACAAACACCTCAGATTCCAAGCCCCACCAACTCACCATGGATGTCAAGATTCAACTCTCACCCAAGTCAACCATCACAACCAAGGCCCTTATAGACTCTGGATCATCCTGCAACATCATTGATGCCACCCTTGCCAAGTCTTGTGCCATTCCTACGATCAAGAAATCCACACCCCTCAAGGTCCACTTTGCCAATCATGCTCTGTTCAAGGAAATCAGCCATGAAACCAAGCTAAACCTCCACATCCAAGACTTTCCACCATCCATGGTCAACCTGGAAGTATTGGATCTTGGCTCACCCACATTCTCTGTCATCCTGGGATTACCATGGCTGCAAGCCCAGAACCCTGCCATTGATTGGGTCACTGGTCAAGTCCAACCTCCACCAATCGGAACAGTCACCCAAAACTCAAGTCAAGCCCCCAAGTCTCATGCTCTCAAGCCCTTGATTCAAGATTCACAGCCAGCCAAGACTCAAGTTCCACAGTTCACAGTTCACAGTCAAGATTCAAGTAGAGCTCATAGAGCTCACAGTCATGGCCATGACTCTTGTTCACAGAACCCACAGTCAAAGATTCAAGTACCACAGTTCACAGTCCACATTCAAGATTCAAGTTCCACAGCTCACAGTCTTTGCCAAGAACAGAACTCTCAGTCAAAGATTCAAGAATCACAGTTCCCAGTCAAGAATTCAAGCCCCACTGCTGAGGAGCACGACAACCTGGACCCATCAGACCTCTTGCTGGCATCCAAGCTACCAAAAGAATATCTCCCTTATGCTGATGTGTTTTCCAAGACCAAGGCAGACCTGCTACCAGCTCAGAGGCCTTATGACTGTGAAATCCCACTCAAGGATGAAACTTGCAGCCCACCTTTCAAGCCACTGTACCACCTCTCTCCACCAGAAGCCAAGGCCCTCCAAGAATACATTGAAGAAATGCTGAACAAGGGATTCATCCAACCTTCCAAGTCACCAGCTGGAGCTCCCATCTTTTTTGTCAAGAAGAAGGATGGGGGACTGAGACCCTGTGTGGACTACAGAGATCTCAATGAGATGACAGTCAAGAACCGCTATCCACTGCCTCTCATCTCTGAATTACTGGACAAACTGAGCCATGCAAGGATATTTTCCAAGATTGACCTCAGAGGTGCCTACAATTTGGTCAGAATTAAGCCCCAGGATCAATGGAAGACTGCCTTCAGATGCAAATACGGTCACTTTGAGTACTTGGTTATGCCCTTTGGACTTACCAATGCTCCAGCTATTTTCCAAGGCATGATGAATGACATCTTCAGGGATATTCTGGACCTTTTTGTCATTGTCTACCTGGATGATATCCTGGTATTTTCATCTGACACTGCAAGCCATATGGGACATGTCAAGACTGTCTTGGAGAGACTCAGACAGCATCACCTCTATGCAAAGCTGGAGAAGTGTGAATTCCACAAGACCTCCATTGAGTTTTTGGGGTTCATTGTGTCTGACAAAGGGATCTCCATGGCACCAGACAAGATCCAAACTATTCTTGAATGGAAGGCTCCAAATTCCATCAAGGATGTTCAAAGCTTCCTTGGATTTTGCAACTTCTACAGAACCTTCATTGCCAACTATTCTGCCATAGCCAAGCCTCTCACTGATCTCACCAAGAAGACCACCAAGTTTGAATGGACCCCAGCAGCAGAGCAAGCCTGGCTAGCTCTTAAGACAGCAACCACAAGTGCACCACTCCTTAAGCATGTGGATCCCTTGCTTCCCTTCACCTTGGAAACTGATGCCTCAGACTATGCCCTTGGCGCTGTTCTGTCCCAGCCAAGCTCTCAGGACCCCTCTGCTCCTCTGCACCCAGTGGCATATTACTCCAGGAAGCTGAACAGTGCTGAGTGTAACTACACAGTCCATGACAAGGAGTTGCTTGCAATTGTGGAAGCATTCAAATTCTGGAGACACTACTTGGCTGGTTCTAAAGGCATCTCTGTCTATTCTGATCACAAGAACCTCACCTTCTTCAGGGCAAGGAGGTTGCTCAAGCAGAGGCATGCCAGGTGGGCTGAACTGCTCTCTGAGTATGACTTTAAGCTGTGCTATTCTCCTGGTCACCTTAACACTGTGGCTGATGCCCTGTCAAGAAGAACAGACCTTGCACCTGAAGGGGGAGATGGTTTCACCCCACCATCCAAGACACACCTTTCATTGCTTCCTGACAGTGTGTGGGCCCATGCTATTTCCAAGGACCCCAAGCCTCACAAGATTCAAATCAGCCAAGAAGAGGAAAAACTTGAGATACTCAAGACAAGGCATGATGCAGCAACAGCTGGACACTCAGGAGAGCACAAGACATATGAGCTTGTTTCCAGAGACTTCTACTGGCCAGGCATGAGGAAGTACATCAAGAACTATGTCAGCAGCTGTGAAACCTGTCAAAGAAACAAATCCAGCAGACACAAGCCCTATGGACTTCTGGAGCCCCTCCCAATTGCCATCAGCCCTTGGTCATCAATATCCATGGACTTCATTGTGAAACTGCCCCCATCCCATGGATTTGACTCTATCCTTGTTGTCATCTGCAGAAGGACAAAGTTGGCCCATTTCATCCCCTGCACTGAGAATATAGATGCACAAGGAACAGCAGACCTGTTTTTGCAGCACATATTCAGGCTCCATGGGCTGCCTCAGTCAATCGTCAGTGACAGAGGACCACAGTTCAGATCTCAATTTTGGAAAGCACTCACAGCAGCCCTTGGAATCAAGTCTCAACTGTCAACTGCTTATCACCCTCAGACTGATGGACAAACAGAAAGAACAAACCAGACTCTGGAGCAGTATTTGAGGTGCTATGTCAGCTATCAACAGGATGATTGGCCCACCCTCCTTCCACTGGCAGAATTTGCTCTCAACAATTCTCTCCACTCAAGCACCCAGCTATCTCCTTTCTTTGCAACCTATGGCTTCAATCCAAGAGGAGATCTTCTGGGACAAGAGACCCTATCCAATGTCCAGGCTCCTGCTGCGGCTTCACACTTACATAAGCTTAAGATCATCAACTCCTTCCTGGACTCCACCCTGAAGCAAGCCCAAGAAGATGCCTCAAGATTTGCCAACACTCACAGAATGGACCATGACCTTGCTGTGGGTCAGCAAGTTTGGCTTCTGAGGAAGAACTTGCAGACCAAAAGACCAAGTCCCAAGCTAGACAACCTCAAGTTGGGTCCTTTCAAGATCTTGGAGCAAATCAATCCAGTCACCTTCAAGCTGGATCTCCCTGCATCCATGAAGATCCACCCAGTTTTCCATGTCAGCCTTTTAGAGAAGTTTGTGGCCAATTCCATTCCAGGCAGAGTTGTTCCTCCTCCTCCTCCAGTTGAGGTAGAAGGTGAAGAGGAATTTGAGGTTGAACAAATCTTGGATGCCAAGTGGTTTGGAAGAACACTCAAGTTCCTTGTTAAGTGGAGAGGTTACTCAGATGCTGACAACACCTGGGAGCCTGAGTCAAACCTCACTCACTGCCAAGACCTTCTGCTCGAGTTTAAGACCAGGTACCCCACCAAGTTGCAGAAGAGGCCTAAAAGGGGGAGATGATGTTATGAATCACCCTCTGGAAACCTCTGGAACCTTCTAGAACATTCCTTCATGGAACCTTCTGGAACCTTCTGGAACCTTCTAGAACATTCCTTCATGGAACCTTGTGGAACCTTCTGGAACCTTCTTTGCTTTCCTGACTTGTCTTGTTGTCATTGGTATCATTGGTATCATTGTATTACTAATTGCTCTTTCTGGAACTTTCTTGGAGTCTTGACAAGGAACACTCTCAAAAGGTATAAAAGGGGGATGGGGGACCTGTCCCATCCCTCAAGTGAATTATTGTTTCCAATACAATCATCACTCCTCTCAGTTCCTTGTCTGCCTTGTCCTGTCCTGCCATGTTCCTGACACCTCCCCAGCAAAGTCGAGCACAGCAGAGTCCTGAACAGCTGAATCCTAACCCTATCTCCTCAAGAAATTTATTATCTACTACAACTGTTTTGGTGATCGAATCCACCCTCACCGGCCCAATGATGAAGTGGAAACAACAGTTAGAGACCTGCTTCTAGGCCCGAATACGCCGAGTGTGGGCGTGAGGGAAAAAAGGGCGAACCTTGAAAAAACCCACACTAACACCCAACGAGGAACAGCCACAAACGGAAACTATGAGGCCCGACCCCCCCCCCGAAGGGGGGGGGTGGGAATGCGTAGGGCACCCCCTCAACGAGGGGGGCCAAATCGAAGAAAGAAAAGCGTATGTCGAAGGGTAATGCAAAATTCGAAGAAAAAGCAGGGATCGAAGAAGAAGCAAAGATCGAAGAGAAAGCAAAGACCTAACGCCCTATCCGAAGCGAAGAGGGGGGCCAAATCGAACAGGCAAAAGCGTAACTCGAAAAATGAGCACCGCACGAAGGAAAAGCAAAGGAACGAAGAGGATGCGAAAATCGATGAAAAAGCAAAGCCAAAAACTAAAAGCAGAAGGAAAACCAATCGAAGGCTAGGAGTGGCGCCGCAAGGCGCCGCCTGCAGCCGAAAAACCGAGGGGCGGAGCACCAGGAACCGCCCCATCCATCCGGAGTGGGTGACGCCAGAGGCGCCGACCTGACCGAAACGCGAAGGGTGACGCCCTGAGGCGCCTTCCCAACCGAGGGGGCGGCGCCCCGAGGCGCCGCCCCAACTGAAGGGCGGCGCCTCGCGGCGCCGCCCCGACCCGACGGGTGGCGCCCCGCGAGGCGCCGCCCCGACCCGACGGGTGGCGCCCCGCGAGGCGCCGCCCAGAACCGAGGGGTGGCGCCCCGTGGCGCCGCCCCAGCCGAAGGGTTGCGCCCCGCGAGGCGCCCCAATTCCAAAGGATGGCGCCCCAAGGCGCCGCACAGCCGAAGGGCGGCGCCGCCAGGCGCCGCCCCAATCCGATGAGCGGCGCCGCCAGGCGCCGCCAAAATGCTAAATCGAAGAAGACCGTGACAAGGCAGGAAGGATCGGGAGGGGGGACTCAACCCCCTCTCGATCGTACCCGCGAAGTACGAGATCCGTGCGTAAAGCGGGGGGTAGCGGACTACCCCGCGCAGATCGAAGGGGAAGGGGAAGGGCGCCCAAGCGCCTGCGCGACGGGGGCAAGGGAGGAACGTCGCACTACAACCAAACCAGCAACACACGGCTTGCCCACCCTCTCACCTTCGCATCCCGGTACTCTATTTCCCAGGCCGAGCGGGGGGAACGCGTCCCATGCGGGAGGTCTGGGGTGAGCTGCGGGGCGTCGGGCTCGCCAGCCCGACGGCGTCGCACCGAGGGGGGGATCGTGGGTCCAACGATCATAGAGCGTCCTGCTACTGCTAATTTCGCAGGCCAGCCAGGGGGATTGCATCCCACGCTTACGACTCGTCCTTCCCAGCGCTGCGATCGCTCGCAGCGCTGCGGATCCCGCTGCACGCCGGCAAGCGAGATCCACACCACCCGCCGCCGCCGTCGAAGGCGGCTGCGTCGGCGGCGGCGGCGGCCTCGCGGACGCCGCCAATCGCCACCCCCAAAAATTGCAAAGTTTTTCCTCCCCTAACCCTATCTTTTCAACGGGATTTATTCGCTCCAACCTGAAGGTGAGGAATCTGCAGCTTGAAAGTTAAAAAAGTACATGCATATGAAGGAAACAGAAAGTCCAAGAGATCAAAGAGGTACACACGTGAAAGAGAAAGAGGCCAAGGTGAAGCAAAGGAGCCAAAGAACAGAAGAGAAGGTTTAACATGGACGCCAGCTCAGTAAAATAATAGTTCAACACAACAAAAAACAAAAGAAATCCAAAGCATAACTATGCCGTTCAATAGTGCTCAACGAGGGCTTTCCAACGCACTCTTACGAAGGTCTCTAGCTAAATTCCCTGTCAGATGCGAATTAACTTTGCAATTTTCTCTAATTTTCTTTTACAAATAAAAAATCCTAACTTTTGCAGATCCATACGCGAATTTGACAGAGCTTTCGAACGACTTATCATCGCGGGTGGATATGTCGGGTTTTGGGATCGCGTTACTAAGTGGAAACGTTGATAATGAGGGCCTGTTCTGGAGGTCTTGAACGAAAAAGTGCCACCCAACTTTGTCATCACACTTGTCGCCGACGTTTGGCGGCAGGACGATTGCAAAAACACATTCTGTACTCAATTGTGCGAGCCTTTTGGCTTAAAATTGACTGGAAGCCCCCCGACTATACTCACTTCTTTGACCCTGGGATATTGGCCCTAGAGTGAGGGAAAGCAAATAATAGGCTAAAACTAACTTTATTGGGCTGTTGTCTAGGGGGTGTTTCAACCCTACTACTTGCCTAGTCCACGAAGTATCCCTACTGGGGTGTCAAACACAAAGAATGAACATTCAGAGGAACAATCCCCTGAAGGGTTGGTGCAGGCACCAACTACTCGTGTGGCTGCAGGCTGGTGCAAGGGGAAACAGAAGGGCACTCCTGAGGACACAACATAAACGCAGAATAAAAGAGAGAAGAGGAAACAGGAATTTTATCACAGGAACCAAATCTCTTATACAACAGGAGCAGTTAATTGCAATGGGACAGACAGGGCACAACCCAGCACCCCTTGTTGCAGACGGTGCTGCAGGAGCCCTTGTCGTTGCCAGCGACAAGGGGGAGAGAAAAAAGGGAGTCGACTATAAGGGTTGGAAGGGCGCCAGTTGGGAACTCACCTGCAGAAACACTGACAATTGTACACTCACCCCACCAGGCTGCATCAGCATGATCACTCAACCAACAGGCTTTATCACATCGCACTTGTAAATGTTGCTATCCCAAACTGCTATTTTTTCAACAAAGATAGAGGTGAAAATTTTCAACTGTACTGCCGACAGGATCACTAGCAGTCGCTGTCGACGGTCTGCGGTGGGGGATAGGTGTGGGTGGGTGGGGGAGGAAGTGCAGCGGGCGCCACCTTCAAGGGCGCCACCCCAGACACACAAAAGGGGAAGACACAAGCGGAGTGATTCAACTTTTTTTTTCTTTTCTTTTTTTTGCATTTTCGTAGACACACACGGGGGCTGTCTCTGACCGGAATATGTTTTGCGCACCTTGCCCGTCGAGGTGGAGGGTATTATTGCAGACGGTCAGGTGGAGTGCGTGAAAAGCCCCACCCCCTATAAATTTGAAACTTGGGACGGCCCGAAACCAATCACCCCCCTCACAACGCTCTCTCTCGCTCACTCACTCGGCCCTCCCCATTTCCCTTCACAGTCCCCTCGAAAGCGCCCTCAAACCAAAAAAAAAAGAAATAAAAAACGATGCTCGCGCGTTTCTCGATCCGCTGGCTCCTCGCGGCCGCCCTGCTCGTTCTCGCTCTCCAGCTTATCGTCGGCAGCCACCATGCCCTCGCGCGACCCGCCCCAGATGAGGATTACCATCCCAGCAACAACAACGGCGACTTGTGAGTACCCCTCCCCCACCGACTTCTTCCCCGCCCCCGCCCGCTGCAACACACATCCCCTCCCCGCCTCCACCCCCAACCAGATGAAGCAAAACACGCCCAGCAAAAAGATTCTAAACGCTCCACTCACCCTCCCACCTGGGCCCCCCCCACCCCCATTCCTTCACCCCCCCATGTATCTTTCCTTTCTCCTCCGCCCATCATCAGCACGCGCGAAGAAAAAATCGTCCGCGCAGAGACGCGCAACATGATGAAATCGGAAAAACTGCAAGACATGCTGTTCGACCGGTCCAAGGACAAGGAGAACGAGAACAAGAGGCGGAGGAAGGAGAAAGCAGAGGCGAAAAAGGAGGAGGAGAAGGCGCAGCGGAAGGCGGGCGGGCGAGGGAAGTAGCCTGGACACGGGGAAAAAAAGGAGGAAAACCCCAAGCAATATAAGTTTGTTGGAAAACTGGTTTTTTTTTTTTTTATGGCAAAGAACTGCCCATAGTGTAGCGCGCGGCCTCTTCCCCCGCCCCCCTCCCTACCCCCTTCTGGATGGCACATGACCGTTGGATGGCACGACCGTCTATTTTGTTATAGATGAGAATTAAACACACGGGGGAACGAATCAAAGGGACTTTTCATTTTCCACATTCTAAAAAAAAAAATGCTGCAAACCCACCATCAGGGGAGGGGGGGTGGTGGGTTGGTGAGGAAGTGGGAAGAAAAAAAAGAAGGGCAACCAGTCGACGGCCGCGAGCGCGCCCGCGCGCTTTTTCTCCAAAGAACGATCCATTCCGTATCCCCCCACCCTCACACACTCACGCACATCGATACCACTCCGGGAAAACCTTAAACCCGCCACCAATCTCAAAAATAAAACTTCTCCTCCTTCCTCGCGGCCCCTCGCCGCCCCTCGTCCCCGACCCGCGCCTGACCCCGCACCTCGTACGGCGACATCCCCCCCCATCCGGGAGCGTCCCCCGCCGGCACCGTCGACGATGACGACGACGATGGCGGGGCCCACTGCGCAGCGGGGAAGGTCGGCGGGTACCGCAGCTGCTGCGGGGTGGTGGGGGTAGAACGAGTAATCGACGTCGGGTGCGGCGGCGGCGGCGGCGGGATGGTGGTGGTGGCGAGCGGGGGCGGCGGCGACGGCGGTTCCCGACGAGGAGGTGGAGGGGGATGAGGACGAGGAAGGAGAGGAGGAGGACGACGCTAGTGTGAACGCGTCGGTCGCGGGGAAGTTGTTGTAGTAGAGGTGGTGGTGGATTTGGTGCAGGTGGTGGTGGGTTCCCCGGCGATCCGGGGCGGCGGCGGCGGCGGCGTCAAAGGAGTACGGGTGTCGGAGCGGAGCGGTGCTGCTGGTGCTGGATCTCCCGACGACTGCGGGGGCTGTCGCGGTGGCGGTGGCGCCCCAAGCCAGCGGGGAACCCGCGGGCCAGAGTTCCGCGGTGGTGGTGGTGGCGGATGATGTTGTCGCTGCAGAGGTGAGCAAGGCTGCCGGTTTCGCCGCATACTCGGCCGCGGCGGCGGCACTTGAAAAGGAGGCAAAGGACGAGGAGGCTGGAACGGAGGATGCGGATGGGGGCGACGGGCCGTAGCGGGCGAGGAGGTCGTTGTGGGCGGAGGCGCGATGGCTGAGGAAGGCGACTACGTAAAAGAGGAAGGAGACGGCGGGGAGGGCAAAGAGCCAGATGGCGGCAAAGGTGTACTGGAAGGAGAGGAGCGCGTGAATGCGGACCCATTCTTGTTTTTTAATTTATTTTTTTTTTTTTTTTTTTTTTATGTAGGTTGGGTTTAACGGGTTAGCTCCGATCCCTGCGATCGCCCCACCGCTTCCACTCGACGAACGAACTAAAGAAAAAACCCCCAAAACGCAAGGGCTCTCTCACCGATCCCGTACGCCAAGCACGCGGCGGCGTAAAACACGGTGGCGACCGTGTGCAGCACGGTGGTCGCGATGGTCCAGTTCGCCGACAGCTTGAGGGTATCCACGACGCCACCGTCGTCGCCTCCTCCTGGCCCCGCCCGCATCTGGGCGGCCTCAGCGCGGGCGAGGCTTCTTCGGATCTGTGTCCACAGCGCGAATCCGGCGACGGCACCGACGACGGCGTTGACGACGATCATGGCGGCCCAGTAGTAGTAGTGCGCGCGGACGAGGGTGCGGGCGGCGGGGAAATCGCCGCGCTCGGCCGCGAGGCCGGTGTAGATGCCGAGGAGGGGGCCGACGGCGGCCGTGCAGAGGGCGACTTGTGGAGTGTAAGCGTGTTAAGAAAGAACAAAATGGGGGCGGCGGAGCCAAGCACAACTTACCGACGTACACGGCGCCGAGGAGCCACCCGGCGGCTTTCGTCGCGGGGTCCCTCGCGATAACTGTCGGTCCCGGGGCGGCGGAGGGAAGAGAGAACAAGGCTCCAGCTGCGGCGGCAACTCCGCCTGCGGCTGGCCCCGATGCGCCGCCGCCACCACGGCGGACTGTTTGAGCCACATAACCGAGGACAAAGACCGACGACGAAAAGTAGACGACGGCGAAGGGCAGGTCGTGGGAGAATTCGCGGAAGGCGAAGCGTGCGGGGAAGACATCGAGGAGGAGGACGAGCATGTGGAGCCAGCGGACTTTTTTTTTAATTGTTGTTTGGAAGGAACAAAAAGTGGGTTGTGGGTTTGAGTTTCGTTGTGCTGTAAAAAATAATACTCACGGACGAGGAAAGCGGTCTGGAAGACCATTGCGATCTCGTTGACGCGCGGCAGCAGCAGGCGGCCCTCTACGAGGCGGAACGGCCACGAGCGCGGGCGCACGACCTTGATCCACACGACGTAGCCGCCAAAGACTTGAAGGGTATTTTTTTTAAACATATTATTATTATATGGATAGGTAGATGGGGTAGGTGGTGGTTGTGACCAAGAGAGACCGAGAGAGAAAGACAGAGAGAGAGAGAGAGAGAGAGAGAGAGAGAGAGAGAGAGAGAGAGAGAGAGAGAGAGAGAGAGAGTAGATGCAATTGGTGAGTGTTAATTGGGATATCCCCTGCTGTTTGTCTTCGTTGGTCGCGCCACCTCGTGCGACCCCCTCATTTTTGTCTCCCGGAAGAAAATGAACTCATCAGCTTTGTCTTCTCGGTGTCCCGCCACAGATGCGCACACATGCACACACTCACACTCACATTCACACACACTCCCTCTCTTCCACCCTCTCCCACCCTCTCCCACCCTCTCTCTCTCTCTCTCTCTCTCTCTCTCTCTCTCTCTCTCCCTCTCTCTCTCTCTCTATTTCTTTGTCACACACACACACCCACACACGCATGCACACACACAACATGCACACTCACCCAGCATCGGCGGTACGACTGCCGCGAGCACCACGTGCATCGTGCGCACCACGTCGCGGTCCGGCGTCGTCGCAGCAGCCCCCTGCCCCAGCGTGATGCGGTAGTCCAGCCACGGCGCGGTCCCCGCCGGCGCGTCGGGGTCTTGTCCCGGCGGGACGTCGTAGTTGAGGAGGAGGAGCGGCGGCGTTGCTGCCGTTGCTGCTGCTGCTCCTGCTGCTGCGGGAGCGACGACGACGGTGGCGGCTGAGAGCGCCGCGAGGGCCATGATGGATATGGTGGCGGTGGTGGAGGCAGTGGTCGTGCGCGAGGCGGGGGCGTCGGCGGCGGCGGCGGGAGTCGAGGTGATATTCGGGGGGCGGGAGGACGAAGGCGACGGGCGAGGCATTCCGCGGGGACTGCTTTCAAGTCGGCGGCGACAAAGTTGATGATGATGATAATGTTGATGAGGAGTAGGAGGAGGAGGAGGGGCAGCACGGGCAGGTGCTGCTAGTGGTGGTGGGGGGTGACCAGGCTGCCGAAGCAACTGCTGCGACTGCGGCGGCATCGGCGGCGGCGGCATCGGTGGTGGGCAGGAGTCCCGCTTCAGTCTGCAATTGCATGGACAATTTTCCTCTTTTTTTTTTTTTTTATGTCTTGTTTTTGTTTCTGTCGGGCGTCAGTCATACACACCCACACAAACGCGGACCCTATCTGCATTTCTCTCCCTCTCTCTCTCTCTCTCTCTCTCTCTCTCTCTCTCTCTCTCTCTCTCTCTCTCTCTCTCTCTCTCTCTCTCTCTCTTCTCTCTGGCCCTTTCAGATTTTTTTTTTCCTTTGTCCGGTTCGCGTGACGAAAATTTCAAATTTCCGCGCACAGACAAGCGGCAGCAAAGACAGGCCCCTCAGCGCATTGCATTATCACCACACGTTTTTGTCTTCCTTCTTCCTCATCTTTATTTGTTTCTTTTTCTTCTGTTCAGATCCGCGCCCTTTTCCGTGCCGTGATAAATGAGAGAGGCCAGAGAGAGAGACAGAGAGAGACAGAGAGACAGGGAGGGACAGTGAGAGAGACAGGGGGTCGTCAGCATATCTCTCAGGTCGAGGGCATGGAGGACGTGATTCCAAAGGACACAGAAGGAGCCATGGGTGAAAGCTTGAGATCTTTTCTTCATCTTCAAGGGCTTATCTACAGTCTAGTGTGAGGATGACAGGCTGTCGAGCCTGTGACCTCAAATAAATTAAGTGTATACCCACTTTTTAACTGGTAATTGTGAGGATTACCACCCTGTCTCGACCTGCGTTTTGCTGGCAAAACATGACTAGGCTTGGATTCCTACTCTCTTATTATTTATTGGGTTTCCATACGGCCTCCGACTGGCTCCATCTGTCTGCCTCTGGGCTCTACTATTATTATTTACTATTATTTATTATTGGCGATGTTGCAGACAGAAAGACTCAGTCTTGATTCTAATTGTGGATACAAGGCTCCCTTGCTCACAGTGGTTAGAGCGCTCCCTTCAATTGGGAAGGTGCCAAATTCGAGACATGCTAGTTGACAGACTGGGCAGAAATGCAAAGTCCTACTATGCCTGGCCAATGGCCCCTCACTTTTGGAAATGACTTAGGACTGAAACACTTCTGTGGGAGAAGTGCTAAGCCCAGATGGACAGAGTTAACAAGATGATGGCAGAGCTAACAAGCCCTACCACCTGATACCATGATGTAACACCTCATAAAAGGGTATGAGATCACAGGGTTTTTCTTTATCTATTCATTGGTGATTTTTACTTATTTTTCCAATTAGTAATTTATTCTGTTTTTCCTGTTTTTCCTGTTTTCTCTTTTATTTATTCCTTGTTGTCTCTGTCTGTGTCTTTTCTTTCTTGTGTGGCTGAGAGTGACTGTCTTCCTCTTTGCACCAACCAGCTCTCTCCATCTCCTCCATCTTTCTTGGCAGCTGATGCCAAGAAATGCTCCATGATTTTCTGAGCTGTCTTCCTTGTTTGGCTGGCTCAGACTCACTCCTCCTCTCTCTTCTTTGCTGTTTTATTTATTGTTTTGTTCTTTTGTATATGTTTTCCCCTCTTTTCCCTTCCTTCTTCCTTCACCCTGCTGATTCCAACCCTTTCCTATTTAAGCAGCTGCCCCCCATCTTGTTGACTGTGAGAACCTGTGCCTGAAGTCCCTTGCCTGCCCTTTTCTTCCTGACTGTATGTAGAGCTGGGGGTGGCAGTCCCCTGGTGTGTGACAGGAGGTTGAAGTCCTCTTGGCCATGATGGCAGTGTGCTGGGTTCAAGCCCCAGTGCACCTCACCAATTCTGCATGCTGTTTAGGTTGGACTGGGTAGGAGCCACTTGGTGATGGAAGGATGGAGGGTAAATCTGTGGTGGTGCCTCTAGGTTCCTGTCAATACATCTAGTCAAATCCAGGTCTCTCAAGGGGATATGAATGAGCTGTCTGGTCGGGTACTGCTGCAGGAATGGTCTCTCAGGTATGCCCCCTCCTCCCTGGTTGTTGGCTTCTGTGGCCTCTGGTGGGCCTGGTCTTCACTGGGTTCAGACCCTCTTTCTCTCAGATTAATGCCTGTGATGTCATGGTGCCACATTTGGGTGAGGGAGTGAGTGTTAACCTTCCTTGCTTCTAAGATAGGGAATTCCTCTGGCTTGGTGAAGCAGATGTCTGTGTCCTAGTAGGATGAAGTAAGAAGAGTCCCACTGTCTCCCACCCCTGTGTGCCCCCTCCTTGGATTGAGTTGGAACTTCTCCTTGGAGTGAGACAAGTTGTGTCTGGTTCTGTTAAGTGGAAAACAGTTCTGATTTAATTCAACAGACACCTCTGCACACTAACTGTTCCTTGTGTTTGCCCTTTGTGTCCAACCCCCTCCAACTTAGGGCTTGTCTTTGACAGAGAGGGAGCCTTGCTCCATGGTGGTGGCTCCAACAGACTGGGGTCTGGCCACTTTCCTCCCCACTCTCTTGTCTTCTTCAGTTGGATTGGAGTGCTGCACTTAGTGCCGCTCCCTGGAGCTTGTTGCATCTTGCACCTCCAGCATTGTTACCAGATTTCCCAGTCCCCTTTGGCTTTGGCTTTTGCCTCCCATGGGGCCCACTCTGTGTCATGGACCAGAGAACCCTGCACATTCTTTGCTAGTGTGCCACCTTTTCACAGTTGCCTTTGGTCTGAGTGTGAGAGTCTTCTCTTTGTGTGTA
This sequence comes from Zopfochytrium polystomum, assembly GCA_025765615.1. Lineage (NCBI taxonomy): Eukaryota > Fungi > Chytridiomycota > Chytridiomycetes > Chytridiales > Chytridiaceae > Zopfochytrium > Zopfochytrium polystomum. Next base: position 28,067 of record JAIVFJ010000021.1, read on the forward strand.
GTAAGAGAGTTTCTTTGTGTTTCTTGGGCTTCTTAAGACTCCAAATACATTGTCCTGTCTAGTGACCCCTAGACATCTCCTTTTTGCCCTTTTTCACTCTTCAGGATTGGTATTTAGGTCATTGCTCTATTTGCCACCCATAGCCCAGGGTGAGGATTAGAGAGCACAGTCTCACACTAGTGGCAAAAAAAGGGCACTCTTTAAGGTGAGAAGGTCCTGCTTATTAGCAGAGCCACTACCTTGGATTCAGCTCAAACTCAACAAACATGGATGATGTGGGGTTCAGGTCTGTCTTTATTTAAGGACAGCTTGACCAAGTGGAGTTGCTCAGTGAAGAGTACCTCACAGGCCCCAGTTCATGCCCTGACTGTCCAACATGGTGATCAATAGGCAGCAGTACAAGGTTGGAAGGTCATAAGGCAGTATGGCATACACCAGTATCACAGAGACAGAGCTCAATGTGAGAACCAACCATAGGGGAAGGAAGAGAAAGGAAGGGAACGAAACCTCACCCCAGCTTTGTTGGAGTATATGCACATTGGTAGTACTTATTCAAGATCTTCTGACCTGTTCGTACTCCTCTGTGGTTATTTGAGCACTGTACAAGTGCTTGGTCAGGTTCCTGAGGTTTCAATTCACGGGTCAGACACCACATCATTGTGCTTTACACTGGCAATTTAATAGGAATTAATCCAGATCCATGATCACTTTGCTCACATACTCCATTTTGGACTGTCCATATCTCCTGTCTGAGACCCTATACCGAGCAAGCTCCTGTAGACTCAGTGGAAGATGCTGTTCTCGAAGAGTGGAAGATTGCCACTCGGCTCATGAAGAAACCTGCCTCCAAGACCATGACAACCCCTGGAGTGCATGTTGACTTCCTTAAGAGGTGCACTTTGAAGGAAACTGAAGACCAAACTGCTGATGTAGAGTGTCCTATCAAAAGGATTAAAAAAGAGGTACTGTGAGACTTCTCAGTGATAAAGTCTAGGGATTTTATTTGCAAAAACAAGTGCACCTGTCATAAAACTGCAAGGATCAGGACTCCTATTATTATTCCTGGTTCTTTAGTTTCCAAGGGGTTGTAAGGATGACAGGCTGTCAAGCCTGTGACCTCAAATAAAAGAGTGTATACCCACTTTTTCACTGATAATTGTGAGGATTATCCACCCATCGCAAAGCGTGTTATACACACTTTCCTGTCTAGTGCCCCTAGACACCCTCCTTTTGCCCCTCTTCATTAGTCAGGATTGGTATTTAGGTCCATGCTCTAGTTTCCTGCTATGGCCCGAGGTGAGGAGTTAGAGAGCACAGTCTCACTCCAGCGATTGTACACACACCCCACTGGGCTGCGTTGGCTCACTCAACCAACAGGCTTTATCACACTGCTCTTGTACTCACACATCTCACTCTCACAGCAATGGGATCAAGGCTCATAGATCGAACTCGCAGGTGTTGGGATCTGCGTGGATCGCAGCCATCAACACCCTTGCAGGGACGATGATGCCGCCATCATCGCCTCTGCAGCAGGCAAGCGACTGTGATCCTCACTCCAACACAGAGCCACCAGTGTCATGCCATCACAAGAGGGGTCAACGACATTCCCCACGTGTGGCACCTTACAAGGGTCTCACTAAGAGATGACATACTCACCTGGGTGTATACCACCTCTCACGACTCTCACCTCTGTGAGCCAGATGGATTTGAAGGGACTCTGTATTCGTGCCAAAGGACAGAAATCAGATTGGAAAAAAAAAAAAGGAAAAAGACTGAGAAAACCCTGGCGCAACAGAAACTGTTAAGACAAAAGTTGTAAAAGCAGGCCCAATAATAAAGACAGGTTAGCTGCAAATACACTTTGATATGGCTGTGCTTTCTAAATCTCCTCCCCTCCTCTGAATGCTCATTCTTTGTGTTTGAGATCCCTGTTAGACAGATCAGTAGGGATACCTTGTGGACTAGGCAAGTAGTAGGGTTGAAACACCCACTAGACAACAACCCAATAAAGTTAGTTTTAGCCTGTTATTTGCTTTCCCTCCCTCTAGGGCCCAGATCCCAGGGTCAAAGGAGTGAGCATAGTCTCACACAAGCTAAAGTAAAAGGTGAATAAGGAGCAACTACCTCAGTACTTGGTGGAACCCCCTTTCTGTTTGATCACAGCCTTGATTCTCCTTGGCATACTTTCAACTAAACGTTCAAGGACCGAATGGAGAATTTCGGTCCACACCCTTGAAACTGATTTATTCAGAGCTGGGATTCCAGGCAGGCAATCTTTCTGCACTTTTAGCTTCAGGTGTTCTCAGAGATTCCTGATTGGGCTAAGGTCCAGGCTTTTGTGCAGGCCAATCCAGAACGTTTCAATCCACGTTTCTGAAACCATTGGCCCACTTTCACTGCTTTGTGAGTTGTGCATTGTCTCTTGCTGATGGATGAAGTTGGCAGCCCGATCGTTTTCAGAGTCCATTTTTCTTATTTATCATGCTTTCCCCAGCTCTCTTACTCCCTTCTCACTCCTCACCTCCCGCTACTCTACTTTCAACCCTGCTCCCTTCATGCATCCTTGCTTTAAACTGATGGACATTCCTCTCCTCCCTGCTGCCCTTGCTCATACCCACCCCTCCTTACCCTTTGACACTGATGGCTCCCTATGGCTGGATCCGTTGTTTGCCTTGAGCTTAACTTTGAATTTTTGTTTGCCCTCCCACCAGTCGACGACATCCTAGAAGGCGTGTTTGGTGAGTTCGGAGAGCGTGGCAGTCGGGAATGGAGGGTTTGGGGTATGAACTGGGTCGTTTCCAACCTGCAGCGTGTGCTTCAGGGAAACAAACAGCGAATCAGCACTTGTCAAAGATCGGAAAACATCTACGATTCGATTCTCGACGAACGGGAACTGAAAAGGTGCTTTGGGTTATTGGGGTTGTTGGCCACCCGCCCCGCCCGCGTCGCAGTGCCATCGCCCTGCGGGTGGCTGCAGCGTTTCCATCATCGTTCCCGACGTAATACAGGTCGACTCGTATCTGACTCGTCAACCAGCACCAGTTTCACGCGCCCGCCAAATGCCTGGCTTGACGGCCGCACAGAAGCAACTGAATGCAGAGGCGTGACGTCGCAGCTGGGCCGTAGAGGCGCAAAATCCGGTGCGGCGCCCGACGGGTATCATCAGACGGCGGCTGCCAAAAGTAAAATTAAAAATTGGACTATCAAGCCACTTGAGGAGGGCACTTTGAAAACTATTCTTCTCTGATGGAGGCAGTCGAATGTGGAGGAAATGGTGATATTGATGTGGTGCATGTCGGTGCCAACCAAACAGTTCCACTTCATACGCTTCCCCAACTCCCTTGGCTGTTTAGTCATATCAAAATTTGTCAACTGAGAAAAAAGGCAGCTTTGCTCCAACACGCTGCAACGAAGTGGACAAGCTCTATTTCATGGAACGGTGAAAAATAAAAAATAATAGCGGGAAAAGAGGACGGACGCGCGTCTTTGTGCGTTTTTTGTGCAGCATCGAAGTGGTTCCACAGCACGGCTCCTTGAGTAAGAGGCAAAGGTCACGTGGACTGGAAGGAAGCAATGCCCTTTAAGATGAAGCATTGTGAAGCGAGATCGAAATGGACTCGAAATGTTCTCCGTTGCGTACCTTGAAGGTTCTGATCGAGTTGAAGCTCCAATAGGCCTCTTTGAACGACTGCGGGTTGTTGATGACGAAGTTTTGGCAAGCCGCGTCGCCGTATCCACCGGTGCAGCCAGGACCTTCACCAAACCATCATTCGCAGAGTTTTAGGTCCAGCACGTACACAACATTCGTGAGACAGCGACACACAAAATAATAACACCAAGGCACAGAACTCACCGTACGTCGGGCCGGCCCAGTCTCCGCAAAACGTCAGATCCACCACGATCTGCATGTCCCGAAAGTGGTCGGGCGAGCACGCCGAGCCCAGCGGGAAATGCGCCAGCGGCGCGCCCCACGCCGACGGCACCGCGGCGGTGTTGTTGCCCGCCAGCGCGGCCGACACCCCGGACGGCAGGCCGGCGCGCGGGAAAAACCACACGCGGATGGCGTCCGCGGCCCACTCCGTGGCGTAAACGCCGCCGCCGGCCCCGTTGAACGCGGCACCGTACGACCCGGACCCGCCGCGCACTCCGCAGCCGGCGTTGTCGACGCCGGGCGACTCGCAGTTGGAGCCAACGGTCGTCCCCGTCTGGACCTGTGCCGCGGCGTCGACGGCGCAGCCGGCGGCGGTGTGCAGCGTGACCTGGTTCTCGGCGGCGAGGTGGACGCCCTCGAGCACGTCGACCTCGCCGCCGTTCGGCCAGTCGGGCCCCAGCAGCCACACGGCGGGCCAGGTGCCGCAGCCGGCAGGCATATGCGCAATGTCGAAGAGGAACAGGGTGCCTGAGGAGTATGACGTGCGCGACGTGATGCGCAGGCTGGCGCGCCCGGCGGGGGATATGTGGGTGGCGTCGGCGGCGAGGATGGTTGGCGGGCCGAGGGCGATGAGGGAGAGCGCGTCGGCGGCGCTGCGGTTTACGTACTGCACCGTACCGTGCGTCGGGTCCGGGTCCGTGAAATAGGTAAAGTGGTCGAGAAAGGTCGCGCCGGCGATTTTGTCTAGGGGCTGGTAGGTCCGTGGAGTGGTCGAGGGGGTTGCGGAAAGGTTAGCGCTTGTGCTGGTGGTCGAAGCGGCAGTAGTCGAGGTTGAGGCGGCTGCGCTGCCGCACTGCCCGTAGGCCGCTTGGCAGCCTTTCCCGCAGAATTCGTCGGCGGTGCCGCAGTAGCCGTACTCGGAGCAGCACAGTCCGGGGAAACAGCTTCCCCGCGACGGACCGCACGTCCCATCAGTCGGGTGGGTCGCGGTCGCGGTGGGGCTCGATGCGGTAGACGAGCTGGAGGTGTTTGCAGAGATTAAAGAGGTGGTGGTCACGGTAGCACTGTCGGCGGCGCTTGTTCCCGCCGCCGCCGTGCACACGCCGAACGCAGACTGGCAGCCCTTGCCGCAGAACGAGTCGCTAGTTCCGCAGTACCCGTATTCGGAGCAACAGAGCCCAGGAAAGCAGCTGCCTTTTCCGGCGCCGCACGACCCATCTGCTGGGTGGCTTGTCGGCGAGGCGGACGAGATTGACGACGATAAGGCGGACGTAGAGGACAAAGAAGAGGAGGAGCGGCTCCCGCAAGAGCCGTAGGCCGGCTGGCAGCCAGTGCCGCAAAAGTCGTCCGAGACGCCGCAGTAACCGTATTGCGAGCAGCAGTGGCCCGGGAAGCAGGAGCCCTTACCGGACCCACACGAGCCGTCGACGGGGTGCTGCTCGGTCGTCGGCGCTGGTGAGGCCGACGATGAGGTTGCCCTGCGTCGGTGACGGTGCAGCTCGATGTAGGGGGAAGAGTTCGCCTGCCTCGCAGTGACGGTGAGGGCGAGCGCCAGCGACAGCGATAGAAGCCGAGAGATGGCGGAGAGTCTCATCTTTTTTTGTTTAGGTAGGTTTCTCTGTCTCTCTCTCTCTCTCTCTCTCTCTCTCTCTCTCTCTCTCCCTCTCCCTCTCTCTCTCTTCCTCGGACCGAGAAAATCTTAAAAAAAAAATCTTCTAAAATTAACCGTCTCCTTTGTACTGAACCAATGATGTCTTCGCATCCATCCGCACCGGATTCATTTCCGGAAGAAAGAAAATCACCTTTTTTTTTTTTGTTTTCTTGGCAAATCTACAAAATAGGCCCAACACACAACACACACACATGTGCGTTCGCTTCTCGCCCCTGCTGTGAGCCTGCGATGGGTCGTGCGTCAAGCAGCCCCAAAAGTGACGGACTTGTCAAACTCGTTAGAGGAAAGTGTGTGCACTTTTTACGCGGAACGGCATAATCTTTTCTGGTTGTTGTTGTCGCGTTTCCGCAAGACTTTGAGTCATTCTGCTTTCCTTGCTTCCTGGCAGCCGATTGCTTCAGACCTGTTTCAATATTTCTTTGAGTTGTTTGTTTCTTCCACAGGTTCTCTTTTGTACGCCTTTTGTCTGGAATCTGGATTCGCCTAACTTCCTATGGATTCTCCCAACTTCCTTAGTCCTCGTCGCTCAGTAGTGACAACAAGTTCAACGACCTTGGGAGAACGGGTTGGAACACCGAAGGTGGGAAGGTGTTGCCCTGCCTCGTGCCTCGGATGAATTTAGTTTCTTCTGGGCCTGGTGACGGAATGGCGCCTCACATGATCGCGATTGCAAACGGCGCCAACCAATCAAAGATGCCCCCAGAGACAGAGCGAGAGAGGAGAGACAGACAGACGAACAGACAGACGGACAGACAGACGGACAGACAGACGGACAGACAGACAGACAGACGTCTTCATCTTCTAAAGACAGCAGAAGGCAACCATTCCACTCCGGTGGTTCAAGTTACTTTCTGTCTCGTCTCATATTCACTCGACGGGCGCCACCTCGCACGCATTTTGACAAAGAGCCCTCCCTACCCCCTACGCCGACCCTTAACCCCCCAAGAAGAGTACAAGCATATGGCTCCTCCGTCGTCATCGCGCAAGAAGACGGCCCCCAGCGGTGGCGCTGGCAGTGGACGAGGAGCGGGAGGAGGAGGAGGAGGAGGAGGAGGAGGAGGAGGAGGAGGAGGAGGAGGAGGAGGAGGAGGCGCCGACAAGAAGAAGGTGAAGGCCAGCAGCAGCAGCAGCAGCAGCAATGCACCGGCCGCCGCCGCCGCCCGCGCCCCGCGTGTGAACCCCATCATTCGCAGCGACATTCCGGACCTGCCCATCCCCGAAGGTAACCTTTGTTTTTTCTGTGGTTGGTTCTGGTAGTCGGGGTTGGGGCTCCTGGAGGACGGGTGAGAGGGACGGGAGAAACAACTGTGGAGTGATCTCAAGGACGGTAGCTGGCGCTAACACACACACACACACACACACACACATTTCTCTTCCCAAAACACGCCGCACCCCAGTGGACATTTCGACGCTCGTGCTCTCCCACTCCGTGTCGGGGTACCCGAGCCACTACGAGGAAGAGTCCGCCTTCATGGTGGACGCGCAGACGGGTCGCGTGATCAAGTACGCGGAGCTGATCGTCGACGCACGCCGGTTCGCGTCGGGCCTGTACGACGTGCTCGGGTTCAAAAAGTGGGACGTGGTCGCCGTCTTTTCGCCCAACCACACGGATTTCTTGACCGTGCTGCACGGCGCGCTGCAAGCGGGTAAGGGGGAGAGAGAAAGAGAAAGAGAGAGAGAGGGAGAGAGAGAAGCTAAAGGTCGACTCGAACCCGCTGACTGGACCCTTGCTCAATACCCCCAGGCGGCTCCGTGTCCCCGGCCAACCCGGGGTACACGGCGACCGAGCTCGCGCACCAGCTCCGCGACTCGCGCGCGGCGGTGCTCGTGACGACGATCGACCTGCTGCCGACGGCGCTGGTGGCATGCGACGCCGTGGGTCTGTCGCGCAGCCGCATCTTGCTGATGGCGCCGCCGGCCGGGGTGCGCGAGAGCTCGGTGACGCTGCCGACGGGCGGGGTGCGGTGGCTGGCGGAGGCGCTGGTGACGCCGACGCGGCCGCGCCAGATCAAGTTCACGCGCGAGGAGCTGCGCGCGCGGCCCGCTTTCTTGTGCTACTCGAGCGGCACCACCGGTCTCCCCAAGGCCGTCATCACGACCCACTACAACATCGTCGCCAGCGTCCTGATGACGGTCGGCTTCGACAAGCACCACGGACAGGCCGTCGTCAAGGACACGTTCGCCGCCGTGCTGCCGCTGTACCATATTTACGGGCTGTACACGTTTGGCTTTGTCGCGCCGTACCTGGGTAACCGCGTGGTCGTCATTCAAAAGTTTGGTAAGGAGTGGCTTTGTCGAATGCGCGCTGTTGTTGTTGTGTTTTTTTTTTCTCGTTTTACTCACGAAAGAATGCTCTACACTCCCCGTCTCCGTCCAACCAGAGCTGGAATCCTACCTGCGCGTCCTCCAAGACTACGAAGTCGGCACCGCGCACATCGTGCCCCCGATCGTGCTGGCCCTCGCAAAGCACCCGATTGTCGACAACTTCAAGTTCCCCAAGCTGCGCCGGCTGATTTCCGCGGCCGCCCCGCTCAGCGGCGACGTGGCCGAGCTGGCGACGACGCGGCTCGGCATCCAGCCGCAGCAGGGCTACGGCATGACCGAGATGTCGCCGATCGGCACGCTGCCGATCGTGCGCGACTACAAGGTCGGCTCGTCCGGCCGCCTGGTGCCCAACCTCGAGATGCGCGTCGTCGACCCGGCGACGGGCCGCGACGTGGGCGCGACGGGGCGCGAGGGCGAGCTGTGGTTCCGCGGGCCCAACATCATGAAGGGGTACCACAACAACCGGGCGGCGACGGTGGGCACGTTCGACGAGACGGGCCAGTGGCTGCGCACGGGCGACGTCGGGTACGTCGACGCCGGCGGCAGCTTGTTCATCGTCGACAGGATCAAGGAGCTGATCAAGTACAAGGGCCTGCAGGTCGCGCCGGCCGAGCTCGAGGCGGTCCTGCTGACGCACCCGGGCGTCGCGGATGCCGCGGTCATCCCAACCCCGGACGACCGCGCGGGCGAGCTCCCGCGCGCCTACGTGGTGGTCAAGCCGTCGCTGTCGCCGCCGTCCGCGGCGGACCTGGACGCGTACGTGGCGGCGAGGGTGGCGAACCACAAGCGGCTGCGCGGCGGCGTGCGGTTCGTGGCCGAGATCCCGAAAGCGGCCAGCGGCAAGATCCTGCGGCGCGTGCTGCGCGCGCGGGAGGCCGAGGAGCGGCGCGCTGCCGCCGCAGCGGGCGGGGATGCCGCTACCACAAAGGCGAAGCTGTGATGCCCCCGACCTCAGCGGGGTTTAACAGAAAAAAAGAAAAAAAAAAAAAAAAAAAAAGGGACAACAACCTCAATCCTCCTCTTTCCGCGCCTCTCCCCTCTGTCTCACACAAATTGCTGCCCCGCATCACGCGCGGACCCCCGTCCACCTCCTTCCGTTCTTATTCTGCCGGATTTGGTTTTTTTTTCTCCAGGGACCGTCTTCGTGTGCACTTATGTTTGCGTCCTTTGCGTTGCCTCTGGCGTGTGTGTGTGTGTGTGTGTGTGTGTGTGTGTATGTGTTGTTTCTCTGCTCCTCGTCTGCCTCTCTGCCCTGTCGTGCCTTGCCTGCCTATGCGTGTTTGTGTGGCGTGTTTGTGTGTGTAGTTTCCCTCCTCTTTCATTCTTTTTTTTTTTTTTTTTTTTTTTTTTTTTGTGTTGGCTTGTTCAAAAAAGGGGAAAAAACAAAGAAAAATAAAAATCGCTTCTTGCGTCCAAAAAAAGAATGATCGAACCGAGCAAAAGGGGACTCCACTTGGATCCGTTCGACAACCGAAGAGATATAAAAAAAAAATAAAAAAAAAAACCGAAGTAGGACAAACTGACAGTTGCCGCAGACTGAACGGGCACAATCAGGTTTTGTTCTGCCGACTCGTTAAAAAAAAAAAAAAAAAATACTGAGCACCCTGGCAACCACTTTGTTTTTTTTATGAGGCTTATATGTATTTTCTTTCCCTGCAAAATTGCCCAGCCTTCCCCCCCCACATGTGCTTGGTCGTTTGGTTTTTTTTTTTTTTTTTTTTTTGTTTTTTTCGTTTTGGTTTTCTTCAACCAGGTGAAGGTCCTGGTCCGGGCGGGGCAGGGGAATATCCAGTGGTCGGGGAAGGCAAAAAGGCCGCGTGGATGGGGAGGAGGGAGGTTTGGATGACAAAAGGACACAAATCTCCCCGAAAAGGAGGAGAGGCGGGGAGAGGGAAAAAAAAAAAAAAAAAAAAAAAAAAAAAAAAAGACGAAAGAAAGAAAGAACGGGGATTTCTCGGGCGGTTTGTGAGGCAGAAGAACTTCAGCAGGGAGAAAGGGGGGGGGGAGGACGGGCGGAAACTATCAGTACAGGCAGTGAGGGGGAAAGAGAGAGTGCGTGTGTGCTGGGGGTGCAGCATGTGTGGCGGCCGCGCCGCTTTCCCCTCTAAAAGAGCGAGGGCCGTTGAGCTAGGCCACCCCCCCCCCGCGAAACTGGAGAAAGAAAACGGATAACAAACAAAAAAAAAAAAAAAAAAAAAAAAGGAACGAGAGAGGTGGACATACGAGCGGGGAATTTGCAGAAAGGTTGCTCTGAACTTTTGGGGGCGGGCATGTCCACCAGTCAACATCAAACAGATTATGACAGAGAGAGAAAGACTAGACATAGAAAAGAGTAGAGGGAAAGCTTGGGAGGGAGGTAAAGGTGAGTGGGAGTTTTCAAGAACGCTGCAGGGCCTGATTATGCTGTCAAGGACAGGCAGGTACTAAAAAATGGTGGCAGTGAGAGCACCTTGGGATCTCCCGATGCCGAGGGAGACACAGAAAGTAAGGGGGTAAAGGAGAGAATGAGGAAAAAGGCCTCAGCAAACGCTTTTCACTGGGTGAGGGACGGGGGCAGTCCAGAAGAAAAAAAAAAGCAGGCTGCATGAATTAAATGAAAAAGCCAAGCTAAGGGGTTCCAAAAGCAATGAGGGTGAATAGGGCCGGCGAAAAACTTCTCATAGGAGTCGCGGCGAACTGAACGACGGGAAGGCAGAAATTAGAAGCACCTCCAACGGAAGACGAAACTACAAGGTCTGCTCGGCGGGCTGGGCACGACAGCAGGTTTAAAAAAAGGACAAAGGCATCCGTACGAGGGGAAGTAAGAAACCCTCTTCCACGTCTCGTTAAAACAGCGCAGACCCCGATCACACGGGAAACGTCAAGATCCAATCATTCGCGCTCGGAGGATGACAGCGAAAAGTCGCTGTGTACTACCCTCACGCCCAACGTCGTTGGCGATGGATTGCTTGGTCTGCTGCGACCTCTGGCGGCGCCGCCAGCGATGATTTCGTGGTCGTCGGAAAAGGGGTCGGCGGCTGCGGCTGCGGCGGCTGCGGCGACGGAGGCGCGGTCAGACCGATCCGAGAGCCAGCTGGCGTCCGACTTTTTGGCAGACAACGCGCTGCCACCAGTCGTCGAAGACCGAAGGGAGGAGGACGGGAGATCGAACGAGATTGCTCCTCTGGCGTCAAAGACAAATGATGGGGCGGAGGTCCGAGACACGCGATCGGACCATTCGTCGGATATAATGGACGACGACGAAGACAGTGCATCAGGATTCGGTCCGTTGCTGCGCCGAAGCGCAGGCGGTGGTTGCGCTGAAACAGATGTCGAGGCTGTCGGGCCAGAGAGCGGAGTTGAAAACTTTGAATATTGGGAGGTTGAGTTTGATACCCCGACAAATTTGACTGGTTGGAGCCTCGACAGGGGTGGAAGTCTGTCGAATGAGTCCGAGGTGCTCGTGGCGACGCTATCAACGGAGGAACGGCGCAAAAGATTGCGACCACCATCCCTGGAGTTGCCCTGCGAACGATCGGACGAAGTAGCTCGATTTGTTTGAATGAAGTGGGCAAGCGGAGATAGCATCGCTGGGAAGGTCTCCGGTTCGGCAGGCTTCACGGAGCGTTCGGAAGATGACTCGGTGCTAAAGTCAGAAAGTCTCGATCTTCTGTGATTGTACTGTGAAGCGTCCGAAATTGCCAAATAAAAAAAAAAAAATGAGTTCATTCATTTAGTGCTCTCAATTCGTCGTTGTTGGTGCGCCTTACCTCAAACGGCCACGGTCCACTTGAGAGTTTGCCATTCATTGATTGCTGAGACGGCTTGCGATGACTGCTTGGACCGTCGATGAGAACGGGATCGTCGTCGGGCTTGCGATCGGAAAGCAGCGACCTGCGCCGCATTCGGACGGCCACAGCCCCAATGGCCAGGCACACGGCAGCAACAAACACAACGGCGGAAATCACCGAGGCGAGCAAGGTCTGGTTGCCGGAGGAGAGCAAACCCTGCTGGCCAGCGGTTACGACAGTACCAGCTGGGGAGGAGGTCGGGCCGGCGAGAGTGGATGCTCGAGACGGCAAAGTTGATGTCGCCAATAATGGGGAGTTGGAGGAGGATCCATCGGACAGCGGGGTTACAGACTCGACTGGATCTTGTTGCAAGAGGCCATTGGACTCGCCCGAGTTCGACGTGACCGAAGGCTGCGGCGGCAATAACAGGCTGCCGGCCGCGATTGCAGAGGAGGAAAGCAACGCGACGGACGGCGACGCAGATGATGTCGAAGACTGCGGTGAAAACAAGCGGCCCGCGCCAGCGCTCCCGCTCGAGAAGACACTGCTGGTGGTGCTGGCGGGTGGACCATCCATGGACTCTGATACTTCACCAGATTCGGGCCCGCCACTCGCGGGTCCGCCAAACACCCTCACAGTGGGATCGACTCCAGGGTCATCCGGCGTCGTAATGAAGATTCCCTGTATTTGACCGTCGCCGTCTCCGTCATTGTCGCCGTCGCCATCGCCGTCCCCGTCCCGGTCGAGGTCGCCGCTCTCGGTTGTGGTGGAGAGCGGCAGGGGGGTGGTGGAGCGACCGCGCTGTCGCGGTCCTCGAGTTGGGGCAGGCGATGGTGGTGATGGTGATGGTTGTGATAACGGCGGGGCGAGGCGGGGAGACGCGGTGGGGGCGGCTGAGGGCGGTGGTGATTGTGGTGGTGATGATGGTTGTTCCGTTTCAGGTGTTGCCGCAGTGGTTGATGCCGTTGCAGTTGTCGAAGATTGTGGGAGTCGCCCAGCGGGTGGCGGTGGTGGTGGTCGCCGCAGAGGGGGCGGGGACGAGGAGGATGATTCCCAGAGGGGAGCTGATGACGATGGTGATGATGATGATGAGGAAGAGGAGGAGGATGATGGTGGAGATGAGGCGGTGCGGGGAAAGGGGGACGCGGGCTCCATCATCAATAAAGTGGTCGTCGTCGTCGTCGTCGTCTTCCCGCGCGGCGCGCGAGACGACGAGGAGGCGGTTCAGGGAGGGGAGGGAGGGTAGTGGTGGTTGTTGTTGTTGTTGTTGTTGTTGTTGATGTTGTTGTGGGTGGAGGTCAACTCTGACAGACAGATCACAGCTGTCTGTCTGCCTGCGTGCCTGCCTGTCTGTCATTTCTGTCTGGCTGTCTGTCTGTCTGTCTGCCTGTCTAGCTTTCCTGCTGTGTGCTGCTTTTCCAAATTTGTGTGTCTGAGAAGAGAAATTTCCCGCCCACCGCTGTCAATTTTTCTTCCCATTTTTATACACACATTCCTATCCAAAAAAAAGCATTCAATTCGAAAGGGGCATGCTTGCCATATTTGGGCTTATGCATTCCTTAATTGGGCTGTCGCTGTGTCTCTCTGCTCTCTCTCTCTCTCTCTCTCTCTCTCTCTCTCTCTCTCTCTCTCGCTCTGTCTCCCGTTGTCTTTGTCATGAAAAGGTGAATCTGTCTGTGTTCCAGCCAGGACGAGTGACAAACGTCTGTCGCCAATCGTCCAATCAAATACAAATCCTCGTCGTCACGGCACGTGATGTTGACCCGTAATTACAGTCACCATGGCACATCAGTGCCACCGAATTCCTCACCACTCGTTCCCCTACTAAAAAAAGGTATTTAAAGGCAAAGCCTTACAGTGAATTTCATATTCCTTGAGATTTTGGGGCCGCGAAAAAAAAGGTTTGAAGGCCTGTCTCCATTTCAGGGTTGGTCCGTCTCGAATAGTCAAAAGTTTTTTTTTGCCCTCCTATACTTTTTTTTTGCGGTCTCAAAATCTCAAGGTATATGAATTGACAGTAAACTCGCCCCGCTCGAATATGGGTAAACTAGCGCACAGGCAGTGCTTCTGGATTAAATGAGGAGTGGCAGGCCACAATATACATACATAGTGTGGAAGGTACAATATAGGTAGTGGCAGGTCACATTAATGGCGACGCAGTTGCCTGGGTCAGGGCTCGGAGCTTATGCCCCAATCGCCCCGAGCCACTAGAGGGACAGACAACGCACAGAAAAAAGCGAACCATTGGAAAAGGAAAAAGGCAGAGAGAGAATGAGAGAGTGAGAGTGAGAGAGAGTGAGAGAGAGTGAGAGAGAGAGAAAGAGACAGGCAGATAGGGTTGGGTCACGGCTTGTGCCCTGACTGAAGCTTGGGGCTGATGCCCGGAAGGACTTGTGGGGTGAGAGTGGGAAGTGAGATAAAGAGAGTCAGAGAGAGGTAGTGACAGAGAGACAGAGACAGACAGACGGCCATTCGAAGGAAAGCAATTGGAGAGGAAAGAGAAAAAGAGAGACAGACAGACAGACAGATCACGATCAAATAGACAGACAAAGTGGCAAATGATTGGTGCGAGCGATGCGCCATTTTGCGCAGGACAGACTCTTTCAAGAACATCGCCATCAGACTCCTCCCTTTGCCTAAATCCTTAATCTGCTGCACAGGCCTCGGGGAAAAAAAAAGAGAAAACAACAACACTTGTTTGTTGTTTGCAATGAGAAAAGCAAGCAAGGGCAGAACGTGTTGTTTGGAACTTGGGAGCAAGAGGCACAGACTTTGTGGAGCTTTCTGGAACCTTCTTTGCCTTTCTGACTTGTCTTGTTGTTGTCATTGGTATCATTGGTATCATTGTACTATAAATTGTTCTTTCTGGAATTTTCCTTGAGTTTTGAGGATGAAGACTCTCAAAGAGTATAAAAGGGGGGTGGAGGACCTGTCCCATCCCTCAAGTGAATTATTGTTTACAATACAATCATAACTCCTCTCAGTTCCTTGTCTGCCTTGCCCTGTCCTGCCCTGTTCCTGACAATTGGCACGACCACTCAGCCAACAGACTTTAACAAATCGCACTCATACTCACACATCTCACTCTCACAGCAATAGGAATGAGGCTGTTAGGTGGAACTGACTGGTTTAGCAGCCAGAGGCACAAGACGGACCTGAACCTGTTGTGACTGTCAGTTATCATTCACACGATGCCCATGGGAGAGCAAGCCACTGCCAATGCAGACCTGGGCGCTGGCTTGCACTGTTGACAATACTCCGAGTATTGTCAGGAACATGGCAGGACAGGACAAGGCAGACAAGGGACTGAGAGGAGTGATGATTGTATTGGAAACAATAATTCACTTGAGGGATGGGACAGGTCCCCCATCCCCCTTTTATACCTTTTGAGAGTGTTCCTTGTCAAGACTCCAAGAAAGTTCCAGAAAGAGCAATTAGTAATGCAATGATACCAATGATACCAATGACAACAAGACAAGTCAGGAAAGCAAAGAAGGTTCCAGAAGGTTCCACAAGGTTCCATGAAGGAATGTTCTGGAAGGTTCCAGAAGGTTCCAGAAGGTTCCATGAAGGAATGTTCTGGAAGGTTCCACAAGGTTCCATGAAGGAATGTTCCAGAAGGTTCCAGTGGTTTCCAGAGGGTGATTCATAACAAGTATTAAGTGGAACAGAAACCCAGTGTCAACTTTTTCCTCCTCCTCTGCTCAAGCGGATAATACAGGAGATTTTTTTACCCTGTGCTGGTCACTCTTGCCAAGCAACTATTACAGCATGCATATCATCATTATGTATCAATTATTCATAACTGATTTCTTTCCCTTTCTCTTCAAGTTGGCGAGAAGGACCACCCACAAACACACAACTCCACTTCATTCACTCCTTCCACTCACTCACTCAGAGTAGACTGTTTACACTGGGAACAATAGGGGCCCTGATCCTTGCAGTTTTGTGACAGGTATGCTTGTTCTTGCAAATAAAATCCCTTGACTTTATCACTGAGACCTCGGTGTAGTCTCACAGGTCTTTGTAGAGCAGGCGGAAAAAGAACCTTATAGTGGTGAAGTTTGCAATGTTTATTGCGACCGCTACGATTCACCTTTTCCTATGGGGGTCGCTCGGCGCCAAAGTCTTTTCGCCACTTCCGCCCGTGTCTGCTCAGCGCCAGATACCCACAGGTTTTTTTTTTTCCTTGCTTTTTTTATTTTATTTTATTTTTTGTTTCATGCAAAACGGCCAGGATGATTTTCGCACAGAATCGCCTGTTGTTTGGGGACACCCAGTCGTAGTATTTGCCCTTTGTTTCGGCTGACTGCTCGCGTTGTCCGCCCCCCCCCCCCCGTCCACGCAAAACAGAAATCGACCTGCTCTGCGTGCGAGCGGTGATTCAAACTGAGATTTTTATTTACTTTTTTTAATAACTGACAAGAAACAGAATCAATGGTGGTGTACGAACCCAAATCAGCCCCAAATTATATTACACCCCCAACCCACTGGAAGATTGCAGCAATCTTCGAAAATCAAGGTTGATTTTGTCCGTGGCCCGAACCTTGTCGGGTGATACCAGGAAGTTAGAAATCGTCACCCACTGCCAATCATGCGAAAAAGGATGCCCCCAATCAGCCAAAATGATGGGGCAATCTTCGTACACAGGTGGTCCGATACTGGGAGGAACCTCATGGTTGGATTAGATCCCAAATTGTTGCGCCCTTTTCCACACGACAGCAATACCACTCTCAGTACATTCAACGAAGGTAGGCAGCATTACTTTGATTGGAACATTTATTGAATGCCAGCGACTTTGACTGCTCGCTGCCGCTTCCCTCCCCACAGACCTCCTCACCGCCCCAAGATGGTAACTGCACCCCGCCCTCGCTATTACTATTGCCAAGACGTGTCCCCTTCTTCTCCGCCGTCTCCACCACCCACCCCGAACCTTAATCGCGGCGACGTTCTCGGAAAAGTACTTCAGCCACAGGAGTTGTCCGCATGTACGACATGAAAGCCCATGGGAGAAATCCACCTCTGCCTCCGCTTGGAGATTGCGCTGGTTTAATAGTGAAAAAATGCCGAGGGGGCAGGCCGTTAGTGATTTGAATGCTCTCGGGGGAAAGGGGTCGGTCTTGCAGAGAAATGAAAGAATCAGCGAGGGTGTCACTGGGACAGCGGCGCAGAGCGAGTCAGCAGTTAGACTTGTTGAAATGATACAGGGGAGAAGGGTCGACGAATTACCCTTCAGAAAAGTACAGCGAGTATTACACCATCCCAAATCGTTTGTGGTTGTCGACGACGGTGTGGTCACAAAGAGAATGGCGTGGACGGAGAACTGAAAGCAGCCACAGTCATGTAGACCAGTGGATGTGCGTCTGATGTCTGGAGCGTGTTTGCAGCCTGGCTGTTGAATTGAAAAGGTAAGATGAGGGTGCCGAGTGATTAGCGACACAGCCGCTCGTTGACCCACCAGCGGCGTTCATGGTATCTCTCTATAAGGCTCGCTCAGGAGACCGTGCTTCTGGGGGGAGGTTTGGGCCCAGGCTCAGCGCGCATTGGGCTTATTGGTAAGCGAGACTCAGGGCGGTGGATGCATCACGACGAAAAGCGGTCAAGTTCTCTCCAGAATCGGCATCTGCGTTGGTCAAGATTGGAGGTTGGGGGAGGCGGACCAAGAAGGGCATCCACTCATGCCGCTTTTAAAGTACTTCTCTACCTCTGCCTGTATCTTTGTCTCTCTCTCTCTCGCTCTCTCTTTCTCGTTGTCTCCAGCCAAGGCCTCCAGCACATGACCAAGGTCGTTGGATCGATTGAGCCAGAACAGGGTCCAGCACGAAAGGGTCCACACCCTCGAGGAAGGCCAAGGCAACTCAGAGGGGTTGAGTGGATTGGTGGTGGGGAGACCGAGCGTCCCAAGGCAGTGGACGCCAGAGCAGCAAAGGAAGCGCTCGCGCAGGGCTGCTGGCGACTGCGAACTGTGGGCATGTCGCCCTTCTCGCTGCCAGCGACCGCTCACTAGTACTGCATTGTATCGTCGGTGTCCACGGTGTGAGCAGCACTCCGATCACATGTGGCCCGTCTGTTTGGTGGGGGCGGGGGCGCAGCGCCGGAGGGGCACCTCGAGGTCGGATCTTCGAAAGAGAGAAAGTTGGAGAGGGAGAGTGTGTGTGTGTTGTGTGTCACTGCGTGGGGTGTGTTTGCGGTGGGCACGTGGTGCGTGCGTGTGTGTCTGAGCGTGCCTGTGACTGACAGTGGGCGAATGCGGAGGATTCGCCAGCATTGGAACAGGAAATGAATCATGCTCCCACCATCCTCTAGTTGCAAAGCCTGTGGAACCGTGCGGGACGGGATTGCACACAGCCTGCAAGGACTGAGCATTCGAGGAATCTTTTTCCGAACATTGTCAGAACCAGCTTGCACACCAAATCCTCCTCCAATCTTTGCTTGGGTTGGGGGTGTATATTTTATTTTTTATTTTATTTTATTTTATTTTATTTTTTTTTTTTTTGGAGCCGAGCGAGTCCTTACATGGGTAGAAACCGGCACGAAGAGAATGGCATCCAGATCGAGCCCAAACCAAAGACGTACAACAGCTTCCGTCCATCCGTCGGCGCCCCTTCGACCGGAGGCGGTAGCGTCAAAACAATCTTCATTCCTTCTTCCCACCAATCATGCACTGTTCCTGCAGGCCAGCCTCAACTTTCTGCTCTTCTGCGCCGCTGCTGCTGCTGCTGCTGCTGCTTGCGGCGGCCACGTTCGCGGACTTGGAGTCTACGGCGGCGGTCTCTCCCGCAGGAATCAATTGCTCTCGCTGTTTGGCCGATTTGGCTTTCTTCTTTGCTTTGCTGCCTTGGCCGCCGTCCTCGAAAAGCCAGTCTCGCGAGAAAAACCAAGATTCGGCCAGGCCTACAACAAGGGCTGCAAACAAACTAAACAGAGTTCGCTGGTCGTACCGGTGGAAGGACGGAAGGGAGGAGAGTTGATTTGAAATCGCGAATTCCATGAGGAAGAAGAGCGGGATCGCGCGACGACGCGAACGCAATGCCATTCGATGAAGAAGAAGAAGGAGTCAGCGATACTTCATTTAAGAAGGTGGTTGAAAGGCGAAAGGTCCGAAACACAAAGAACAATCGGGACGTTCCCAGAACAGACCATGCCAACGTCCGACGCGACAGACTTGCCAAAGTAGAAGGCCGCAACGAACACTGACACCATCGAGAGCAGCACGTTGAACAACGAGCTGAGCATGCCGACGGCGACCCGCGCGTCGTCCCGCTCTTCCCGGATCGAGCGGTTCACGGACGGCTTCAGGCTGACGGACACGTCCCGCGTCATGCGCTCGTACTCGCGGTTCTCGGCCTGGATCCGGCATTCGTCCAGGATGCGCTGAAGTTCGGCGCTCTGCAGAGTTCCCGGGCGGGCGTGTCCGTTGAAGTAAAATCGAGGATAGATTCAGTGAAATCATAAGCAAAGCAGTTAACTTCGTTAACAAAAAAAAAAAAAAATAGCATAAATGCCTGCGAAAACCTTACCTTCACCCGAGGCTTTGGTGAAACCAACATCATTTGTGATCCCCTCACAAGCTCAGAAAACTTTGCGCCACTATCCTTCGCGTCGCACCCCTCCTCGCATAGAACCGCGCAGACTTCCTTCAGGAGGGAATGTGGAACACCTCGAGCTGGATCTGCTGGCGACGCCACAGCAGCGCTGGCAGCGGGTGCCTGTGCGGGACGCGTCGACGAAGCTTCGGCCGAGGCCGAGGGTGGGACAGGTTGCGCCTGCTGGTCGTCCAAGGGGCGGCGTTCTCCTGCGCATTCTGCTCGACTTACTCGTTCTCCACCGCCGAGTTGAGTTTCGTCGACTTGCTCTTCTTCGCCTGCCGAGGACGGGGCGTAGGGGCGCAGCGCCTTTCGGAGCGACGCCGACGCCTTAGTGGAGTGGAGGGCGGCCTCGATGGCTCGCTCGATTGCGGGGGTGACCCGAAGAAGGACCATCTCGTTCTCTGTTTCTGTCTCTGTCTCGCTCTCTCTTTCTCTGTCTGTCTCTCTCTCTCTCTCTCTCTCTCTCTCTTTCTCTCTCTCTCTCCCTCTCTCTCTCTCTCTCTGTGTCCGATCACAAATCCTCTCTTCCGCTTTTTCAAATCCCGACGAGCGGCCAGCCGAGAACAAGCAAGCACTCTCGCTCCAACACAGATGTCCTCCGCAGCAGCCAACGGGGTCGACGAAGCCGGCGCTGAGCACCAGCAGCATCAGCAGCAAGATGACGGCCAGGGTACCCGACGGCGTCCACGGCGGCCGCCCCCCGCCCACGGTCGTGCCGGAAAAGCCGGTCAAACTCACAACGACGCGGACGGGGTCACCACCACCGCGACAGCTTCAGCAGCACCTCCAGCACCAGCAGCACCAGCAGCAGAGACCGCCCCCGTTCCCGCCGCCCCAAGTGCGCAAGTCCGCCATCCCCCGCCGCCGCGCGCCGCCGTCGGCCGCCCCCGCCCCCGCATCCAGCGCGCCTGCGGTCGACGTTCCTTCAGCCGCGCCCGCCGCGCCCGCGCGCCGCAGGCAAGCCCGTCCCGCAACCCAGCCCGCCCCCTCCGCGCAGCCTCCACTCCCCGCCACATCCGCCGCCGACGCGCTCGCAGACTCGCTGCAGTCGCTGCGCCTGGCGCCGCACCCACCCGCCGCCCAGCTGCAGCAGCAGCAGCAGCAGCACGCCACGCCCGCGCTGGCGCCAAGCACCGGCGGGAACCGGCCGGTCGCCTCCGCTGCCGCGGCCGGTCGACCGTCGCGCACCCGCGCCGGCGGGCTCGGCATCGCGCCGGCAGCAAAGGAGAACAGGGCGCCCTCAGCGGCCGCGTCCGCGTCCGCGTCCGCATCCACCTCGTCGCGCGGAGGCCAAAAGCGCACAACAGCCGCGACGTCGTCGTCGTCGTCGTCATTGGCAGCGGCGGCCGGCTCGGCGTTTGACGCGGACGGTTGGGAGGAGGCCCGGGTGCTGGAGGAGCTGGGCGACGCGAGCAAGCTGCACGACGACCTTGCCGGGCGGCTGCGGTCGCGGATCAAGGCGTGCGCAAAGGCGCCGGGAGACCGGCAGCAGCCGTTTGCCATGCGGGCGCTGGCCCAGCTGGCGGTGACCATGGAGGCCCTCATCAAGGAGAAGGCAGGGAGGGCCGCAAAGAGTGCCGGGGCCGGCGGCGGAGGAGGCGGCAGCGGCTCCGACGGGCGATCGAGTCGCAACCACGCGAGGCTTTTGGCAGACCTCACCGCTATTTGCTTGGACCCTTCTACGTCGTTCCTGCGAGGGTTTTCCGCCGAAAAGATTGCATCCAACATTGTGACGCGTTTGGTGGATTTTGGGGAGGTGAGCACTATTTCACTTCGCTTTTTTCGAACTAACGCCGGTCCCTCGCACGTGCAACAGCCAAACTTCGCTCTGCGGCTTCTGGAGGCAGTGATGCAATCACTTCAGGCTCCGTCAACTCTCGGCAGGCGCGCAGAACTCTCTCGATCAGCAAGATTCACCGGAAAGGACTCACTGTCATGGCGAGCCTTTCTGGATCTGCTCACGTTTGAGTACCAGGGAGCCGACTCAGCGTGCAGCTCTCCTCCACCACCCAACGCTCTGATAGCCGCCTGCTTACTCAACGCTTTTAAATGCGTTGTAACGTTGTTTCCTGATTTAACGTGGCAGGTGCGTCTCTTGAATTCGGAATGTTACATTCTGGATGTGCTGAATGCGAACCTTCTTTGCTGTTAGGAATTTACGACCATAGCAAAATCTCCATTTGGGCTCGTCCCTTGGTTCCACCGCTTAAAGACGGAAAATTTGGACCTGGGACGCCGATTCTTCGACATCATTTTCCGGTTCCTGTACAAGCTGTGTTCCGAATCGGGTTGGTGTTGGGAGACTTTGGCGGACTTCCTTCAACTTTTACACACCTCACACTTACCCACCTTCAGTCAGCGCGTTTCCCGCTCGTTGCATTGCACTTGAATGCTTTGCAGAAACCTCCCTCTTTGATCAAACCCGCTTCCTCGAGCTGCTGGGCAGATACGTCGTCGACGATTGCAAAGGTAGTTTGCTTCCTCTAGACCCTTCACTTTATTGACGCGGGACCGGCAGAGTTCAACCCCATAAGCCTTTCCAACATAGTTTGCTGGAGTTTTGAGCAATTCGTTCTTCGAGAGACTCATCCTTCCTTACTTCTTCCGTTTGTGGATCGTGTGTTCGTCCTGGCCAAAAAGGTAAAGTCGTGTTTGTTTTATTGCGGCTGCCACTGCGTTGAAATGCTGACGCCGTTTTGAAACTAGCATCCACAGTTTCAAATCCCACCCGCAGCACTGAATTTCGCTGATCATCTTGCTTCGAAGAGCGATGTGACCGCTTTGGACGGTTTTAAGCGAGCCGCTTTGGCCTTGTACGTCATGCTGGAGTGCTCGATGGATTCCACCCGGTTTACAGCCCCGGTGGCGAACATGAATCCAATCGTGACGCGTATTTTGGCCATCGTCTCGGACTGCAGTTGGACCGGAATGCTGGACGCGCCGGCCTTGAAATTACTGTATCGGATACAGGAAATTTCAAAGCTCGTGGCTCAAGGGCTGCCAGCCTCTCCAAATTCAGATGAGAAGCGGGCCGAGACAGCAGTCATGGCGGCAGACCTTTCTACGTCCATCTTGTTGACGCTTAACGTAACGTACCACAACCGAGCCAATCCTTGCTTTGCTGACTTGCTCTCCTTGCAGCAAGACTTTCCAGAAGACCGCATGAAGGCGACTGTCAATGCCGTTATTTGGATGGCGGCCGACACAGCGGGAATCCTGGCTCGCCAAGAGACTGCGGTGTCGCATTCTTCTTCTGCCGATCAGCGTGCGCTCCATCTTGACAGACTCACCCGAGCATTTCGATTGTGCAAAAAGTTTGACCTGCCGGACGTGATGAAGTCTACGGCCGTCACATCGCTCTCTGTGGGTTGCTCTTTGCTCCGACGGCGACTGTGGGACGACGCCCTCTCGTTTTTCGTGCTTTCCGCGGAATGTTGGGAGAGCTTCGAACTGTCGGTGGGACGGGATTGGATAAAAGATGAAGGAAACATAAAGATCTTCATCCGATTGGCCGAGGCACAGTCGGCTTGTCACACTGGGGCTGGAAACGCTAAAGTAGGTTTTTTAACCAACCGTTTCACATTTCTCACCATCCGCACTCCCAAAGGGGGCTGCGGAAGTGTGCGCAAAAGCAATATGGAAGCTTTGCGACGTCTGCTCGCACGACCTCGTCAATCGGCTCTTGGAGCAGTTCTTCCGGATTGCAAAGGATAGGCCGTCCTTGACCTTTTTGGAACTTTCGAAAAATATGGGCGTTTTCGATTACGCAGTGGAGGGCGTCGACATGAGCCTCGCGGCGAGGGCGCTAAAGATTTGCGGTGAAGAAATCAAGTACCGGACGCAGCGCCTGGAGAATCGGGATGTGACTGTCCACATTATTGACAATTGCGTAACCGTCGCTCGGCAAAACGCGATTTGGGCAAAGACTGTTCTGTAGGTGCCCGTCATGTGCTTGGAGTATTTCTGACTGCAGCAACTGGTTTTTGATGAATGGTTTTTTCCCCAACAACCAAAAGGTTCCTATTTGAGAAAGCCAAGGTTTTGAGAGAACTTGGCGAGGCGTCATGCGGAGACGTTGCGAAGTGCTGCAAAGACGCTATTGAGATTGCTACGGAGCACTCGGTTTGTTGTTTTTTTTCGAGCCGTTGGAATCAGGCCCAGCTTCTTAAAAACACTCCTTTAGGATCAAGTCAATGACGAACCGGCCTTTGCGGATGTGTTAGCGAACTGTTATTTTCTCCTCGGCCTTGCACTGAATGAATCCAAGTCCTTTTCCATGGATCCGTTTCAGTCAGCCCTGAATAAGTGGCAGTCGCTGCTCCTCGAAGTCCCGCCATTTTTGTCCGGTGAGAGAAGCTCCACTTGACAAGACAGCACAGCTGACTTGAGTAACGTAACGAAGAAATTAATACCGAGGGCGACTTTTCAAATGCGAAGAAGAGCTTTGCGTCTCTCGAACTGACGATCACGAACATAAGTAAGCGTTACCAGAATTTACCGGCAGGACTGGCGACTTAATTTGCTTTAATAGCGTTTTTGTCTGTGTATTTCGAGATACTGGACCAACCGCTTTCCAGCATCTGCTGTTGTAATCTGCTTTTGAGACTGATTCGATTGCGCGACACGGACACTGCATCTCGGATAGAGGGTCGGGAATATGTTTCTTGTCGAGCATCTGGGGTGGTCAACTGACGCGAAATCTGGTAGATGCAATTAGGATCTTGTCGTCCATGGCAATCAACTTCATCACTGCCGGATTCGTAGGCAAAGCGGGAATCGTCTTTGCTCGCTTGAAGCAGGTCCTGTCCAAAGAGTCCGACAACGTGCCCTTGAGCTCGCGAATTCACTTTAATCTCTGTTACGCGATGTACCTGGCGGAAATCGGAAACGAGACGAAAAGGTGAGAAAGGTGTGGGAGCATTTCAAGCGTTGATTGATGCTTCTTCCAGCTTGGCCGTTTTCCCTATGGATGTCAATGCTGCTGCAGTCGCGCCGCCGTTTGGGAAAACTCTTTTGGCCTTTGCTTATTTTGTCAGATCAAAAATATTCGACAAGGCGGTGCGAATTGGTCCATTTTGATCTTTCTTTTTGGGAATATGGCTGACCCATCAAATCCTTGCTATTTCAGGGTAATTTCGCCGGTGCCATACACGCCGCCGAGTTGTGCGCCAAAGTGCTGGGCTGGTGTGCTCCACAACAGCATCTGGGGAGGAAGGGCTACAGCCAACGAGATGCATCAGACTGGCGAGCCATTCAGGTTTGCTTGGCGGGGCTGCTCGATAAAGGGATTTGCGGGCTGACACTCTCTTAACCGTTAAAGCAAAGCCTGGTTTCGTACCTCTGGCTCAGCTGTTTACTAGCGAAAAGAGGCTCGACTTCGGAGGCAGACTACTACTTGAAATGCGGCCAGCAACTTGCAGAGTCGTGCCACTCGAAGCCCTTTCAGCACTTGTTTTCCGTGACGCTCGCGGAGATTGGCTCGCGCAAAGAAGTCGCAGGTCCAGTTCCCGATATGCCGGAAATCGGCGACTTTGTGTTCGAGGTTCGCCGACAGTTCTCCCCCCCATTTGATGAAAAGTTCTCTGAAAAAATACGTCTCGTTATTACCAGAATCTAGCTGTTCCCGACATGGCGATCTTGAAAATGCAGAAAGGCGACCTTTTGCTCAGGGCAAAATCCTTGCCGGGCGCTTTGGAGCTGTACACTGAAGTGGATACGCTCCTCGACAAGGCCATGCGAGACTCGATTTCCCCGGACTCTGAATCCCTTTTGCCATGGTAAACCCGGCCAGCTCCTTGTTCTTGCAAACGTTGAGCGAGAGTGGCTGTCCAACAGGAACGCGGTTGTCGAAAAGAAGTCGACTCGAGCAAAGACAACACGAAAGGCTTCGCCTCCAACCCCGTCTCCAGAAGGTCTGCGTTCCTCGTTTCACTTTTCTTTCTTGCTTTCACTCACATTATCTTTCTTTGTTTTCTCCTTTCTAGCCATGATCGATCTGGAATGCCTCACTTTGCTTCCGCTGAAGGCCAAAATCGCTGCGCGGATAGGATCTGTGTTCAAGCTTCAAGGAAAGGAGGCTGACGCGGTGAAAAAATTCGCGGACGCAGAGTCTGCTATCCCTGTAGCAACCGAAGAGGTGACGCATGACAATTTGACCGTGCGCTTTTGTAACTAGGAGCTGCTTGCAGAGAGAGTTTATGCACGCGTCATGCGGTTTGAAATTTGACAGGCTCCGGTCGAATCTGAGCGGGGACCCTCTGCTCGAGATGTTTCCTGACTGCGGTAAATCTAACGACTGTGTCATGCAGACATGCAGATTAATCGAGCTTGATTGAAGTCGTGACAATGCCGTGGTGCGTGCCATCAAAAGCACCTCAGAAAACGAAGAAAAAGTCGGCCGCCCCAGAGTCTCTTTCAAAGTCGATCGACAACCTTGGCGAGATTTCGCGTCTTGCTTTGATGATTTCCGGAGAGGGCGGCCCGTCCCGTCCTTCGCACGAGCTGGCCGTTCGCTCAGTTAGTCTGTCCCTGATGAAGGCGTTTTTGACGGGTGGACTCAGAGAAACCTGTTCGGTGGAACTGGCGAGGATGGCAGCGTTCGACTTGGGTGAGCGTTCGATTTTGTTTTTGAAAAGAGCGAAAAAGCGGAAAGGGTATTCTCTAACAATTTCGGCAAGACCGGCCAAATGGCCTCACGTCGAAGAAGGAGTTTGTGAGCGTCCTCTTTGATCGTCATCAGCCGGCCCTTACGAGGGAGAATATGGCGTGGCCTTCTTATCGCTCGAAGGACGACACGAACGACCCCATGACAGCCTTTCCGTTGGCGCACGCTTGTGTCCGGAAGAATGTGCCAGACGGTCCCAAAATCCAGGAGTCGTTTCTCGAGTCGCTGCCGGAAAACTGGGCCGTAGTGTCGATTTCGGCCGACCTTTCGTCGGACGTTCTTTTGCTCAGTCGACTGACGCGGTCGGGCAGCCCAGTCGTTGTTCGACTTCCAATGGCGCGCGTGACGGACCGAGAGGGAGAGTCGGACGGCCTCACTTACAGCAAGGTCATGGACGAGTTTCAATCGATACTGTCGGCCAACGACCGGACTGCGGGCGTGGCGGCGTCATCGGCTGCTGCCTCGTACAGCAAGGCGGACTGGTGGGCCGAGCGAACGCGTCTTGACGAGCAGCTTGAAGTCTTGCTTGAGCAGATTGAGAGTTCGTGGCTCGGAGGATTTAGAGTGAGCGATTGTGCTGCCGTCTATTCCCTTCCCCTTGCCAATCGTTGCAGCATCTAATGCTTCCCTCCTTTTTTTTTTTCACCTCACGTTACGTCCAGGGATTCTTCACGGTTGATCCCCACACCTCGCAAAACGAAGTGTTCGAAGAGTTTCGTGAGAAAATCGGGAAGCTCATTGCCAGGACCGTGTCGGCAAAGGTGAAAGTCAAAGCCCCGACCCTTGACGTCGACCTGTGCAGGATGATACTGCAATTGGGTCCCGATCCGAATCCGACGGACATTGAAGACCTTCTTTACTACATGATGGACGCTTACCAGTTTGCGGGCTGTCCCGTGGGCTACGACGAGCTCAATATTGATTCGGTACGCTTGTCCCGGCTCGAAGTGGATCCGATTTTTTCTAAAGCCAGCTTTCTGGGAATTTTTTTTTTCTATTGTTTTTAGATGGAGGGAAGCCTGAGTGATGCAGTTCGCGACTATCACCTTCGCGCGCCGGAAGGAAGCGATCAGGCGCCCGAGCACATTGTACTGATTCTGGACAAGTACGTGAACGGCATTCCGTGGGAGAGCCTGCCGTGCCTCCGGCACCGGTCAGTTTCGCGGCTCCCGGCGCTCGCGTTCCTGGAAACGAGGCTTTTGCAGCTGCAGCAGCAGCAGGCCGCGACCGCCGACCCGAGCAGCCTCTTTTACGTGCTGAATCCCGAAAAGGACCTGGTCAACACCGAGTCGCAGTTCAAAGGCTTTTTGAGCAGGTCAGTTTGGTTTACGAGCGATTTTGAGGGGGGTGCCCGCTATTGCAAAATGAGCTGATAAGCTTTCCAGAGACGGATGGGAGGGAATCGTGGGAGCCGCGCCGACGGAGGTCCAAATCGAAAAGGAGCTTGCGTCGAAGGACATTTACATGTTTGTGCAAGCATTTGATGATTACTTGTTTCTTGTATTTCAAGGGAGGCGGCGTTGTGAATGGGTGTGTGTGTGTGTGTGTGTGTGTGTGTGTGTGTGTGTGTGTGTGTGTGTGTGTGTGTTTGTGTGCACGTGCTTGGCCCACCTGCTTCACCTGATTGGCGTGGCGTTGTCCAGGTACTTTGGCCACGGCGGAGGCGAGCAGTACGTGCGCAGCCACAAGATCCGGAAACTGGAAAAGTGCGCGGTTTCTCTTCTGATGGGATGTTCGAGCGGTCGTCTAAAGCCGGCGGGCGAGTACGACCCTTCGGGGATCGCGCTGAGCTACATGATTGCCGGGTGGTGGGTTGTTTTGTTTTTTTTTGATCGCGTCCTCCCCCATCGAGAAAAACGTTTCTCCTCGCGTTGATGGTGTGCTAATAGAAACTCACAACCCAATCACCTTAGTCCGGCGTTGGTGGCGAATCTTTGGGACGTGACAGACCGCGACATTGACCGCTTCAGCGCGGAGCTCTTTCGCGTTTGGGGCCTCGGAGGCGGTGCCGGCGTTGGCGACCAGCGGGCGCGAGGACGTGGCGGCAGCAACCGTGGCAATGGCGGCAGTAGCAGCGGCGGTGGCAACGGCGGCCTCGGCAGCACGCTCTGCGAGGCGGTGGCCGCGTCGCGGGACCGCTGCCGCATGAAGTACCTTGTGGGTGCGGCGCCGGTGGTGTACGGCGTACCGGTGCGCCTCGCCGCCCGCGCGGCCGCCGTGGCTTCTTGAGCGGGCGAGGGGCTGTGTTTGGGGGTTGCAGCCCATGAATGTGGTTGGTAGGAGGGATGTGGGTTGCTGACGCGCCGAGCACGAGGCGTACAAGAGAATGAATATAATCTACTTACAGTATGAACAGGCGAGGCTGAATGAACTGTGGTAATAGAGATAGAGATGTCGAATGCGGGCTGGCGGGCGGTCCGACTACTGGCTGCATATGTAGGTAGGCACTGTGGCCGATGGGCCTACTCTGGTGTGGTGTGGTGTCTAATTTCTTGATCATGAAAGGCTGATATTGGGGCGGAGGGAAGGGGAAAAGCTGATATCTGGGGGGAAGGGTATAAATACCGTATACAAATTGTGGCTGGCGATGACAAGGGTGCAGCAGTTGCGAAAATACCTTCTCACCACCACGTGCCATCCCCCAACCACACTCCAAACGCGCGTCGCCGTCGTCTCAGCTGTTCCCGTTGTTGCCTTCGCACCTCCTACTCCTTCTCCTGCACCTGCCCCCGTCCTCGCCGCCCTCTCGCACTCGCCCCCCCTTTCCCGTGCTCATCCTAGCATCCTTCACCACCGCTTGCCGACTGCGATCGCCGCCGCCACCCGTGCATTCGCATCACCCGAGCCCGCATACCCGACCTTCTCTGAAAGAAGAATAAGAGGAAGCGGATCCAAAGCCCCGCTTCTGCCGCTCTTGCCTCTCCCCCTCCTCTTCGCTGTTCCTCCCCGCTCTTCTTCTTCGTCAAGGCTCGTTGCCGCTTTTTCGACTCTCGCCGCGGCACCACCCAAAAACACAACAACAACGACCGTCATGGGACCTTGGGCCTACCCCGCCGTCGCTCGCGACGAGACCGTCAAGGACACGTACCACGGCAAGCACGTGGTGCCGGACCCGTACCGGGCGCTCGAGGACCCGGACGCGGCTGCGACCAAGGCGTTTGTGCAAGCGCAAAACTCGCTCTTCCACGGGCACCTGTCGGCGCCCGGGTCGTGCAAGGCTGCGCTCAAGGCGCGGCTGACGGACGTGTTCAACTACGAGCGGTTCGGGTGCCCGTTCAAGCGCGGCGAGTACTACTACTACTTCCACAACTCGGGCCTGCAGCCGCAGAGCGTGCTGTACCGCAAGCGCGCGCTGGACGGGCCGGCCGAGGTGTTTTTCGACCCCAACACGCTGTCGGACGACGGCACGGTCAGCCTCAACACGTACAGCTTCACCGAGTCTGGGAGCAGGTTTGCATACGCGCTGTCGGCCAGCGGCAGCGACTGGGTGCGCATCTTTGTGCGCGACACGGCCGCGGTAGACGGCGCGGGGGGCGCAAAGGACCTCGAGGACCCGATCGAGTGGGTCAAGTTTACGGGGATTTCGTGGACGAGGGACGAGAAGGGGTTCTTTTACAACCGGTTCCCGAAGCCGGCCGGACTCACTACGGAGGAGATGGGCCGCGAGACGGACGTGAGCAAGAACCAGATGGTGAGTAGGAGTGAGGAGTGAGTGTGCAGGGAGTGTGAAGTGAGTGTGGAGCGAGCAAGGAGTGGATCACGTGGATCATGCGGAGCTGACCCACGAAAATCTTGTTTGTTGACAAACGGCCGAAACGCAAATCTACCAAACAACAAACTCGACAAAAAAAAAAAAAAAAAAAAAAAAACAAAACAAAAAAACACAAATCATTAACATGTCACAACAAGGTCATGTACCACCGCATGGGGACTTCGCAGTCCGAGGACATTCTGTGCTACAGCGAGCCTGACAATCCCGACCGCATGTTTGGCACCAGCGTCACGGACGACGGCCAGTACCTGGTCCTGACAATCTCGGAGAGCTGCGACCCAAAGAACTTGCTGTACGTCTGCGACCTCAAGGCGCAGTACGCGGGCGCGACGCTCGACGGTAAGCAAAAGCAAAGCACGCAAGCAAGCTGCTGCTGCTGCTGTTGCTGTTGCTGTTCTCTCTTTCCTCTCGCGCCGCAAATACTAACCCGCCCCGATTGAAAAATGTCTTAAAGCCGCCCCAAAGTTTGTAAAGGTTGTTTCAGAGTGGAAGGCCGAGTTCTCCTACTTGGCCAACAACGGCACAGTTTTCTATTTGGAGACAACTCTGGACGCTCCGCGCCGCAAGATTGTAAAGTACGATCTCACCAAGCCTGAGCTTGTAAGACCCAAACACGCATTTGTTTTTGTTTGTAATCACAACCGAGTAAACATTGCCTTGAACAGGGTTTTGTGGATGTTGTTGCGCAAGCCGATGATGTCCTTTCAATGTCGACCGTAGTCAATGAGAACAAGATGGTCCTGATTTACTTGAGGGACGTGAAGCACGTGATCAAGCTCTTTGATCTCGATTCGGGAGCCCCTCTCGCTCCATTTGAGCTTCCTTTGCCCACTGGATCCATCGTCAAGTCTATTACGGGGCGCAGAGTTAGTGCTAATTGTGGAATTTGTTGTTTTTTTCAGGCGAAATCGTTGTTTGCTGACCCAAGAGGTTGAAACGTATTCCAGGAAGATTCCGAGTCGTTCTACTACTTTGCCTCGTTCCTCAGCCCTGGTGTGATTTATCGCTACGACTTTTCTACCATGACGCAGTCCCTGTTCTTGGAGACCAAGGTCAAGGGGTACGATTCGACGCAATTTCAAACAGAGCAGGTCTTTTACTCGAGTGCGGATGGAACCAAGGCAAGTATCTCTTTATGGTTTTTTCTTCAATCCTTTTCATGACGAGCACATCTCCTCTGTCCAAGTGCTTGTTCTAAACACTAAAACTTTGGGATATCCTGCAGATTCCAATGTTCATCACCTCGCGAAAAGGCACAGCTCGCGACGGAAACAACCCGACGCTTTTGTACGCGTATGGCGGGTTTAACATTTCTGTTCTGCCAACTTTCAGCGTAAGTTCATAAGATATCATTTACAAGTATCGCCCGCTTCACCGAAAAAGTTCTTTCTAACGATCACTCCTTCGTCTAGGTGACTTGGCTTACGTTTATTGAAAAGTTTAACGGCGTCGTTGCGGTCGCCAACATTCGCGGCGGCAGTGAGTACGGAGAGGATGTGAGTTCGCCCGCGTATTTCATTATTTGAAGGAGAACGCATGTCTGACCGACCGTGCCCTTGGCGTCCTACTGCTCAAGTGGTACAACGGGGGACGGCTTGAGAAGAAGCAGAATTGCTTCACTGACTTTCAGGAAGCGGCAAAGTACCTGTGTCGCGAGGGCTACACGAGCCCAAAGAAGCTCGCGATCAATGGCGGCTCGAACGGCGGCCTTCTGGTCGCCGCCTGCGTGAACCAAGCTCCGGAGCTGTTTGGCTGCGCGGTGGCGGACGTTGGCGTGATGGACCTTCTGCGGTTCAAGTTTTTCACGATTGGCGCGGCGTGGACGAGTGACTATGGAGACGTGGAGGCCACCGAGGCGGAATTCCTAAACGCGCTCAAGCTGTCGCCGCTCCACAACGTGCGCACCGACGGGACGCCGTACCCGGCCGTGCTGCTCACGACGGCCGAACGCGACGACCGAGTGGTTCCGCTGCACTCGCTGAAGCTGATTGCCACGCTCCAGCACCTTCTTCCCAACAACCCGAACCCGCTCATGATTCGAGTTGAGACGAAGGCTGGCCATGGAGGTGTGTTTTGCTTTTCTTTCCTTTCTTTCTTGCCTGTGGGTTTGTTGTTGTTGCTTCGGTGGCCGTTCGTTTATTTGCCCACTTTGTTTCCCGTCGCTGACTGTACCTTTCCTCCCCCACCTTGCGACTAAAGCTGGCAAGAGCACTGCGCAAATGATTGAAGAGGCTTCGGACAAGTACGCCTTTATTGCGTCGGTAAGTTAGAGTTGGGGTGGTCCACCCTTATTGCACTGTTTCGTCCAGCTCACTCACCGGAATACTTTTCGGTTTCCGGCTCTGTTACCATCCGCGGCTCCCGACTTGTTTCTCCCTCCCTCCGATCTCTTATGCTTCCCGCAGATTCTAGAGGCTAAGTGGCACGACTGAAGCGAGGAGTTGCGGCCGGCGGCCCCTCTGGCCCGGCTGTAGAAGTCGAAGAAGAACAAGGAGGAGGGATTGGCTGTCAACTCCGCCCGCCTTTCAGCCGGCTCTTTCCCTGCTCTTCTCCTCGCCCTCCTGGTATTGCGTGGTACTTTTCTTGCGTTGTGTTGTAATAGCTCCTTCGATGTTGTGCTCCTTCGTTTGTTGGTTCGGGCGACGAGTCTAGTTGGTTCAAAGAAAGAAATGGCCCGTTGTTTGCTTTATCTGTTTGCGCGATGATGACGACTGTTCCCCTGGCCGCGACCCGCGACGGCGGCGGCGGACACGGCGGAATGGATTCGGCGGCGGCGGCGACGGCGATGGCGGCGAGGCAGGCGGCGATCGTGTCTCGTCTTGCCAGGCACGAGGAGGACGAGGATGAGGACGAGGACGAGATGCCTCCAACACAACCGCAATTGGCTAAGTTGTCGTTGTCGTCGTCGTCGTTGCCGCACTCACTACGCCGACGCCGCCGCCGCGGCCGATTCTTCTTTGACGCGCACTACCAGCACGTGGAGCCGGCCCTTCAGACAGGCCCCACGTGAGTGTATTTTTTTTGTGTAGCGAGGAGCGCAGCCGGGTTGCGTGCGTGATCTATCCACTTTCTGATGCATCCACCCACAAACGACCTAACTGCTCACGCATCGAACACCTCTCGCTGCGGCCTTACGCTCGCATGCATGGCGCGGCCCCCAAAACACAACGACGCGCGACATCCCGCGGACCCGTCTTACAACAAGGTGTGGTCTGCTGGCCCTGTGCATTGCGCGATGCCACCTGCTCTCACCACCACCACCACCACCACCACCATTGCCCTCGCCACAACCCGTCGTCACCCTCGCACCCACCACCGCAATCACCACTACCATCACCTCGTCGACAGCGGACCGCACCACCAAACACCCGCCCCCGCCGCCGCCGCCCCCGCCCCCGCCCCGGCCCCCGCCGCCGCCCGCTCCTCTCGCAGCTCCCCCGCCGCCTCCGCCAACGCCTCCGAAGCACCACCCGTCCTCGCCACCTTCCTACTCCTCCTCCTCCCCCTCCACCTCGACCTGCACGCGCCACCTCCCCGCGCTTCTCTCCGCGGCGCGGGCGCTGGGAGCAACGGCGCACGGCGAGGTGTTCCGCGCGGCCGACCTGGCGGCGGTCGCGCGGCGGGCGTGCGGGCTACGGGCGGATGTCGTGCGGTGGAGGATGCACGACGATGACGACGGCGGCGGCGGCGGCGGCGGCGGCGGTCAGGGGGCCAAGGCGGGGTCGAAGGCGCACCGGGTGGTCGTGCGGCATTTGCGGGCGGGCGGGCTGTGTGCGGTCGCGTACGATCGGGACGTGAGTGTATTTTTATTTTTATTTTTATTTTTTTTGTTTCACTTCCCATTTGAATTTGACGGAGTCGTTGGGGGGCGTAGGCGAACAACGAGCCGTGCAAGCGACGCGGGCATCGGGCGCACTGGGCGTTGATACACGGTGAGGCGGGGGTGCCCATTTTCGTTCAACGTGCTAAACGCATCCTTTTTTTTTCCCTTTTTTTTTTTTTTTTTCCGTCCACCACGAAACTCGTCGCAAGGGTACGTACGGTGCACCCCCATCACCGAGCCAGCCGACACCGCTTCCACCGCCGCCTCCCCGAGCGCCACGGCCGCGCGGGTGCGGTTCACCGTGATCCCGCCTCGTGTTCGTGCCGCGCGAGATCTCGACCCCGACGGTCCCGAGGACAAGAAGGACGACGACGCCTACGACGACAACGGCGAGGGCGAGGAGGACGACGACGACGACGACGACGACGGCTCAGACCTGCTGTTTCTGTGCGTGCACGGCAAGTCGCTGCACCAGGCGGTGTGGCGTGCGGACGCGCTGCGGGAGAGCAGTTTGGGCCTGGACGAGGTTGCGCCGGATGTAATGGCAAAGAGGGCGGGGCGGAAATGATGAGAGGAGGGACGGGGAGGACGGGCTAGCGGATGGCGGCGGGTACGTGGTGCCGGAGGGCGGGCGGCTCGGCGAGGCGCTTGCGGGCTGGCTGGTTCTGCTGTCGTGAATGGTTGGGTGCATATGGGGGGGTGGCTCTTTTCTTCGCTTCGGTCGGTGTCGTGATGGGGGGTTGAAAAGTGCGGGAATATGTCCGTCGGCACCCCGAGCATACGCTGGGGCGTTTGAATGCGCCAACGTTTTACTGCACGTGCGTAGGTGCAGTTCGCGTGGCCAAACGTAGAAACGTAACAAGACTCGTGAAGAGAGAGAGAGATGGAATGAATGATGAAGGGGCAGAAAAAAAGACACTGCCAGTCTAGAATGGACAAGGAAGTCGACGTCGACGACCTGCGCCGAGCGGCCTTCTCGAGCCACCGCGCGATCGCCGTCCGCGCGCTCCAGACCATCGCCTCGCGCCTCCCCTCGTCTTCATCTTCTTCTTCGTCCTCCGCTTCGTCGGCTTTTCCGCCTGCCCTCGTCGGTCCGGCCACGGACATCCTGTGGGATGCCCTCTTGTCGACCTCCTCGTCCTCGTCGTCTTCCAGCAGCACCACCACCACCAGCAGCTTCCTCTCCTCGGCCGCTTCCTCGCTCCTCCTCCGCGCTGTCGCGCAGGGCGCCATCCCATGGCCCCAATCGCTCGATCGCATCCTGGATCGTCTCGGCGCGATCCCGGCGCCCTGCCTGCCCCACTGCGTCGCGCTGCTCGTCGGCCTCCTCACCCTGAACGCCATCGCCGCCGCCGCCGCCGCCGACGACGCTGCCACTGCCAGAACTAAACCCGCCACGAGCACAGCGGCGCGAGACCTCGACCGGCTCTACGGCCTGCGGTTCCCGCGCGTGCATCCCTTCATCCGGCTGGCCGAGACGCGCCCCGATGCCTGGCCGCTCCTCCTCGCCCAGCTCCGAAGCGTCCTCGTCTCCGGCTCGCTCCCCGGCGAATCCGCCGCCGTCCCGCGCGCACGCTTCCTGACGCAAGCGCGCCCGTTTTTTCCGATACGTCCTCCTCAACCCGGCGCCCCGCCCCACAGCCGCAGCAGCCGCAGCCGCGGACGTACTCGCACTGCTGCGCGACTGCCGCTCCGCCGTGCTGCGCGCCGTTGGCCCCGCCGACCCGTTCCCGCTGGCCGCGGCCGACCTCGTGCGCTCCGTGTTCCGCGACCTGCCGATGGCGCTGCTGCGCGGAGGCGGTGGCGGCGCGGCGGGGATGCTGGCGGAGGTGGTCGATGCTGGGCGCGACGGGCCTCCGGAGGGCCGCCGCGCCGCGGTGATGGCGGTGTTGGCGGCGGCGTGCGACGCGGCGCGCGTCGGCGAGGCCGCGGGGCAGTGGATCGACGCTGCGCACGCGCTGGCGGTTCTGGAGGAGGAGAAGGCGGGGAAGGAGCAGGACGCACCGCGGCGGCTCGCGCCGGGTTTCGCGGGCGACGCGGCGGCGTGCGCGGCGGTGCTGCTGGCGTGCTGCTTTTTGGTGCTGCGCTGCACCGACTACGACGGCGACCGCGCCGCCGAGCTGATGCACGCGGTGGTCGCCGCGACCAGGCGCGACCCGGTCTTGCGGCCGCTGCACCGGTGCTGCATTGTGCCCCTCGTTCAGTTGGCGGGCGGGGAGGGCCGGCCACGCGCCGTGAGGACGGCCGCGGCGTGCTTGAAGATGCTCGAGCCCGACCTGACTCACGCTGCCGATCGCGACGGAATCGACCTGGACGCGGACCGCGTGCTCGTCCTTGAGGTAATGCCCTCTCAACCTTTTTGAGAGAAAACCTCCACCGGCGCACGATGTTTTCTCACCACATAGCTCACACATTTTTTCACAAGGGCGACGGGAACTTGCGCCTGCTTCTCGCGCTTGGGCAGTCGCTGCTCTCGCAGCAGTCGGCCACCACCCTCCCCATCGCAACGCTGATCGCCTCCCGCGACCCCGCCCACGTGCTCACGGCGCTCTCGTTCTTCCTCTTCCACCCGCACGAACGCGTGCGCCTCGACGCCCTCGCCGGCGCCGTCTTCTGGCTCGGCCTCGGCCAAGCCGCGCAGCTTCAGTCCGCGCTGGTCATCCTCCCCGTGCTCCTGATGGTGCTGCGCAACGACCCGAGCGCGCGCGTCAAGAACCACGTCCTCGCGACCGTCCTGCCGTCCCTCGCAGACCTGAAGGACCCCTTTGTCACGTCGCGGCTGATCCGCATCGGCTCCTCGCTGGCTGCCGCCGCGTCCGACTTTAAAGAGCCGTTGCCGCTGAGCGCCGCGGGACTCCGGCTCCTCGGCGATCTTTGGAAGCGGCAGCCGCGCGTCTGGGTCGACGTCAAGGCCGCGCTGAGCAGGAAGACGGCGGAGCTGAATAGGATGGAGCACGGAAGCACGCGGGACGCGTGGGAGGTCGGGATCCTTTCCGTCTTGCGGTATGTATTTGCGATGTGTTCTACGCCCTCTCCCCACGTTCCCTTCCCTCCCTCCCTCCCTCCCTCCCTTACTTCCTTCCTTCCTTCCTCCATTCAACCACCTGATTGATTCATCCGCGATTATTATGATCCCGAATTTTTTTTCTCTTTCCAAAGCGACGTGTGCCAGACGAAACCGCGCGAATGCGGGGAAGAGGTCCTTTTGTTCACATCATCGCTCTTGACGGGCACAAACCTGTGTGTTACGGCGGTTGCTCTGGCGGTTCGCACTATCAACTCTGCCCTACGCGTTCAAGTCCAGAACCCAAGAGCAGGTTCGGTGTCAGCAACGAGTGCTCTTTTTCTCCCTCTTTTTCCCCCCGTCTATCTTCTTCTTTTTGCTGCCTCTAACGAGCCATCGCCGGGGGTTTATTTTTACGTTCTTCTCAGTGTGGTTTGCGTTCCTTGCGTCCGTGGCGAAAGCCGTGCCGCAGGAAGTGGCGTTCCGCGCAGTGTGGTCGGCATTCGGGGAGTATTTCAAAACTGCGGCGGAGCGGGACGATGGTGAGTTGGAGGACAGCCGCGGAAAAAGGCAGTGTGGCTGTGTTTGGCCGGGCCCATCGAGGTTGTTTTTGAATCTGACCAACGGCGTCGCGTGCCCGCACTCAGGAACGGAAGTGAACATGTCGTTCAAGCAGGAGCTGCTGTCCGAATGCATCCTGCCCCTCAGCCGGAGCGACCACGCCGCGCTCCAAGCGATCGGATACTCTTCGCTGGCGGCCTTCCCGCCGCCGGAAATCTACCAGCACCTGCCTGAGCCGAAGCTGTTCGTCGCCGGGACGGTGCTGGACGCGCGCTTTGGCGATTTGCTTCCGGGCGGCGCCGAGCACCCGTCCGCGCTGCTGTCGTCGCTCGTCAGGCACGAGGTGGCCAGCATGCGGAGGGCCGTGTTCAAAGGCTTGGCGTCGGACAATGCGCGGTCGCAGGGCGTCGTGCGCGACGTAGAGTCGGACAAGCTGGAAAAGCTGCTCGAGAGCGTCGCGTCGGACGTCAGGACGCTGGCGGAGTCGGGCAAGGTGAGCCCCGGAAACCGGCCGGGATGCGCAGGTAGGGTCTTCTCATTTTTTTTTTTTAAAAAAAGAGCTTTTGAAACCTCTGAATTCCTCTTGGCTGACCATGCAGCGCCCACTTTCTTTTCCCCTTTTTAAATACAATAAGCTGCAAACCTGTTCTTGAGCGCGAGACTGGGCAAAGGCCAGCAGGAAACTGCGTACGGTGGAGTCCTTGGAAAGCTGCCGTTCTTCAAGCACCTTGTGAACTGCTTGCGGGACGTGTCAATGTCGGACAATCTCCTCACGCGCATGACGGCTGTTTCCGCGTGGTCGTGCTTCTGGCGCTCCCACCTGATCGATTTTGCAAAGGACGAAAAAGTCATCAGCGACTTGCTGCAGGATTTGGTCAAGAAAAGGATGGCGGAAACTCAGTCTTCGCCGTTGGTTACGAACATTCTCTTTTCCTTGGCAGGCAAGTTGTCACTTTCTTTCCCCGGTCCTTGTCCAGCTGGCTCTTGAATTTGTTGACACCAGTTTGGCGTAGGGCTCTTCACTGCCTGCGCAAAGGTCAGCTTTATTGGGCGACACGCGGAGAATCTCATCGACCTGCTGGTTGACCTGAGCAACGGGACCACAAAGACGATGCCTTGGCAAGACACCAGGACCGACGACGTCCTCTCTGCCATTCTGATTTGCCTTGCTCATTCAGCTTGCGCCTTGAACCCAACCGAGGATGCGAGAAAAACCAAGGTTTTGTCGGCTCTCCAGCTCTGCAGTTCTTCAAAGAGGTTCATATCGAGCTGTGCTTTCACCAATGCCCTTTTTTTTTTTTTTTTTTTTTTTTTCGTTTTGTACAACGCTGACAACAAAAAAAAAACCATCTTGCACCACCTTGAAGTGAGCCTGTGCTGTTTGGAGTCGGGTACGGTTACGGCACGCTTCTCGCCTACCTTTTGCAGCACTCTCCGAACTCTCCGATGGTCCCGCCGATCGTGGCTTGGCTCAGCGACAACCTTTACGGAAGCGGCGAGACCAACCTCGGCGCGGCGATGGGGCTATCCTTCAGCTTGTCAGGGGCCATCGAAGTGGACGAAGAGCTCGGCGCGACCCTGCACGGCATGGTCGAGTCGAGCGTATCGTTTGTGACCGACTGGAATGTGCTCGGTCTGAGCAGTGCGGCGAAAATCATGAGCCACTGCTGGATCCTGTCCAAGGCGCTGGCGTCCAGGTGGATGGCAGACCGGCCCGATGTTTGCGAGCAAGTTCTTCTGGCCTGCGGGAAAAGTTTGAAGAATGTGAGTGGTTTGAAGAAAAGTTTAATACGTCACTCGCACTAAATTTGATTTTCCCTTTTGTGGTGTATGGGGTGCTTTAGAAAGAGCATCAGAACTGGCATGCGATTTGCCTTCACATCAGAAGCGAGACGCGCGCGGCACTGCAAGAGAGCGGCCAAAGCGAAAGTAACAAGGAAACGGCGCACGCCGAGCTCACGTCCGACCTCGAAGCGCTCTCCTCCGGCAAAACCCCGATCGCGCACAGGGCGAACCTGATCCTCGGCATCGTCCCCAGCCTGCAGATGGGCAGCCTCGACAACCTCTCGGACGAGAACGCGCGCGTCCTGCGAAACAGCCTGGCGACACTGCACGAGCACCTGCTCGGGCCGGAACCCAAGCTGTCGCGCGCAAGCGGGTGGGCCCTGGGGCAGATCTACGAGTCGCTCTACGCTGAAGATCGCATCCGCACCGCCGCCGGCGGCGGCGACGCAGCCGAAGTCCTCGCAAAGGACCCGAACGACTACAGCCGCCTGCAGGTCGGCGCCAGCTTCCTCCGCGCCGCGTTCGAGGCGCTGGGTGCCCTGTCTCCGGACCAGCTGCTGCGCTCGGACCCGCTCGTCCTCCTGCAGGCCTTGTCGGGCGCCGGCGTGCAGCTGCCTTACGTCAACTGGGGGCCCGTCGTCAAGCGGCTGGTCGCCACGCGCCGCCCCGACGTGGTCGCCGCGACGTTTGCCCTCGTCAGCGGCCAGCTGGCGCCGGTGGCTCCATCGGCGGCGGCGGCATTGGCGCCGCCGAGGAGCCTGCTCAACGCGTTCCTGGCAATGCTCGTCGACATTGACGACGCGCCGTATCTTGTGGATCCGCTGGCTCGCGGTGGCGCACTGCAAGCGCTGCTGCGGCTGAGCGAGCCTCAGCCGGCGGCCCCGGGCGAGGTGGGCGACCGCCCGCCCTTGGTTGCGCAAAGCAAGGCGGCGGAACTCGTCAAGCGGATCCTCTTGCTGTGCCTGAAACTGCCGGACGACATGTATTCGGCTGTGAAGGTTTGTTGCTGTTGTTTGGAAAGGAAGTTGAGTGGCGAACGCTTTGTGCCTGACCCAAGCCCCCGCTTTCCTCACCCACCCACCCACACACACACACAAAAACTGCGTTGTCATGCTGCATCCTCTCCTCGCATCTTCCAGACGGAGATATTCCGCGCGGTCCGGAACCACGCGCTGCTTGCCGGGCCCCCGACCCGCCCCTTTGCGCGGACGCTGGCGCAGTGCAGCCTGGCGGTCTACAACGCGCTCCCGAGCGACCCAACCGCGTCCTCGAGCGGACTGCCGCTCCTCTTTGCCGCCCTCGACGCGGTCAGCGCGTCGCCGGACGCCGTGCACGCGCTGTGGTCCGCCGACGCCGGCGGCCTCGCCGCCACCATCTCCTCGTCGTCGTCGCCGATGCAGCACCCCAAGGACGTCTGGGCCGTCGCGCACCTCTGCCGCGTCGCGCCCGCCCGCCCCGCCGTCGCCGCCGCCCTCCGGAGCTCCCACGCCTCGCCGGACCTCGCGGCGATGCGCCTGCTGCAGACCGCCGTCGCCGCAGGCGACGACGACGACGGCGACGACTCTGGCGGCGACACCGCTGCTGCCGCTGCCGCGTCGTCGACGGTCGCCTGCGCGCTGCTGCACGTCGCCGCCGGGCGTCTTGCGAACGGCGGCAACGACATCGACGACGGCGGCGGCGGCGGCGAAGCCGCCGCCTCGCTGATGTCGCTGCGGCGCGGCGGCGGGACGGCGGCGGCGCTGGGGTGGCTCGCGCAGCTGCTGGACGTGCTGATCATCCTGTGCGCGGCGCGCCGCGGGCGCGGGATCGAGGCCGGGTGGTTCCGCGCGGTCGCGGCGTTTGCGGGGCTCGCGACCGGCGCGCTGGTGCCGGGGTACAGCGGCAGCGGCGGAGGGCTCGGGGTCGCGGTGGTGCTGCGGGAGGATGACGACGACCGGCGGTGGCGCGCGCTGGAGGCCGGGGTGTCGTTGAACGTGGCGAGTCTGGTGGCGGCCGCGGCCGGCGGTCGCGATGACGGCGGCGGCGGAGGGGAGGAGGCCGGGGCGTCCGGCTTGGGGAGCCAGGTAACTTTTTTTTTTTTTCCTTTCCTTACTTTTTTTTTCTTCTCTCGCAAACTAACTCTCTTATCTCAACACAATTCGAACAACAACAACAATTAGGTGTGCAAGCGGCTTGTGCGGATCATGGAGTGCACTCGAGGAGGAGGCGGAGGAGGAGGGGGGGCGGGCCCGCCGAAGGGCGGCAAGGGTAAAGGCGGCGGGGCGCGTATCGAAATCTCGCATGCGTGCCGGGAGTCGATCCGCGACGCGCTGCTGCGGGTGCGGAGGCTGGCGGTCGTCAAGGACAGCTGGCTCGAGGTGTGCGGCGAGTAAATAGAAGCAAAGCAAATCGAATCAATCAATCCCCGCCTCATCAAGGATTCCCCACCCCCCAGCGCGCGCGCATATTACTATTCTGAAGAAAACAGAGAGAAACAGAACCACCAACAAGAAAGAGAAAAGGGAAAAGACTAGGAAGAAGCAATGCGACGACAACAACAAGGGCGCCGCCGCTCGCTCGCTCGCTAGAGAAAAAAAAAAAAACATCTTTTTATGGAAAGCAAAATGCCTTGCGCGCGCACTGCGGGCACTACAGGGTCTCTTCGTCGTATTTGGTTGAAAATATCCTTTGGGCAACGTCCAGTTCCACTGAAAACGAAGGCAAGGTTGTGCAGGAGAAGCGAAGAAAGAAGGGAAAGAAGGAGTGGAGGAAAGAGGGGGTGTGAGATCACTGAAACTAACCCGTTTGGAAACGAAACACACACACAGGCTCCGCCAGGCCCCCTCGCGTCGACTCACCTCGCACCAACGTCAGCTCCGACTCCAAGCTCGCAATCGTCTCCGCCGCCTTTGCCTGCTCCTCCTCGCGCAGCTTCTTCTCCCGCTCGAGCGCGGCGTCGAGCTCCCGCACCCTCGCGGCGACCGACTCGCCGTTCATGCTGGAGCGCTTGCTGCCGATGCTGTCGCGCTTGCTGCTGATGCCGGCGGCCGCGAGCTGCTCCAGGTGCTCAAACTCGTTCAGCTGCATGTTGCGCACCTGGGCACGGAGCTCCTGGATCTGCGTCTTGAGCGCGCGCGTCAGCGCGTCCTTGTCTTCGACGGTCTGGCGGAGCTGAGAGATCAGCAGCGACATTTCTTGGTACCGCGGGCTCGACTCGAACGAGGCCGCCGCCGCGTTTCCGCCGCCGCCGCCGGTGCCTTTGGTGCTCTCGAGCATTTCGAGCTTTTCGTTTTGCTCGGAAATGACAATGTCCATCTCCTCCAGCTGCCGCTTCAGCCTGTACACCTCCTCCTTGATCTCTTCGGTCGACTGAATCGTCTTGTCCGGGTTGCCGTAGAACGACGCAATGGTCGCTTGCACCTCCTTGTCTTTTGAGGACTTCAGCATGCTGACGAGCGACTCCAGTCGGCTGATCTGCTCGTCCCTCTTGTCGATTTCGGAAATCTGCTTGCGGAGAAAGTCCTTGTCCGAGAGCTGCCGCGACAGGCGCATGCTTTTGCGGCCGACGCGAGACATGCGGTTGTTTTCCGGGTTCGAGAGCGCGGATGGCAAAAGGCCGTCAACAATTACAGAGGCGCGCTTGTCCTGTCGAGATGGGAAACGTTAGGATGCTTTCTACCTCATTGGAAAGAGGCGAGAAATAAAGAAAACGAGAAATTAACTACATACACCAGTTTCAACAGGGGCGTTCCAGTCAAGAATCGCTTTCGGCGTCACTGAGGCACTGCTCAGTATCAGCTTGGTCAAATGGTCGATTCGCTCTTTCAAGGCCGTTCGAACCTGCACGGTGTGGTTGTGAGCGCCACAAACAGTGTTTTCCACAAGAGGATGCTACAGTCTTACAAGTTGGCTTTCATGGAGCTGTTCTTCGTACTGTTGCCGTATCGCGCGTTCTAGATTTCCGTCCTGAAGCGACCGCTCCTTCTCCAACATCTCGTTAGACTCCACCAGCTTGTTCCTGAGCTCGGCAATTTCCATCTTGTACTTTTGAATGAGCGCCTTCTCGTCGAGCACTTGGTTTTGGTGAGCACGGACAGGAACTTTTTTGACGCGTTCAGCGAATTTGAGAGTGTTGCTGGTTTCTTCCACATTGAATGCTGCGGGGCTGGTGGAAGCGCTTAGTTTCTGTACTTTCTTTTTCGGTCCAGCAGTAAGCAAACCTGACTGTTGCGATGAGGGATACGCGCGCGTTTCCAGAGAGAGAGCTTTGCAGAATGCGGGTCAATTTGGAATCGCGGTACGGAATGTGTAAGGAGCTGTAGAATGTTTATTAGATACGGTTGCTCTGCGGGAAGGTCAGGCGGTTCTTACTTTTTGTCCTCTGTGAGTTTTGAAATGACGTTTCCAAGAGTGAGGAGAGACTTGTTAATAAATGCGCCTTCCTTTCTCCTGTCTGCGTCGGAAGTTGCCTTTTCGGAGCCCGCTAAGTCAATGAGATTCTAAAGCAACGCGCCAGTCGATCGGATTAGGCATTTTTTCCTCCAAGGTTCCTTGCACAACGAGCTTACAAGGCATGAGATGGTGACAGAACCACGCAGCTTTCCTGCGGAGCTGACACCGGGCCGTTTTACAGGAGGCGGGCTGATTACACCGGAATTGCGGTCTCGGCTCTCAATGACCTGGTGAAGAAGATGGGAATTGGATTTAACAAGCAATAAACAGTTGCCCGAGGGCTTTGTCGCACCATTTGGAAAATCGTGTGCGATCGAGATGAATGCTCGTTGTAGTCCGTCGAACCAAAGTGGCGGTTCATTTCGCCCTTTTGGATAATCTTCATAACTTGCTTTGGCGTCGTTACGATTTCCTCTTTCAGTGGTGATACATAGACACCGCGCTGGCAAGCCGCAGCGAG
Source organism: Zopfochytrium polystomum (assembly GCA_025765615.1). NCBI lineage: Eukaryota > Fungi > Chytridiomycota > Chytridiomycetes > Chytridiales > Chytridiaceae > Zopfochytrium > Zopfochytrium polystomum. The sequence continues at coordinate 71,794 of JAIVFJ010000021.1, forward strand.
ATTAGTTGAAATTCGAGTCCAAAAAGCCCCACCTTTCGGTCTTCGTGGATGCGCAGGTCTTTTTGCTCGGGGGCAAGCAAGTCGCGAATCGTTTCGTTGCTGCAGACAGGGGAAACCAGGGTGGTCAGTCGCATTCGTCGCCCAAAACCACCCTTCTACTGCCAAACTTACTAGATTTCAAGGTATGACACGCGGAGCAAGTATTCGCGGTCCTCCGTTTGCTAAATCCAAAAAGAAACCGGCGATCAGAACAAGGTGGCACCTTTGCCTGGTGGGGACAACCGCACCTCACGAATGTAGGCAAAAACGTCGTCGATGGCCTGCGGAATAATACCCGGCTGCTCGTCAACGCCCATCATCGAGTACGTTTTGCCCGAGGCCGTCTGGCCGTAGGCGAAGACGGTTCCGTTCATTCCCTCCATCGCGGCCCACACGACGTTCTGCGCTGCCTTTTCGTACAGGTCCTTGTTGTCAGATCCAGCCTGGACAATGTCTAACAAGGGAGGGGGTGAAGAAGGAGAAAACGAGAACCCCTTGCATGAGCTCCTTGCAAAGGTCTAACGAATCGGGAAAATGCGCACCATAAACAAACTCAGAATTCGGTCTCCGGTAGTTCGCCGCAAACTCTGGCAGCATGTAGATTTTGCCCTGAGCCTCGCTGTGCGCCCAGATCGCGGATTGGCGGCTTTCCAGTTCTGGGGACGTCAGCGGTCTTCAACGGAGGAGAGGCGAAACGCATATGTCAGAATCATCCACCCCCATCGATCTCGTAGAATGGCATGACGGGGCCGCATGAAGTGGTACCCTCCCCGCTGCGATTTGGTTTGTGGCAAACGGGGGCCGAGCATCGTACCTGATCCTGACTGTCACCACAACGTTGTCCGCACCAAGTGACGTGGTCTTGTTCATGACTGGGAAGTTTGGGGAAGAGGACGACGACGATGATGACGAGAGGGAGGTTGACGATGACGATGCGGACGACGAAGCCGATGAGATTGGCCCCATGGCCATGCGGTTGAGGCGTGACGCCGACATTGCGGAGGGGATGGTTTCCTAAACTGAAATAGACGAAGGAGGTACAGGCAGTAGAGGTGAGAGTGAGCGGACGATCTGGGGGCCGCTCGTCCAACAGCAACGGTGGCTGCGGATGGTTTACAGTAATGGATGTGGGGGGTATTTTTACCGGGCTTCGGCTTGCGGGGCAGGCTTCCAACGAACGACGTCAGACAGAGAATGGCGAAAGGCAACAACGGACGGCTGCGAAGAGTGGTGAAGCAAACGAGGGGGAGGGCTGCCAAGGACGGAGGCGGTAACGAAGGTTGACGGGACGGGATGGGGGTGGCTGGTGGGTGGTGAGGAGGAGCAGCTGAGGGAGCAGGCGAGGGAGGAGGAGCAGGCGCAGGAGGGACGGGGAGGGAGGAGGAGGTCGCTCACCAACGGCTCGGCTGCGACGACGACGACAAGGTCGCTGGCTCCACGAGCGTTTGTCTGTCTGTGTGTGCCAATCAGTTAATTGTTTGTCTGTCTGTCTGTCTGACTGTCTGTCTGTCTGTCTGTCTGTCTCTCTGCCTGTCCACAGAAACAAGGAGTGTCTCCTTCGTATGTCCACGCGCTGCACAATCGCAAGCATTCATTCATCCATCCATTCACTCGTTCGTTTCTGCAACCTCTTTACTCGGCGTCCTGCCCGCCGCCATCGTCGTAGTAGCCGCCACCGACCGCGTCGAAGCCCTTGGCAATCACCTCTTGCCACATCTCCTGCGGATACTCGGACCCTCGCACCTTGATATTGAACGTTGCTGAGGATGTTTTTTTTTTTTGTTTTTTTTTTGTTTTTTTTTGTTTTTGGTTTTGTGGGTTGTGGGTTGTGCGTTATGCGTTGTTAGTGTGTTGTGGATGGGGCAAATGATGGAAGGGAGGGAGAGGACGAAGAAATGAATTATGTTGTTTTGTTTCTTTGGCCTTACCCGACTCGACCTTTGCCACACTGCTCTTCATGGCGCCCAGCTTGTTCTTGAGCGCCGGGAAGCTCTGCAGCGTCGCATAGTGGCCCGCAAGCTCCCTCAGGAACGCGCAGTGCTGCGCCCCGACCGCGTGCTCGCCCTGCGCAATCAGGTTGATGCACGACCGCATCACCTCGCCCGACAGGTCTGCCACTCCGAGCGCGTAGTCCTCCGCCGACACCGGAACGAGGACCGACCGAGGCGGCTGCGTCGGGGAGGGACCGGCCGTCTTATCCGCATCCGTATCCCCGCCGCCGCCGTCGGCGGGTTCTCCCTCCTCGTCTTCCATCGTCGCGGAACCAGGCGCCTGCGCCGCGTCCTGCGACGGGGAAGAATCCACCGCCGCGAGCCCGCCGCCGTTCAGCTCTCCCAGCAGCGTCTCGCGCGTCACGAGCGCGCCCTCGCCGCCGCCGGCCTCGCGGCAAAAGTGCAGGAACGCGGCGGCTTCAATGTACTCCTCGAGCCCGGGCTGGATGGACTTTCTTAGGCGGTAGTAGTTTTGTCCGCGCAGTTCCTCCGCGTGCACGCGGCGCAGGAGCTGCACGATCTTGGCCTGGTCCGCGGCCGCGTCCGAGAGCTGCTGGTCGCGCTCGGTGGTGGGTGCCTCTCCCTCCGGCGGCGGTGGTGGTGAAGTGGCGGGGACGTTGGAGATCGGCGGCGGCTGGGGCGGGGCAAGCCGGTGCAGCGCAAAGATGAGCTTCTTGGAGGCCGCGGTGATGTCGCGCGAGGTTTTCACGATGCGCTCGCGTCGATCGTGCTGCTCGTTTGCCCATCACCCCCACAAGACATCGGCGGGCGCGGGGGCGGGCCCAGATCGCGAGAAGAGTTGGAGAGAGTAGGAGGGGAGGGCGTTAGAGAATGCGATTTGGCAGAGTGTTTTCTTGCTTCGCTGCAGACTCGCTTACGAGGGCGTCTAGCTCGACCTTGCACCGCGAGAACAGGTCGCGAACGTCGGGCGGCAGCTGGCGCTGCATCTTTGCGGGGCGGTGGAGGCCGCCAGGGGACGGCGCGGGACGCTTCCGATCGCCACCACGTCGCACAGAAAAGTTGCTCCAATCCCGTCGCTCCGACATGTTATGACTGATTATTCTGTATGAATGCAAAAATGAAACTTTTCGCCGACTCTGTCGCTACTGATCCCCTCCCGCCCCGCCCCCGCTCAGTCCACCCCCGCCGCCTCCTCCCCCACCACCGCCGCCGCCGCTGCCGCCAAACACAAACACGCCCCGCTGCGACGGCAGCGCCAGCCCGCCGCTGGAGCCGCTCGCGCCGGCAGCGTTCGCCGCCAGGGCCGCCTGGGACGCCTTGGCCTCGACCTCCTCGAGGTCCATGATCTTCTTGGCCGCGGCAAGCTCCTGGTCGGCTGCGAGCAGCTGGTGCACGCGGACCACCTTGGCGGGCTCCTTGCGAAGCGCGTGGAGGATGTGCGAGACCTTGAGGCGGCCTGTGCCCGCCGCCGTCATGGCTTTTCCGCACTGGGAGAAGGAAAGAGAGAAAGAAAGGAAGAGAGATGGGTAGGCCCGGAGGGTAAAAGATCAGAAATAACGTAAGGCGCGCTGCGCGTTCTCATCAGACAGCGAACTGGTACGACGGGGACAGAAGAAGAAGCAATGGCTCTTGTCGCTACTGACCAGCTGGCGTATGTACATGATCAAAATGTCCTCCATCACGTCGACCGTGTCCTCGGCCGGATTAGGAACGTCGCCGTGCCCGTACATGATGAGCCGCACTGTTTTGTTGGCGGGAGGGACGGGAAGAGGAGCGGTCACTTTGGCTGTGTTGTGTGTGGTGGCCGGCTCAGCACCGCCGTCTCCGCTTGAACAAGCACTGCTTCCCGCAAGTCGGGAACTGACGACGGACGGCCCGAACGACGACGACGAAACGACCAGGAAACGACACAAACACTCACGCTCTCGCGCAAACAGCTTCTTCTTGACCCGGCCCTCGCGCGTAGCGCCGCCGCCGCCGCCGCCCCCGCCGCCGCCGCCTCCACCGCCGGCACCGCCTGCACCGCCGCCCTTGCTGGCCATCGGGATGGATGGATCGCCCAACAGGATATTTATTTAGAAAGGAAACGGAAACTGCTGCACGCGCGCCATGTCACACAACACCACCACCACCACCTCGATCGCCGACTTCTTCCGCGCCCCGTCGTTCCCGTCCGACCTGATCGCCGCCGCAGCCGCAGCCGCCGCGCGGCACGCGTCCTCGTCCTCCTCGTCCTCCTCGTCCTCGTCGTCCTCATACTCCTCTTCGTCGTCATTCTCCCACCCGCAACAGCCGCCCGCGGCGCCCCCCTCATCATCTTCGTCATCGTCATCGTCCCCGTTCTCCTTGCCACACCATCAGCCGCACCGGCCCCCGTCGCCGCCGAAACCGCCGCCGCCCTTCCCGCTGCACTCCGAGTCGCTGTACCTCACGGGCCCGCCGGGCGCCGGCAAGACGACGCTGCTGTTCCGGTACGCGCTGGCGCAGGCGGAGCGGTGGCGCGACGCGGAGCGCAGCAGGGACGCGGCGGATGCAAAGGCGGCGGCCACGGCGGAAAACGCCGTGCGCGGCCGGCGGGGGTGGAATCGGCGGCGGCGGCGGCGGCGGTCCCGGTCGCGGTCGCGGTCTCGGTCTCCGGTGGGCGGCGGCGACCGCGACCGGGGCAAGGCGCCGATGGTTCGGGCTGACGACGGCGACGACGACGACGACGACGACGACGACGACGACGACGACGACGACGCGCGGGAGTACCGCTACGACGATGACGACGACTTTGACGAGGCCGAGTTTGCGGACGCTGATAAGGATGATGACGGCGACGGGTACGACGACGACGACGACGATGACGACGATTCTGAAGGCGACTACTCTGACGGCGACTACTCTGACGGCTGGCGGCGGAAGGGGCGAGGAAATGCGGCGCCTGCGGCGGCGGTGGTCTTTGTGACGCCGTCGGCCAAGAGGCTGGAGCGCCGCATGCCGCTGCTCGGCGACGGCCGGTGGCTGGACCGCGACCTGCTCGCGCGGATCGAAATGCGGTGTGTGTGTGTGTGTGTGTGTGTTTCTCCTTGCTCCCACTTCTTCATTTTTTTTTTTTTTTTTTTCTCTTTGGGTGCTTCTCTGGCTCACTCGCCAAAAAAAAAAAAAAAAAAAAAAAGGTACATCGACTCGGACAGCCTCCTGCGGTCGTTCTTCGCAACGTACCCGCCGCCGCCGTCAGAACAACCGCGCCACACGCGTGGCCGCCGCCGCCGCCGCCCGTTGCCGTCCTGCGTCATTGTAGACGACCTGTCGCGCATGTTCAAGCCAGACTCGAGGTATGCGTGGCGGAGGGGGGGGAGGCCCTGTTGGGCGGACTCGCCGTGTCCCACTCGTTGCTTCTCTTTCGTTCCTTTTTTTTTTTTTTTTTTTTTTCAGGCCGCTTGCTGACCCGTCGAACGGGGGAAAAAAAAAAAAAAAAAAAAAAAACCCCCACACATTGGCGCACCACCAAGCTCAGAAAACGTTCGGTTCACGCTCGCCCTCGCCAGAAAGTGCGTGTGGGCCATTCGCCAAGCGGCCAACGGGTGCGTATGTAGCGCGAGTGCGCGTGTAGGAATGGTTGTGTGTTGGAATCGACGGACGGCGGGAAGCTTAATATCTCACTCGCACACTCACATACGCACGCACGCACGCACATACTCACAGACACACACACACACACACACACACACACACACACACACACACATATTAAACCCCCCCAACCCCCCTTAACAAACCAGGCGAGGCCCAGCCGCCGGGTGCCATCTTGTCGTTTGCGACTCTTCGTCGTCGTCGTCGCCGGGAGCTGAGCCGGCAGCGGCCCGCCTCGCGGCCGTCCGGGCGTGCATCCGCGCAGACTGCGAGCAGTTCATGCCGTGGATCGCCGCCGTCACCAGCGGACAAACCTCGCTCTTCTCGCTGCTTTTCTCGCGAGGCCTGCGCAAGCACCACGAGGCGCTGCTGTCGACCGCCGCGGCGGCGGCGGGGGCGGCGTTGTCGTTCGTGTCCGGTGGCAATGATTCAAACGTGCCACGTCATACGCAGTACTCTCCTGACAAGGAGGGGAGCATCCGGCCGTGCCTCACGACTCGTTTCGACTACCAAATCGAAGAGCGGGAACTAGTTTTGCGCGAAGTTGTTGATACCGGCATTCTCTGAGACAAGCTGTTCAGGGGAAAAATGGGAAACAATACAAGGAAAAAGAAAAAAAAAAAAATAGTAGACGCTCCTGCATCACACCATCCATCAACTTTTTATTCACGAATCACATGGCATACTAGTTACGCGCGCAGATATTGGCACCGGGTGGGAGACAAAAAAGTGAGCGACTCAGAAAGCCTGCGCGTTCAGAAAGGAAAACACCAACCTTCCTGGTCCACTCCCTTGCGGTCGCCTCATACCTAGCACGATCAGTCTTGTAAAGATGTGCGATTTCCGGAACCAGCGGATCGTCGGGGTTCGGATCGGTGAGAAGAGAGCAAATCGACAGGAGCACTTCAGGCAACGAGGGCGTTAATTTCGCGAGTGTCGACTCCGACAAAAGCCCATACCTTTGGAAACTGTCAGGGCGGGAGACCACTGGTCCTTCAGAATGTCCAAGCAAATGCTTCCATTTGAGTTGATGTTCGGATGGTAAATCTTTGTCGTGAAATTAACCTGAAAGTTTCATGACGGCGACAGAGTCAATATCAGTCAGCGTTCAAGACGATCTCATAATTTGAAATTACTTTGGGCGGCTTGAACGGGTAGTCTGTGGGGAAGTGGATTGACAGGAAGAACACTCCACCGCTGTATGGACTGTCAGACTGGAGGGAAGAAAATTTTGTCAGTTGGTCAGTTGACAAGCACGAAATGACCACGCTCACCGGCCCCATGATGGTTGCCTAACTCGATCGGATGGAGAAATTTAGCATGATTAGCGAAGAAAAGGTGTCGATGTTTTTGGGCCAATCGTACCTGCCAGTGCTACAAGGATAAGAGGATTAGAAATAAGATATTGTAGCTGCGGAGAGGAGTGATAACACTTACGAAGAGGTCATCGCCAGCAGGTCCAGCGCTGCAGGAGGAGGGCGGGTCGCGTCCGAGGTCTTGCAGTTCCTATAGAGGGTGACAGGAGGACGGGTTGACAACAAAGGGTGGGGTGAGGGTGAGAGGGTATCCCTGATCTTGGGTGGCTGCCCCACCCATCTCCTCCAGTGTGGGAAGGGGCCTCAGATCGCAACGAGAATTGACCGTCGCCAGGTGACTTCAGATCCATCTATTCGTTGTACCACGATTGATGGCGCGGCTGGCCTTCCACTTTAGTTTCATCTCTTCACAAGATTTGGAGGACCAGTGACCGTGTGGACAGATCGGCACACTACGCGGCACGCCGGAGGAAAAAAGGGATCTTTTGGAGAGGGAGAGACGGGAGGGGGGGGGCAGCCGAGGAAGGTACGCGGGACAAGTACGACGCGTTGCGAGGGATACACACCTTGTTAATGCGCTTGAGGGCCATGTTTGATTGGGGGTGGCGGGGAGGTGAAGCTAGTCGGTATGGAGCAACCTGGAGAGCAAGAGAAGATTGGAAGAGAAGCTTTTGTGTGTGTGTGTGTGTGTGTTGGAGCTGATGAGAGCGAGCGAGAGAGAGAGAGAGAGAGAGTCAAACGAAAAAAGTGAGAAAAACGAGCGAGACAGGGACAGAGAGAGAGAGAAATTTTTCCCCCTCTCTTCTCAACACACGATACGTTTTTTTTCTTCTCTTTTTTTTTTTCCCCCTTTGTTTTTCCTTTCCTTGTTCTTTTATACTATGTGGCCAATTTGATTGGATACCCACCCAAGCAAAGAAGCAAAGGCAGCAGGCGGCGGGGAAAAAAAAAAAAAAAAAAAAAAAAAAAACCTCATCCGTCTCAACATAAAAATAATATGTTTGTTTCCTTTTCTTTCACGCACCATCGAGAAGGAAAAGAAGAAAACATTGAAAGGCGTATTCTTGTCCCAGTAGAGCGACCACGACCACCGAAAGAAAGAGAGAAAGAAACGAAGGACGAAAAAAAAAAAAAAGAAAAAAAAAATTTAGCGGATGACGTGTCTCCCACCATTACACTCGCTCACTCAAAGCCTTCTTCGTCTCACAAAGAACCAGACAGACGGACGACGGTCAGCCACTCCCGCGCGTGCCTGAAACCTTTACTGCTCAGACGATTCCCACCGTGACGCCTGCACTTCCGCCTTCGTTGTTGGACGACAGCTTTTCGAATGGGTTGTGGACGGCGGCGGCAGCAGTGGTGGTGCCCACACTCGCAAGTTCGTCTGAAAACGTGGGCGTCGCTCTGTCCTCCAGTCGCTTTCGATCTGGACGGTGGGCGGCAGCGCGATAAAGAGCGAAGGCTCCACCGGGGGCCGAGGGCGGGCGTGATGCGCGCCGCTCGAGGCACTGTCCGCAGCTTCCAAGGTTCCACCACCACCATCGCACTCAAGTTCGTCGGCTCTTGTGCTGCCGGACGCTGCGCTTGGCGAAAATCCGGCCCACTGGAATTTCGCCGGAACTATAGTCTTGCACACATCCAGCACACTTGACAAGCTAATGTGCTGATGCTCTCCGCCGACGAGCTTGGACGAGCGCCTGGTGGGGAGCTGCAGAGACGGCGCCGTTCGGGATTCTTCTACCGCAATGCGGCTGGACGAGCCCACCGACGGAGCGCCGCTCGACGCAGAGTACCTGGACGACGAATCCGCCCGCTCCTTTGAGGAGCTGCCCCGCGACAAGAGCGACGGCGTCGAGTCGCTTGGCCCGTCGGACTCTTGCCCACGCGCAAAGTCCGCGTTTCGGTGCAACCTCGCACTGCTCTCGTCGCTCGAGACCGTGTCGGTGCCGCCACCGCCGTCGTCTCGCTCCACAACGACAGAGGCCGCTTCCTCCTCCATGGTCGCGCGCAAGATATGCTTCTTTGTCGGCGCTACCGTGGAAAAAAACACTGTCGCCCCGCTCTCGTCTTCTTCCGAGACGCTGTGGCGGTACCTGACACTTCGTCGGCGCAACATGGCCTCGAACGCGTTTTCCGCGACGTCGATCGTGAAGCTGGTTGCCGCATTGCCGTCTGCGCTAACGCTTTCGCTTTTGAAAACGGTTTTGCAAAGTGACGGGTAAGGTTTTGGGGAAAGGTGTTTGGGGGATGGCGGTGGTGAGGGAAGGTGGATGGAAGGGAAGGAGACGGTGAGCGGATGTAATCACGGGTGGCAGGCTGAAGAGACGAAAGACGCGCCCCCGAAATTACACGCTTCTGGCCATCGAGCTGGCCTGCGGGCTAGTTCGCTCCACCGACACGCTCCGACGATGCACGTAGCCAGCTCCGCCCAGCGACGACCCTTGCTGCTGCTGTTGAACTGAAAAGATGGTGGTAGTTTGGCCCGGCTCGCCCAGGCTGCGGTACAGAGGAGGCCCGGCGGCCAGGCTCTCGGCGGCCCGCTCCTTGTTGCGCCCGGCCTTGGTCAGGAGCTTTCGCACGGTCTCATTGCGCTTCTGGGCGTCCGCGAAGGCCTTTTCCATCGTGTGCTGCGAGCGTTGGAGGGAAGAGCCGTCAGGAGGAAGGATTTAGGGAGTAGAGCGTGAGGGGGAGGGTTGGGGGTGTCTTTTTTTCAAGGGTGAAAGGCACGAACAACAACGCCCAACGCACCGCGTCGCCGCCGTGGCGGTCGCTCGGCGGCGAGTCCGCGCGCTTGCACCGCCGTTTGAACTCGTCGAACGCCTGCTCCGACTTGAACACGGCCAGGACCGCCGCGTTCTGAGCGCCGCCGCCACCCAAGGCGCCATTGCCGCTGCCGGTGCCGTTGAAGGTGTGCCCGTCGGTGGCGTCGGCGCGGGTGCCGCCTGCACCGCCGCCGGCGCGGTCGCGGTGGTGGTGGAACCGGCTCCTCCGCAGCCGCCGCGCGCGCCGGCGCTCCGTGGGCGTGATGAGCTCCAGCAGCCGCAGCGGCGTGTGCGTGTCGGTGCGCGGCGCCACGTGCGCGAACCGTGCACCGCCGCCGCGCGTATTCGTCGCCGTCGCCTTCGCGCGGTGGTTCGTGTGATTGTTGCTGTTGCTGTTGTTGTTTCCGTCGTCCGGCGCGTTCTGCCTGCCGCCGCCGCCGACACGGTCCTGATTCCAAAGCTGCGCGACGTCGGCGTCGTCGTCGTTGTCGTGGCCGTGGTGATGGTGGTGGTGGTGGCGCTGGGCGGCGGCGTGGACGCGCGCGGCAAAGGCGCGTGCGAGACGGAGGCGCTCCATGGCGGCGGGGGGCAGCCGGTCGTCGGCGTCGTGGCGGGACTCTCGCCACTCGCGCGCGCTGTCGCGGTACAGCTCGCTCTTGAAGAGAGACGGCGGCGGCGGTGGCGGCGGCGGCGGGAGAAAGGCCTCTGCAGCGGCCCGCCGCCCCCCGGTCGGGTAGTGTTTCGGGGGTTGTTGGTGGGGGTGTTGGTGGAGGGCGAGGGGGTGGTGCTGTGGGTTGTGGTGGCGGCGGTGGGGGGCGGCTCGGGGAGAAGACGTTGAAGAGGGCGAAGACGACCTGGACGGCAGTACGGACGCTTGAGACGGCGAAGAAGGAGCGTGCGCGTGGTGTTGATGGCCGACCAGTGCGACGTCGGCAGCGGTGGTGGCCGGTCGACAGGCCGCGACGGCAGCCGCAGCCGCAGCCGCGGCGGCGCCGATGGCGACGAGGTCTCTATGCCGGGCGTGGACGCGGTCTCTGCGGTCTGTGGCGATGCGCGCGTCGAGCAAGGCGCGGCGGGAGTCCTGCTGAGCGCACACGGCGGCGATGGCCTTGCGCTGGACGGCGACGTGGGCGGCCAGCCGGGCGCGGCGGGCGCGCGCCTCGAGCGCCGTTTCCTCCTCGATGAGGTTGAAGAGCGCCACGGCGCGTAGCTCCTTTTTCCGTTCGTCAAGCATGTTATTTGTTATGCGTTAAAGAATAAAGTTGTGCTATTTTTATTTTTTATTTTTATTTTTATTTTTTATTTTTTATATTAGGTGTTTCCATGAAAACAAGAGAGAGACTCAGGCAGGAGAGCCAATTTCTTCCCTTCCAAGCATGCATGCACGCTGTGGAAACAGCCCGACCCAGCCGCCCGCGTTGCTGCAAATGTAGTCCCCCCCAACTTGACTTTTTAGATTTCCTGCCGCAATGAAGACAATCAGACTAATCCCCACCCCTCCCCTTTGATTTTCTTGATTCTGAGGTTTGCTGGAGGCTGACGAGGCACTCTGCAATGGGCTTTACCACAGGTCCTTTGCCAATTCTATGCCAGGGGATTAAAAAAATTTTCTCCAGATGCAAATAAGCGTTGAGCTGGAGGGCTGAATAGGTGTCAAGCACCGGCGGGAAGGTGCGAAGGTGTGATACATGCCAGTCGAGCCGTAGCGTAGCCTATAGTTGAGGCGGGGTGGGAGGGGTCGTTAAGCTGCTGCGCTGTTAACACGTTGGCCGAAACCGAGCGAGCGGGAGAGTAACGCACGGCGAGAATCATCACCATTTTCAGACAGCATATATGTCCTTAATTGAACCGGACTTATTACGGTTAAAGTCTCCAGTGAATATGAAGTCCAGACAAGGCACGGCGCCTGCGGAGCTGTTCTACGGGCGCACCGCCACCTCCTCCAACAATACAACCACCACCCCGAACACCTCTACAACCACCACCAACGCCACTCCCTCGGCGGCCTCGTTGTCGTCATCATCATCAGCGTCACTGCCATCGGCATCGTCGGCAGGAGCGGCGGCGACAGCGGCGATATCAGGCGCCTCGCTTCCTCGTCCCTCCTCCTCCTCCTCGTCCTCATCATCCTCGTCGTCGTCGTCGTCATCATCGTCGTCGTCGTCCTCCTCCTCGTCCTCAAACTGGTCCAAACTGAGGCAACTCCACGTTCGCAGCAGAGTATCCCCCAAAAAGTACCGACCCCAGCAGCAGCCCATCCAATCGCCATCCTCTACGACGACCGCGCCGCCCCCTAGTTTCCAACCAAAATCCTCGCACAAGCTGCTGTGCGACACCCTGCGCGCCCTCATCGATTTGCGCAGGCGCCCCGCCTACCGCTACTTCCCTCATCCCGTTCCACATCATCGCCGCACATCCAGCCGTCGCCCACCTGGCGGGACACCGCCGCGCCGCCGCGGCTCTCGCCGACGCCCTGACGGACCTGGTGCAGGCGAGGATGGCCGAGCAGGCGCAAGCGCAGACGGCGGCGGCCGACGAAGACGACGGCGGCGAGATCGGTGGTGGAGTCGGCGCCAAGGCCGACGAGGTCGACGACGGCGACGACGCAGAGGATAGATACCCCGCGGGCCAGTGGGGCGTGAGCAACGACGTGTTCCAGGACTTTAAGAAAAAGATCCGCCCCGGCGACGACGGCCCCGACTTGGAGGCGGCCCTGGCGGCGCTGGTTTCAGAGGCGGTTTTTGGGAAGCGGGCGACGGCGGCGGCCGCGGAGCCGCCGGCTGCGGCGGCGGTGGTGGTGGCCGCGGTCGCGGCGGCAGCGGCGGCGGGCGATGGTGGTAGGCAGCGGACGGCGTCCGTTCGAGGGACAGCCGGCAGAGGAGGAGGCGGTGCAAGGTCCGGCCGCTCACGGGGTGCCAACTCTGAGAGGCTACGGACAAACGCGGTCGCCGTCGCCGCCCTCGACGCCAAAGCACCTCCACCTTCGGACGACACCCCCAAAGTCTCCCCACTGGAATCAGGTCCAACCACCCTAGAATTCTCTGCAGCCGACCCGGAGAAGTCTGCAGCTCGCCAGGCGCACCAAGGCCAAGTCACCAAAAAAGTCGCAGAAGAGGTGGAGGTGGTCGAAGCGGCGGTTGACAGCGCCATTGAGAGGGCCGTGCTTCAGGCCGCAAATGCTTTTGTTGAGGAGAAGGACGAGACTCCGGCAAAGGGGCATCCCGCGGAAGTGGAAGACACGCCGATCGTCTCGGACACCGACTCCAACCACATGGAGGTGGACCACCTCGAGACGGAGAGCGGGGCGCCCGCTCCCGGGCCGCAGGAGCCGTCCCGCGACCCGCAGAACCGACCACGCCAAGCGGGCGACGGCGACGGCGACGGCGACGTCGACGTTGCAGCAGAGCCCGCAGAGAAGAGGCAAAAGCTCGACCATTCGGAGCCGCAGTCGCCCGCCCGCGTGGCGGCGGTCGCCTCCTCGGTCGAAGTCGGAGGTGGGTCTGCGACGGCGGCGGCGGCGGCGGCTGGAGGACGGCCGCCGCGGGAGCCAGCCGAGGACCCGACGGTCGGGCAGCCCAAGTCGGCGGCGCGGCGGACGCGCGCGGAGCTGCGGAGGGACCTTGCCGCGCTGCGGAAGGAGCGCAAGCGACTCGTCGCGGAGAACTTGGCGCTGCAGCGGGAGGTGGCCGCGCTCCGGGCCAGAGAAGCCGCGGAGCCGCTGCAGACACCCTTGCAGCAGCACCACGCGAGGGTGGGCGAGGGCGAAGGCGAGGAGGGCGAGGCCGGAGGAGCGGCGGAAAAGGACGACGAGGGCGGGGAGGGAGGCGCGGCATCCTCGTCCCCTTCGGACATGGCCGAAGACAAGGATGAGGGGGGTGTCCGAGCCTCCAGACGGCTCGTCCGCCACCACCACGCCCAAGGAACGAGACGTCGCGGAGCAGCAGCAGCCGCCGCCGCCGCCACCACCACCACCACCACAACCAGTCAAGGCGCAACATCTTGAAGAGGTGACCGAGACGGCCACAGCTGCTGCTGTCGGCGGCCCCGGCCCCGGCCCCGCTCTTGAAACTGATCCGCCGGAGCCAAAGGACACGGTTATGACAGGCAACGAGAGCGGGCCGCCCAGCGCCTCGCAGACTCAGACGCAGTCGAGCGAGTCGGAGGAAACGCCGGCGAAGGGGGGCCAGTGCTTGATGATGTAGCAACCGTTGCCGCCGCCGTTTTTTTATAGTCATTTTTGGCATTCTTCTCTTGTAGTTTTCTCTTCGAAAAAAATCTCTTCTTTCTTTATTGCGACAGCAGCCCGCTTTATTTAGTACCACCCCTCTGGCTCCTGTGTTTTTCCAGCTGTCTCTCTTGTGCCCAGCTTTTGCATTCCCATTCCTTGAGTGCAACCAGTCCGTCGGCCCCTCTCTACTCTCTCTCTCTCTCTCTCTCTCTCTCTCTCTCTCTCTCTCTCTCTCTCTCTCTCTCTCTCTCTCTCTCTCTCTCTCTCTCTCTCTCTCTGCCTCTCACTCCCTCTCTCTGCCTTGCTGTCTCTCTTTGCCCCTCGCGCGCTGCCGTCTCTCACTCTCCTCACTCCCCTGTCCTTTTTTTTTTATTCCCCTCGTTATCCTGCCGCTTCTTACCTCCTTGTCCCTCGCCCTCCTGCTAATTCGGCCCCGGCTTCCCGTTCTTTTGGTCGCAAGCTGTACAGTTTTTTCTTTCTTTCTTCCTTTCTTACTGTCTTTGCATTGCCCAACCTTTGCCCTTCGTTGTTTTTTGTTTGAAACTCCGCCAGAAAGAAAAGAATAAAATAAATAAAAAAAGAGAAAGATCCACGGGTGCGCCCCAAGCAACCAAACCAACCCACTTCCACAAGGCAGCCACCAGCAGCATCCGTCCAGCCAGCGCCCCCACCGCAACCTACCCCCTCCAACGACCACGACCGGGGCGCCCCCCTCCTCCTACGATTAACACACACACAGACACACACATGTCCTCCTTCTCCTCCTCGGACGCCGCCGAGCCGCCCCCACCGCCGCCCCCCGACAGCAGCGGCGGCGGCCCCAGCAGCAGCCCCAGCAACATCGCGTTCGGCGGCGACGAACCCGCCGCCTCCTCCTCCTCCTCCTCCTCCTCCTCCTTCGCCGCCGCCGCCGACGCCGCCGACGCCGTCCTCCCCACGGTCCAGGCGGCGGCCGCCTTGACGTCGCCGCTCGCCGCCGCGACGGCCGCGTGCGGCGCCGCGGTCGTGCTGGCGGTCTACTTTGCGCTGCTGTCGCTCGTCAACCCTGCCGCGCGCCGCCGCCGGTGGCTGAGGTGGAGGAGGCAGCAGCAGGGGCGGGGGAGGCAGAGGCTGCAGATGCGCAGCAGCGGCGGCGGCGCGACGGCGACGACGACGACGAAGGTATGCCGGGGGGGGGGGGGGGGGGGGGAAGTCGCGTTGGAGTGTGCGGGGCGCGTGACACCTCCCCCGACCCTCGCTTTCTCGCTCTCCTCTCTCTCTCACTCTCTCTCCATTCTCATCCTGCATCGCTAAACGCACTCTTCCCCCTTCCCCCGCTACCAGCCTGCCTCCTCGACACACCACACGCCTACGTCGGACGACGACGCGACCGACGACGCGACCGACGACGCGACCGACGACGTGGACGCCAACGCCACCGCCGCGGGAGCCAGTTTCGCCGACGACGACGGCAAGGGCGACCTTGCGCGGCGCGTTGCGGCGCTGGAGGCGGCCCTCTTCGGCGTGCGGGCGGAGGTTTCGGCGCTGCAGCTGCAGGGGCGGGGGCCGCCGCCGCCGACGGCTTCGATGATGGCGGCGGCTGCTTCGCCCGCGGCGGCGACGGCGGGACCCCTGCGCGCGCCGCCGCCGCCGCCGCCACCCCCACCGCCCCCGCCCCCGCCGCCACCGGGGGTGACTGCGGCGTCGGTGGCGGGAGCGGTGGTGGTCAAGCGCGCGGCGAGGGCGCCGGGCGAGGCGGCAGCGGTGGCGGCGAAAGCGGCGGAGCCGAGCATGGCCGACGTGCTGCGCGAGCTGACGCGGGTGCAACGCAAGGCGGTCGAGAGCATTGGGTGCGTGTGTGATTTTGTTGTTGTTTTTTGTGCTGGTTGTGATGTTTGTTTGTTTGTTTGTTTTCGTTGTCTTTCTAACGCGCTCGTGCGTGTACTCACACACACACACACACACACACACACACACACACACACACATACTCTCTCTCCGGCTTCAGCTCCCCGCGCAAGTCGTACCTGCGGCAGCGTTCGACGCGTGACCACGCGGCGCGGTTCCAGCGGGTCGACAGCGACGACGACGACGAGGACGACGATGATCAGCAGAAGCCTCAGCAGCAGCAGCAGCGGCAGGGCGACGCTGCTGCTACCACTGCGCGTGCACCTGGTGCTCTGTTTGGTAACAGCGACGACGACGACGGCGACGAGGAGAATGCCGAAAGGTTTGCGACGGTGCCGAGCAGGTGAGAGAGTGTGTGTGTGTGTGTGTTGTTGGTGGCGTTTCTTGCTGGTGAAAATCCAACAACGACAACCAAACAACGACAACGACAACGTGCAAAACCCATCACGTTTTTCTTTTTAGGAAGCGCGCGGCGGGAGGGCTCACGTCGCCGAAGAGGATGAGGCCGGCGCGGCCGCCGCCGCCTGGGCCAGCTCTCATGCTGGCTGTGTCGCAGGAAGAACTGTATGTAAAGGGAAGGGGGAGTAGCGAGCGCAGCGATCGAGTGAGAGGGGTTGCCGAGCCCGCGTTTGACTCATTCCCCACCGTTCTTTTCCCGTCGTGGCAAAGCAGCAAGCGGGCCAAAGTCTTGAGGAGAGTGAGGGCGCCCGCCCCTGCGGCGAGGTAAGAAAGAGCGCGTACGACGTTTGTCGGAGTGTGTGTGTGAGGAGGAGGAGGAGGAGGAGGAGGAGGAGGATAAGCCCCTTTTTCGGATCTTCCCTCTCTCGTCTTGTCTTTTTAGTTTACTTCTTTTCTCCTCTGACTGAATCCCCCTCCCCCTCTGGGGCGCAACAAGTAATGGCAATGGCAGCGGCGACGGCGGCGCGTTTGACATTTCGAAGCAGCTACCGTTTGTCCAGCTGCGCAAGACGCACATTCCACGGTAAGCTAGTTGCAATGGATCTGTATGTATGTATGTACACGCACGCAGGTTAGGCTAATGAATTATTATTTTTTTCTATTGAATGAATGAATGCACGCAGGTCGCCTGGCGGCACGACGCTCATCCACCAAAAGGCCAAACCGTTGTTCCATTGAATGAACGAAGAAGAAGAAGAAGACGAGAGGCGGACGGACGACAGGCTGGCACTGTGCATATGCGTGCATGCCAGAAGAGCCCTTGCCCAGGCGCGAAGACGCAGGAAGGGAAGAAGGACGAGGAAAGGGAAAGGAGCCACAAAAAAAAAAAAAAAAAAAAAAAAAAAAAAAAAAAAGAAAGAAAGAAAACAAAATTGTGTTTGTTACGTGTTATTGGAGGGACTTAGACCCCTCCTCCGCCGGCCCCGTCTCCGGCTCGCCTCTTTGCCTTTACCTACCCCTCCCCGCTCCGCTCCAAAGTCCTCCATCACCCACCCACCCACCCACCCACCTCCTTCCCTTCCCCCTTTTTCCATCTTCACCACCGCTCACTACCGCACCACAACACCCACCACACCGACAGACAGACATCCATCAACCCATAACCATGACCCGTTTTGCAAACGAAATGAGAAAGAGAGAAGAAAAAAAAAAAAAAAAAAAAAAAGAAGGAAAGCGATCCTCAACGAAACAAAGAGAGACAGAGAAAAACGATTATCAAAGCTCTCTCGATGGGAAACAAAAAAAAAAAAAAAACGGAAACAGAGAACGCGTGAGAGTGGGAGTCAAGTGCGGGAGCCAAAAAAAAAAAAAAAAAAAAAAAAAAAAAACAAGAGAGGATCATCAGCAGAAAAAAGGAAAGGAAAAGGTTGCTCGCTCGCCGTGGCAGCCCTTTTTTCCCCTTGCGGCAAGAAAGGGGCCTTTTTCAACTCAATCCTCCCTCCTCCCAACCAACAAAATAAATCTACCTCACTAGTCATCACCACACCCAACGGAACGACGGCCGCTGGGGTCCCGGTCTCGATCGACTCCAATCCAATCCAATCCAACCCGATCACTCGGCGGCTGCGGCCTTCTTCTTCTTCTTCTTCTTCTCTGCATTGTGAGGGGGAGGTGGGGCGCACGGCGGGGAGAGACGAAAAGCAGAAAGAGTTAGAGTGGATGCAAAAAGCCAAACCGCGAGAGAGAAAAAAATTAACCTTTCTCGTCAGCTTTGCCGTCCTCTTCCGCGGCAGGTGCCGGCGCGTCGGCCGCCTTCTTCTTGCCCTTTTTGCTCGTGCTGCTACTGCTGCCCGCTTCCGCGCTCTCCGGCGCAACGGCCTCGCCAGCGTCCGCCGCCGCTGCGGCCTTCTTCTTCTTCTTCTTTTTCTCCTCCTCCGCCGGCGCCGGCGCGGTCGCCTCCGCCTCGACCGCCATGGCGTCATCGGCCGCTGCCGCGTCCTTCTTCTTCTTCTTTTTCTTCTCCTTCTTGTCCTCCGCCTCCGCCTCCGCCGCCGCCGGTGCGGGAGCCTCCTCCGCCATGTCGGCGTCCGCCTCCGCGTCCTTCTTGGCCTTCTTTTCCTTCTTCTCTTTCTTCTTCTTTGGCGCCTCCTCCTCCTCGCGGTCGCCGTTCGCGTGGCCGTTCTCCTCGGGCGCTTTGCGCTTCCGGCTGCTGCTGGCGTCGACTTGCGCGGGCACAGCGTCGTTTGCCGTGTTGTACGACGAGGCGCTGGTGTGTGTGTGTGTGTGTGTGTGTGTGTGTGTGTGTGTGTGTGTGTGTGTGTGTGTGTGTGTGTGTGTGTGTGTGTGTGTTGTGTGTGATGCGTGGCGTTAGACGTTACTCAAAGAACAAAAAAAAAAAGCACAAAAGATCAGAAACTTACGCGTTGAACTCAAACTTGCGGGCCTGCTTCGCCTTTCCGGCGAACGCGGGGGCCCCCGCGTTGACGGAGACGCGCGCGTGGCCCTCGAGCTGGCGCAGTCGGTCCTCGGCCTTTGCGCGGAGCGCGACGCCGACGGTGGGCGCGCCGGTCTCCGGGTCGATGCTCTCGCCCTCGCCCAGGGCGTCGACGCGGATGGCGAGCGCGGCCTTTGTGGCCACGACGCGGGCCATCTTCCCCTTGATCTTCGGGCCGGCCTGGCCGACGATGGACGCGTGGTAGATCAGCCCGTACTTGGGCGTGTCGTGCTTGGCCTTGAGGGCACGGAAGAGGGCCTTCTCGGCGCCGAGGATCTGGATCGTGGAGGCAGGTTGCTTCGACAGGTTCAGGAGCGAGCCCGAGTGCGCGATGAGTCGCGCGCCGACCAGTTCACCGACAAGGCAGGTCAGGTTCGGCGCGATGGCGGCCATGCGGTGCTTCAGGTAGCTGTAGAGCTGGGCTCGGTATTCGGAGATGGAGATGATCTGGTCGGCGAGGTGGGTAATGTTCTCGATATCCTCCTCGGAGATCTCCGTGCCCATCGATATCTCTGCCGCGTCCTTCAGTTCTGCTTCGAGCTCCTCGGGAAGAATGCCCGACAGGTCGGCGTTGGCTGCGTTGGTTCGGGTGCCCATCGCTTTGATGATTTTGGCGTAGGCAACGTTGTCCACAATGATCTTGGTCATTTCGGGGAAGTGCCAGCCGTACCATTCCTTGACGCGCATCGCGTACGTGTTCACTTCCTTGTCCAGGTCGTCAAGAAGGTGAATTGCCTGAACGATCATCGTGTCCACTTTGTCGGGCGAGAACTTTAGCTTATACCGAGAGAGCGAGTGCGAGAGACCGAGGATCATTGCGTTCATGTCCGACTCTTGAATGCCCGAAAGCAGGGACGACAGTTGTGACCGGATTCCGCGCATCAGCTCCTGTGTTCCTTGGTCCGCAACGACCGTGATGTTGAACTTTTTTGCAATGGCGCTTGCTTTGATTGCAGGCGCAGTGTCATAGAAAGTGTGATCGCTGTGCGTTAGAACGAAAGTCTCCAACACACTCCTGCATCCTCGAACACTCCGTCGAGCGATGCACAAACCGAAAGCTCTACTTACCAAGTTTGCTGTCGCCAACTGCAAATTTCTCCTTCATGTCCTTTTCGCTGAGCTCCGTCGTCAAAAAGCTCTTCAGGCCCTTTGACAGTTTGCCCTCGACCAGCGCGGTGACGGCAGCCAGAGCGTCGGCCGTGTTCTCAAACTTTGAAAACGCTTTTAACTTGACACTGGGGATCGTTGTGGTCGGGTCAGCGTGGAGAGGGAAATGCGTTGGGAGGGAAGGACGGGGCAAACGCCAATGTCAGTTTCGACGGCCAACGACGGTGAGTGGTGGGAGTAGACGAGGCGATCAGGGAGGGCCTCTCTCTCTCTACCAAAGGCTCTCACGTTTTGTTGGCAGCATCCGGGGTGGCAAAGTGGCGGTGAATGTCGTCTGCGTCAGCCAGCTTGGACTCGTCCGCCATGCGGAAGAGCGCGTAGCCCGCCGGCGTCTCGAAGAGGACAAGCATTGGGGAGGGTTTGTGGGCGGGATGACGTATGTGGCAAGTGGGAGAGAGGGGGAAGGAGAGGGTGCGCAAAAGGCTGCTGCCGGGGTCTTGATCGGACGACTCGAAAAAGGGCGGCGGTGAGGGGGTGTGTCGGCGGCGAGCTCGGTAGTTCTTGTGTCAAAACTGCAGAGAGCCCTGAAGGTGAAGTGGGAGGCCGATTGACCAGACGACGAAACGACGCTCGTTAGAAAAAAAAAGAAGAAGAAGAAAATAAGCAGTAAAAAGTGAAAAAAGAAAGAAAGAAGGAGACGATGGGACAAGACGGGGAGTCGAGAGTTCGACCTTGGCCCCCGCCTCGTCTTGAGTCCCCTCCGCCCCACGCGCGCGCCGCGCCGTCGCGCTAGGCAGTGCAGTTGAATAGCTCCCCTGCGTGCGGTCGACGTCGTTCGCTCTAACGGGACAAGACGAAGACGAAGAAGAAAAAGTGGAGCTCGCCTCAGGCCACAAAAGTGATCAGTGGGCGGCGGCAATGGGAGCAAGTGGGACGGACGACGTGTTGGAGGACCACACGCCGCGATTGAGTGTGCCAAGTATTTGGCGGGCAGGGCAGGGGGAGCAGGCAGGGCAGGCAGGCCGAGACCGGCCGGCGTGGCGAGCATCGGCGGGGAACGAGGAAACCCGCAAAGAGGGAGGAGAGGAGGAAGCACAAGCATCATGACAAGGCAGATCCAACCTACCAAACTGCCGACTTCCTCTTTTCTTTTCTCTTTTTTTTTTCTTCTTGTTTGTGTTCCTTTTCATTTTCGTTTGACAAGAAAAATGCTTTGGGAGGCGTTGTTGCGACAGGAGAGAGAGAGAGCGGGACAGGAAAGGTCAACGTCGGTTGGTCGGTCGAGACAGCGGCAGCGGCTGAAGCGTGCGCCGGGGAAAGGGCGAAGTTAAGGGAGGCGAGGGGGGTGACGGGGGAAAAAGGTGCCATGAAGGAGCCGCAAGTCACGACGGCGAAGAGGACGACGATAAAAGAGAGCAAGGAGAACGGCATCACTTAAAGCGAAGAGGAAAAGAAGGGGCGAAAATAAACTGAAACAAAATCAAAACAAGCAGAAGTCAAATTCCCACTGCTTCCACCTCTCACGAAGTACTCGAACCCAGAACGACACACCCACTTCTCCGCCGCAATACATCCTTATCCCAACCCCAAAAAAAGGAAGCAAGTGATAACCAAAATAACAGACGGTAGTGGGGAAAGAAAAGAAAGAGCAACGCGCAACTCACAGGAAAGAGTTTACTCCTTCTTTGCAGCAGCCCGCTTCGTTGCTCCTCCAGTCTTCTCAACCTTCGGAACGGCCTCTGCGCTCGGTGCGCCGGCTGCTGGCTTGTCGTCTGCGGAGGGCGCATCGGTCTTCTTCGCGGCATCCTTCTTCTCGGGCGCAGCGGCAGCCGCTGGCGCGGGTTTGCCACGGATGTACATGCTCGCAATGGACGCGATAGAGTAGAATCCCCAAAGGATAAAGAAGATACCGATGCCTGCGGCCGACGGGTCCGCAGAGAACGCACCGATGGGATCATTCCGGGCTTGCTGCGCAATCTTGACAATGCGGTATCGGTAGTCTTCGGCGACGTCCATCACGCGCTGCATGATCGAGGCACCCTTGGGCTCATCTTCGGACTTGGGGGCTTCCTTCTTCTCCTGCTCGCCCTCCAGCTTCGACTTGACCGCCCAGGTTTCTTCCAGGAGCGCCTTCGCGTCTGCCTCGCTGTGTCCAATGTAAATGTTGTCAAACAAGATGCCGTCCTGCATGGTCCAGAGCTCAAAGCCAATAGCGCCGATCTTGTTGAACTTCGCCGGGTGCAAGTCCTCAAAGAACTTGGGGTTGGGGATGCGGCGCGGGGCCCAGGGTCCCTTGTATGCAGGGTTGTCAATCATCGGAGCGCGCCATTTGCCCTTGTAATCGGGGTTTGCCTTCATCGGCTTCGTCCACGGGCCACAGCCAGAGACCTCGGCACACTTGGGGTTGTCTACGGTTGGCGCAACCCAGTCTCCGTCCTCGTCGTCGTCCCAGTCCTCCGGCTTGACGGACTCAGGGTCGGGAATGGTAAGAGGTTCTTCCTCGAGCCAGTCTTCAGGCATCTATACCGAAGTTGCAGTTTTCATGAGATCGTGAATTTTGGGATGCAAGTCAATGAAACGAAACCAACCACTGCATCCTCATCAACGATCTGCATAGGCGCATCTTCATCCCAGTCATCCGGCTTCTTCGCGTCAGGGTCGGCAATCCTGCGGAAAAACGAGTGAGAAAGCATTCGCGGGTTTTAACCCGAAGGAAGAACTCACTTGGCAACATCGACCCAGTCCTCTGGCTTCTTGTCCTCGGGGTCGTCGATTTCTGCGTTCGGGGGGCGGTCAAGCTTATTCAGCACTGAAATGAAATTAAATATACGCTCCAAATCACCTTTTGGGGGGTTCACCGCGGGGGTGAAATCGGTGAGAAGGCTGCCTTTCTTGGAGCTCTCGTTGTTGATCAGGATCTCAAAGCTGTTGTCGGGGCGAACGATAAGGGTGTAGACTGTTGAAGTCTTCGAGATCTTGGCTGCGGGAGGCGCGTTCAGGTGCTTCTCCTCAAATTCGCCAGTGATCGGGTTCTTGTGGCGGAAAATGAAATGCACTTTGTTGGTCATGCCACACTTATCGGGGCCGAACACTGTGGGAGAATGAGCTAGGTGAGCAAATGGATTGACCACACGCGGGAAGCAGGGTGGCGCGACTCAACTGATTGTGTACGGGCTCTTGTCGCTGAATTTGGTCGGCTCAAATGCCGCGTCGTGCGTAAGCAGCTTCATGTAGGCGCCACCGCACTCCAAGCCATTCTGGAGCTTGACCTCGTACCTAGTAAACGCGAAAATGTGAGCGAATTGGAAAGAGTCGAACCGAAAAAGGGGGGTATGCTCACTGGACAACGAGACCCTTGTCAGCGGGATCAATGGGCTCGGGGAAAAGGGCGGAAATGGCCTTCAAACAAGAGAATTCGTCGTCAGCTAAAGAAACACGCACGACTTGCGCAGCAAAGCACGTTGCATTACATGGTGGGCAGCAGGAGTCTTCACAACCAACCCCTTGTCGTAGACAATGGCCGGGAACACGGTTGCCTCTTCAATCTTCCACCGGCCGCGGTAGTTCAGCAATTCCTCGTCTTCGATGCCATCGACAATCTTCTTGGTCTCCGACGGGTGCCAGCGGTCCGCAGTCTCGGGTGTAAACTGCTCAAGGAAAGGGGCTGTGATCGAAGTCGCCTGGAACAAGAAAAAAACATGAGCCTCTGTTCAAAGAAAGGGACTGACTGGTAGACGCTGGGCAAAGTTGGGCGATTGTGTCGAGAACGCAAATGACGAGCAGGGAGTGACAGAACCAATGTGAGAAGGCAACAGCACAATGCGGGGATTTGGGTTGTGCGATGGTGGAGTGGAGCAAGAATGCAGCTCGCTGGGGCGCTGGGGCGCGAGTAATCAGGGGCCTTGCCGCCTTGCTTCAATCACCAATCACCAATAAATAATCGCGCGCGACTGGTGGGGGGGGAGGAGGGAGTTGTTGCAACAACTCTCCATCCAACCTTGAAGACGACGTCGTCCGTGGCGGGCTCGGGGGGCACTGCGCCGGCGTCGTACTCGTCTTCGGCGGTCGCGTCATCGACGTCGTTTGCAAACGCCACGCGGCCAGACGCGAGCGAGAGTGCAATGAGGGAGGTCGCAAGCTGGAGAACGAAGCGGAACTTCATCGTTCTTTGGGGGGAGAGGGTCGAGGCGTGGCGGGTGTGTGCTGTATGTGCTGCAGGCGAGCGTGGGTTGTTGTTCGACTGCTTGTGAGTGAGCAAGTTTCAATATTTATGTTTCAAGCGCGATGATGATAGAAGGAAAAAGAAAGGACGAGTTGGTAACGAGGGACGGAGAAAGACAGAGCGAGGCAGAGAAAGGGAGAGAGACAGAGAGAGATGTTCGTCAATTGCAAGGACCAAAAACAAAAAAAGAAATGCAAAAATGAGTGAGAGAGAAAGAGAGAGAGAGAGAGAGAGAGAGAGAGAGAGAGAGAGCGAGAGCGACTGGGGAAATTCAACGAGATCTCTATTGCCTCTGGCGCCTCCTCATTGGCCAAGGCCTTTCGACAAACGTGGCAATAGGAAGGCACGCCGGTAACCCACCCCCCAACACTCCCCTTTGCACACCAGAAAACCAGTCGTCGTCGGCTATTGTCAACAACATCTTGAAACGAACACGGACGGCGAGGAGTGAGAGCTAAGAGACCACAAAAAGGGAGAAAAAGAGAAAAAGGCGGCGAAACAGCGAATAGTACACAAGGTGTGAGACATAGAAACAAGAGAGAAAGTGAGACAGAGAAACAGAGACCCCCATTTCACCCTATGGACACGGGCGTGGGCGCAAGAGCAACCATTGGGTTGCCTCCACCGCCAGGTCCCCCGCTGGGGCCGACCAACTGGCCCACGGATCCAGACGGTGCCGGCGTCGCCTGCGGCGCCGTTGCCGTTGACAGCCCACTGCCTTCAATGGCCTTCACCAAAGTTGTCCGGCTCTTGACGTCTGCCATCCTAAAGTTGAACACTTCCTCACCCTTGCCGCCAAACGAGCACCGAATGCGGAGCAATTTGTCTGCACAAAACAAAAAACACACGGAAGGCGAGGGTATTAGTAACATTTAAGCAGGACACTACACTTGTAACCCAAAAAAAAAAAAAAAAACAAAAAAAAAAGAGGCCAAAAAAACCTGGCCAGTTTGATTGGGGTTTGAAAGGCTGAAAAGCAGGCACGCTCACCGTCTCCATCGGGAGAGTCCAGGATGCGAATGTCCTTTGAATTCAACCTCTGCACCAACTCGAGCTTTTTGGAATCGGGCGGCGCCTTATTCCGCTTCTTTGTCCGGAACGCCGCGACGAGGATGCAGTCCGAAAACAGAAACAGGCGGCGAGGGCCGGGCGCCGTGTCGACAAACGGCGAAATGCCCACGAATCCGTCCGCTTTGGCGAGGCCCAGGCCCGCTCGGTAACCGTTCAGGTCTTTCGCGTTGAATTCGCCTTCAAAGTGCCGCTTCGAGTACGACAGAATGTTGATGGGGCAGTTCTCGACCTGACACAGTCCGAAAGGGCAGCATTTGTTTCGCAAGTTGCGATGGTGATCAGAACGTTGCAGTTAGCGGTGCGCAACGCAAACAAAAGCACCGCCTCACCGTGTTGACAATTTGGAACATGGCCCTGATACCATCTTCCTTCTCTTGAATACGCTGAAGTGTGTTGCCAACCTCCTTCATGTATTCCTCGGCGATTTGGATGCTGAAACATGCCGAGGTGAATAGGTCAGGTGGGATATGAGCAAAAGGGACACCTACTTCTCATAGAGTAAACTGTGGGGCTCCGCGTACTTCCGAAGTCGCTCCAAAAGGAGCCAATACCGAGTAATCCGCTGAATCGGCAGCATCATAAAGTCATAGATAGTTTTCCGAGTGACGATTTCTTCGCGCTCGAGCTGCCGCAAGAACTGACGGAATGCATCACCCTCTGGTCCTTGCTGCGACTCGACAGTGGCAATCACTTGCTTGCCTGAACGGTAAAAGCGAATGTAGTCCTCGTACACCTTCCACTCTTCGTGCTCAATCTGTCATAAGGAAAATTCGAAAAGCAACCACAAGCCAAGGGATACGCATGTCAGCATTTCCCAGACTAAAATGCAGAACTAAATGCAGAACAGCTTACATTGTTCAGGAACAACTCAACAACGGCTGTTGGATCACGACTTTTCGCATCGCGCAGATAGCTCTCGACTTTAGTGGATAGTGCAAGAATGGGGTCGCACCGTTTAAATGCGATATCGAAGTCCATGTCCGTTAGTAGCTTCGCTTCCCGAATGGGCTCTATCACATACTAGGAATGTGTCAAGTCAGCTCGCCTAATTTGCAGTCGACGCTTACTTGTTTGTAAATTTTGAGCTGTGTCAAGAACGTCTCTTCTGTCGCGTGGAACTCGTCGATGACGCATTTTGCTGCCAGTGCCCGCTTTTCTTCCTGGGTGCGTGGCACCTCTTCACCCTGGGCGAAGCCAGAGGTGGGGGTACGGCCAGAAGTTGGGCCAACAAACGAGCTTGGTCCAGCGCCCACAAGCTGTGGCTGCAGCTGCTGGAGCTGACCGATTGCTGCCAGGCCTTGCTGCGACGACATCGAAGGACCGGGCCCTGGTTTTACCCACACCGAACTGGTACGTGGAGGTGCGTATGGCTTAACCGGTTGCTGCTGAGGCCCAGAAAAGTTGTACGACACTTTCCCAGCTCTAGCTCCGGGATCGACATTATCTTCAAGGCGTTCCAAGTATTGATTGTACTGTGAACACAAGGGTGGGAACATCAACAGAAGCTTCGGGCAAACTGACATTAACTATACCTTTGCCGCATCGTCTCGTTGAAATGCAACCGCACTGGCGAACCAGCTGTTCGACGAGTCCACGACCATGCCGGTCGAAAACAGGGCTTCGTCCACATTATCACCGTCATCATCGCCGTCATCGCCATCGTCCCAAGTCCCGCTAACCAGCCTTTGCGGTCCGACTCTGCCAGGCGAGCTAGCCAGCACCACAGAAAGCGGTGGTGGTATCGAACTAGGTATCGGTACGTTATTCGTATTTGACATGCGTCTTCGCTGCTGGGCGATTGCGGCTGGTAGGGGAGGATTCGCCGACTGCTGGTACGGGTGTGTGTAGTCGTTCGAAGAATTAGACATTGATCGATCGCGAGATGTGGAGGAGGCGTAAGTGCTTCCGCTGTAGTACTCGGCGTTCCCCCCACTTCCAGTGCTTTGCGCCTCCCCAACATCACCAATATACTGCAGGAGTGATCCCTGAAAGAGACTCTCCGTTTGGGTTCGAAGATGGACGCCAAGTGCGATTTCATCATCCTGCCAGAACATGACGTGTACAAGATCGTTGACTTCAAGAGAGGCTTCAAGTACGGATTTTGAGTCGTAGGACTTCGTTACAATGTGGAGGCCGACAGCATACGATTTGTTCGAGGACGGTACACTGGAGACGGTCTGATTGAATGTGGAATCTCGAGAAACAACTGAGGGATTGGATACTGGGGTTGAACCTGGCCAGTCCACTTCATCCATCAACATCGTGCCGTCTTCCAGAACTAGCGCCACGTCTGCCGCGGCAGCAGCCTCCACCACCTCAACAACAGCGGCGACTTCTGCCGACACTGCGGCTCGCTTCTCCTCTTCTGCCCGAGTGAGAACTTTTCCCGAAGTGATGCAGGAGAAAGGAAACGTCCCTGTTGCATCAGTTTCAAGGTTGCAACCGAGAACCATGTTCCCATCCATCAACGTAACCATCTTAATGCGATCGCCTTTGCGCACGTTGATGTCCATTTCAGACGAGGCGTTGAAGTCCTGGCCGGCTTGAAAAACGCGGTCCTCCGCTCCGTTGAGATCAAAGCCTGCTGTGCTCGTGGATGAGCTTGACGAGGAGGAAACGGCCGATGAGGAGGAGGCGCGTAATGGGTCATTAATCAGCTGAGCGACGGAATGCAAGTGGGCCTGCGATGAAGACGAAGCTTGCGCTTGCGGCCTAGAAAGTGAAGCTGACGATAATGAGGAGTTTGACGATTGGCCGTACTGCTGTTGCGCGCTTGGTGCCTGTCTGTTGGATGAGGGCGGTGTCTGCGATGGAATTGCGAAAGGAGCCGAGAGGCTCCGTATATTAGCGGAACCTCCCTGAGCTGCGACAGACGAGACTGAGGGCGAAGATGGCAGCACAGACGAGTAAGACGAAGATGGTGAGAGAACCGGCGGCATCAGGAGCGATTGAGGCACTGGCGATGACGAGGGCATTGGTGGTGGCCCAGAGGATGAAGAAATATTGGGAAGGTGCGATTCCGTCGAACTCAATCGATGGGTCCGTTTTCTTTGCAAGGTTGTGAGTATGGCATCAGCAGCCTTGCAAAAGTCAAGAACATGTCGGATGTGAAGTGTGCAGATAAGGATTTCCCGTCTCTCCAAGACAGGCGAGCACTCAACAACTGCAACAAAGAATGTTATCGAGACGGTCGGTCAAAGACACAATGATGCTCACAGTCTGCAAGGCTGAATCTGTTCAAATCCTGCGAGGCGTGTTTCAAAACCGAGCAGACGTCCAGAAACTACTCCAATCGTTGGAAGCGGGGGGGGGGGAAGGGTACAGCATGGATCCAAGAAGAAGCTCCGGTTAGCTAACGTCGAGATCACTTGCCAAGCAATCCGAACACTTTTGAAATGGGGGTTGCAGGAAGGCGGGGAGGAGCGGCGAGAGAGAGCGAGAGAGTGGAAGAAAGGGCCAATTTAGAGGGTCTTGCCATTGTGGTGGGTGATGAGAACGAGGAGGTGGAGGACGACGATGACGACGACGAGGACGACGAGGACGAGGAGGAAGATGAGGCTAGGAGGCCTGTGGCGGCGGTGGCAACGGCGTCGCCCATTCTGCTTCGGCTCCGTTTCCCCGATTTCTGGAACGAATCAGCGTTAGGGCGGACAACGACCACCCACTCAACCCCACACTTTATCACACAACGACCACCCAAGATTGGGAGAGATCCTGCGACGC
Organism: Zopfochytrium polystomum; assembly: GCA_025765615.1. Lineage (NCBI taxonomy): Eukaryota > Fungi > Chytridiomycota > Chytridiomycetes > Chytridiales > Chytridiaceae > Zopfochytrium > Zopfochytrium polystomum. The sequence goes on from JAIVFJ010000021.1 coordinate 100,609, forward strand.
CAACGCTATTCAACCCGCTGATATCCCAGCGCTCCCAGCCAATTCTCTGGCGCAGGCAATACTACATTATTTAAATAGTAAAAGGGGAGAAGAACAAGTTTCCCTGGGGCTCACGGCTCACGGGACGACTCCAATTACAAACTTGAAGATATGCACAGCTTGCTGTTCGGGTAATGTTCGGGTAATGTTCGGGTAAGGAAGTTTAGCTTGTTTCCAGAGACTTCTACTGGCCAGGCATGAGGAAGTACATCAAGAACTATGTCAGCAGCTGTGAAACCTGTCAAAGAAACAAATCCAGCAGACACAAGCCCTATGGACTTCTGGAGCCCCTCCCAATTGCCATCAGCCCTTGGTAATCAATATCCATGGACTTCATTGTGAAACTGCCCCCATCCCATGGATTTGACTCTATCCTTGTTGTCATCTGCAGAAGGACAAAGTTGGCCCATTTTATCCCCTGCACTGAGAATATAGATGCACAAGGAACAGCAGACCTGTTTTTGCAGCACATATTCAGGCTCCATGGGCTGCCTCAGTCAATCATCAGTGACAGAGGAGCCCACGCGGACTTGCTTAAAGGTATTCCCGATGCTTGTAGGGTACAAGCATAACTCCAATGGGATACTGATCTCGGCAATGTGCGGGCACCTCCTCACTCAACGTAGTCAATTTACGACGCACACTGAAATGAAAACAAAAGTCGAAGATTGGCGAATCTCAGCAGATTTAAGTAAGGTTGCATGCACCACAGACTACTGTAAGCAAATTTGAGGCTGTGAACGCATGTTTGTGATACATGCACTCTATCATTGAAGTGACAGTGACCGCTCACTGAAAAAGTGTTCTTGTTGCGCATTAGTTTGTTCAAATCGCGCCTTTATGGTATAAGAAAACTTGTTATCCTTATCCTAACTGTATCCTAACTGCTTGCCAGTAAAGCAATTTTTCCTCATCCTGAACTGCACTGCGGACAGGATAAGCTCGTATGTCGGTACTGTTCGCCTATCTGCCAATCCTTAGTACCATATTGCGCTTTCTCTTCTGGCTACCACCTGGGGTTTTATTCTGGATAACCCTCTGAGGGAAGCGAGTTGGGCAGTTCAAGCTCTCGCAGTGTGGATGCGCGAGGGAGGAAGGTACCTCACACTGCGGTTGCCGTACGGGTGGTCAGTGCGTTCAACAAATCGGCTGCAGATGGATAGGCGGACGGAAGCGGCAGAAAAGCTCAGTGAAATTCCAACAAGAGCAATTGGCATTGGCCAGATGCCACATACATTTCCAAAATAAAGAAAAATGAAAAGACAGAAAAGAAAACGTCGTGGGAGCCACGACAAACAGTTGAAACCTTGAGGGGTCGAAAAATTCACGCAACATCCTGAGCAGGCAGCGACCAGCCTCCGGCCGCGGTATTTCTGAGCAGCTGGGCATTCGCCTCACCGGTTTCCGCGACCAGTTTGGAAAACTCAGAGTCGGGGTTGCCGACGAGCAGCGCGTAGGGCGAGTCAAACTCCTTGACGACGCCGTCGTGGAGGAGCAGGATCTTGTCGCTGTCGATGATGGTGTTGAGACGGTGGGCAATCTGGGGAAGGGATGAGAAGGAAAAGGAAATTATTTGCGAGGGGTCAGCGAATGGGGCATCAGGATCGTGAAGGGGAAGCACGAACCGTCAACGTGGTCGCCGTTGAAAACTCATTTTTGATGGTCCGCTGGATCAAAGCGTCGTTCTCCATGTCCACGCTGGCGGTGCACTCGTCGAGCACAATGATCTTTGGCTTCAGCAAGACGGCCCTCGCCAGGCACAGCAGCTGCCTCTGCCCGACGCTCATATTCTCACCGTTCTCCACAACGACGGCGTCCAGCTTGCCGTCCATGGTGGCGACGGCATCCTTCATGCCGCAGCGGTCCAGCACGCTCCAGATAAAGTCGTCTGTGTAGCGGCTGTTTGGGTCGAGGTTGGTGCGGAGGCTGCCGCTGAAGAGTACGGGGTCCTGCGGGATGATGGCGAGGTGGGAGCGGAGCGTGTGGAGCGAGATGCGGTTGATGTCGACGCCGTCGATGGAGATACTGCCAGCCGCGAGGTTGACGATGCGGAAGAGGGCCTGCATGATGCTGCTTTTGCCGCTGCCAGTGCGGCCGACAATGCCAATCTTTTCTCCGCCTTGGATCGAGAGGTTGATGCCCTTGAGGACGAGCGGAAGCTGCGGCTGGTACCGCATCTTTGCGTCCGCAAACTCGATTGACCCGGTTTGCGGCCAGTTGGCGGGCGGTGTCTGGAGGGGAGCCCCAGGCAGCTCTTCTGGAGGGAGCTCTACGTACTCGACCAAACGCTCTGTGCATAATGGATATGGTTGAGATTAAGCAGTTTGTCACTGAGCGCATGCATCGCTGAATTCAGCAAAAGAAATCCACCCACCAATAGCGTTCAATTGGACTTCTGCTTCAACAGCTTGGGAAACAACCATATTCAACAGAGCAGTCGTCTGAAGCAGGTAGGACAGAGCAAGGCCAATCTGAGATGGATTTGTTCCGCTCTGGAAAGAGTTTTCTTCGAAATTAGCTAGTCACTTTGTTTGAAGAATGGGCACTGTGAAGTTGCACTTACTCGGTCTGCAGCAGAGTATAACGCAACGGAAAACATCAAAAAGTTTCCAAGCATCTCAAGTCGCAGTTGTAACCATTTTTGTCCTGTGTACAGGAGGTACAGTGGAGAGGCGTTGCGGTCAATGAGGTCCTCGCAACGACGGACAAATCTTTTCAGGAAATGATATCAGTAAGAGAAACCGTCCTCATATCGTTTAAATTATTACCGAGCTTGCTCGCTGTAGGCCCTGATTGTTGGCAGTCCCGTCATTGACTCGGAGATGTGGGCGTAAAGGGGGGATCGAGTGATAGATTCAAAACGCTTCACATCTCTTGAGGTCGCTCTGTAAAAGAGCTGTGTGTAATAGTACAGTGCAAGCATAGGAACAAGGGGCACAAGAAATGCCCCTTTGGTTAGGTATGTAACGAGGCCGAAAGTGACAGAAAGTTGAAGACCAGAGTAAAAGAGAAGCCTGATAGTCGGAAAAGGCATGAGAATGGCGCAAAAGTTTTAAAACAGGCAGGTGCACCTCATGGCATCATAGATGCTATTGTCAGCATAGTCTACGTCTCGGCTCAACCTGTTGACAATGCGTCCAAGAGGTGTCTGGTCTGTGACGCAAAGTCAGGGCAAGACGCTGGTCCTCCAAACGAATGGGACTACACACCGAAAAAGCCGACCGGGGAGTTAATGGCACTTTTGAGTACCTTGTTGTGCAGATTCTCCGCCGCTTTGACGCCGCCCGCAGAAATTTGAAGTGAGTATATGAGAAGAGCGGAAGCCTAAAATGAACATGTGAGAAAAATCTCAGCGGAATCCCAAAGTTAGCATAATCGAAAAACCTGCGCAATTCCGAGTACGGCGTAGATCCCCATGTACTCTCCTTGAGTCAAGTACGAGTAGGATGATTGAGTCCAGGAAACCAGCCACAAGTCATTCGCCAGACGAGTGACCTGAGTCGAAACAAGTCCGACAACCGTCAACACAACAAATAGGGTGGTTCCAACGTTTCTAATGTACGACCACAGCACCGCAGCCTTAATGTTTCCACGCTCCATGCCTTCAGCCTTTGTCTGCGTAAAGCCTTTGATATCCACACCGCCCAGGTGGTCCGTGCCGTCCCTCTCCTTCGAGGCCCGGCGAGACGACACCGAGGACGTCGACGACGTGCTTTTGCGTCTTGAAGCCAATATCTTGTCGGCAGACGGGGAATGAGAAGCCAAGAAAGCATCGTCCACCTTCGAGGGTCTCCGTGCCGGAACAACCGCCGAGTCCTCCACAGGGATGGACGTCGGGTTGTGAGCGAGCTCGCCAATGAACGGACCCGCCTCGTTTTCCTCGTCGTCAGAGGTGTGGGCGTTTTCGCCGCCGTACGCAACCATGAGGCGGCTGAACTCGTGGCCGTCGCGCATCAGCTCCTGGAACGTGCCTTGCTCGGCAATCGTCCCGTCCGAAATCACAATCACCCAATCGCAGCGAGATACGAGGTGGAGCTGGTGCGTCACGAAAATGCGGGTCTTTTTGGCGAGGATGCCGCAGATGCCGCTCTCAAAGATCTTTTTGCCGACGTTGGCGTCCACAGCGGATAACGGATCTGGTGAGGGACAGGAAAGAATAAAAGCAAAAACAGTGTGAGGGCACCACTGAGAGCGAATGAAAATAACTATCGTAGAAGTGACGCAGAAACACGGAGAAAAATGAGACATTTTCACCAACCATCAAGAAGGGCAATGTCGCAATCAGTGTACATCAGCCGCGCGAGCGAAACTCGCTGCTTCTGCCCGCCTGCCGTTTGTTGTCAGAGTGCGCAAAGTCCAGCAATCGCAACAAGAAGCAACAAAAACAAAGCGTTTCGGCGAAATTTACCAGACAGATTGATTCCGCGCTCCCCGATTTCCGATTGGTCTCCTTGAGGAAGAATGGCGAAGTCGGCCTTCAAACAGCAAGCGTCCACAACCTTGGCGTAGCGAGCAGGATCAAAGGGTCGGCCAAACAGGATGTTGTCGCGGACCGACGCGTTCACAATCCACGCCTTGCAGGGAGTGTTCAATTGGTGGATTTTTGGGGTTTAGCAGCTTGGCAGCTCAAAAAAGTCTCAAGATTATTCTAAACGAATGGACTCGCATACCTGTTGCGTGCAGTATCCGACGTTCGAAGCGAAGATGACCTCACCGCTGTTGCACCGCATTTCTCCAATCAGCGCTGAAATCAAGGACGACTTCCCGCTGCCTACTGCGCCAACGACTGCCGTCAGCCCTCCCAAAGGCGCTCTAGCAAGCCCATAAAGAGTCAGACGCGGGGCGGCGCAACGGAGGGGAGACGGCGCCTCGAAAAAACGGCAAGAAAACTTCACACGACTCACTTCAAGTTGACATTCCGAATGGTCGGCTTCTTAAACAAAAGATCCTCCGAGTCGATGGAGCGTTTCAGCGGCATTTTGCGCTTTGCGGCCTTGGCGCCGTCCTTTGCGTCGTCTTCGGGCATGGACGACTCCCAGACAAACTCGCCGTTGCGGACCTCGACGCCAAACTTTGCCGCCGGCTCGACGCGCGGGCGAAACTGCACTTCGGGCGCCTCGAAGAACGCTTGGAGCCGGTCGAACGCGATCATGGCGTCACCAATGTTGGCAATCATGAGGGGGAGCCACATGACGGGTTGGCGCAGCTGGATGGGACGGGGGCGCCGAAGAGGAGTGCAGATGTTTAGTGTCGCGAAACTGGATAAACAGGTAAGGTTCGCACGACACCTGATTGAACAGCGCGAGGGCCGCAAAGATCTGCACGGGGCTCAACGTCGGATTCAAAGCGCCGTACACGAGGAACGTGACGGCGCTGGAGATGGCGGGGATGGCGAAGCCGAGGCTGGAGATGACTGCGCGGATGAAGGCGGCGTTCTTGACGAGTCTCAGCTCGGCGTCGCGGTGGTCGGCGACGCGAGCGACAAAATTGTTTTCCCAGGTGAAGAACTTGATGATGCGAATGCCCTGGAGGATCTCTGTGGTGAGCTTGATGCGCTCGTCGGCGATGCCGGCGGCGCGTTTGCGGATGCGCATGAGGCGGCCGATCATGAAGCCCTGGAGCGGGACGCAGAGCACCATGAGGGCGAGACCGGCGAGACCGGCGATGCCGATGATGCGGAAGAGGAGCGCGGCGGTGAGGGTGAACCAGAACGGGAAGGGCCAGGCGATGTTGAGCTGCATGAAGGCGAGCTCGATGCGGCCGAGGTCGGTCGACACCATGTTGAGGATCATGCCCGGGTTGAAGCGCGACCGCGACAAGCCCGAGAGGCGTAGCGCCTTGCGGTAGATGGCCGCCGTCAGCTGGCCCTTGACCGCGGCGCCGTAAATGGCTCCTCGCTGTGCCACGTTCGCTGTATGTTTTTTTTTTTGTTTTTTTTTTTGGTACACAGGTCCGTTCGCGAAGACAGTCAAAAACTTTGGCGCTTCGAACAAACAAGTATCCAAAAACTCTACCGGTGAACAAGCTCGCAACAACATTCAAAACAAGCAATCCAACGGCGTAATAGTACCCTGTGCGGTAGTCTGGCGGATCCTGCTGCGCCTGCTGGGATGACACGAGAAACTGAACGAGGCCCTTCAACAAGAGAGACGAGCAGGCCAAGCAAGCGTCCGAGACGATTTTCACAAAGCCCCACAGCGGCAGTCGCCAAAAAATCCTCGCGCAGATCCACAGCACGCTCGGGGCGGCGGCGGCTGCTGCTGCTGTGCTAGGTTTCTTCTTTTGGAAAGCGGTGGCGTCCCAGAAGAACGCGGAGCGGCGGGTAGCGCGCGGCGCGGGCGCGGGTTCAAAGCGGCTTCGGGCGATGCGGGCCGCTTCCTCGTCCCAGAGCCGCTCGAACTGGTTTGCGAGCGGGTCGGCGCGGCGCTCGGGCAGGATGGGAAAGAGGTCGGACTCGGCGATTGGGGTCTTCCAGCCGGTTCGAAGCAGGTTGGTGTACCACGACATGGCCCACAGCGACCAGAAGGACGCATTCGCCTCTGGGCTGGTTTGCTGTTCACCATCGCCATCGCGTTGCAGCTGCTGCTGGTGTCGCTGGTTCTGGTTCTGTCTGGGGCCAGCGGCTACGGCTGCGTCGCCGGCGTTGTCGCTGTCGTCGTGGCTGCTGCTGCTGCGGCTGCTGCGGATGCGGTTAGCGGCCGCGGCTGTTGGCATGATGATCGTGCGGTCGGGCTGGCGTGGGGAGTGCAGCAGAGGAGTCTGCACTTATTAGTTATGAGAGGTAAGAGACAGAGAGAGAGACAGAGACAGAGAGAGAGAGAGAGGAGGGCTCGCGACAGACGCCGCGGATCGGGAATGATATCGGCGCCGTGGCGCCAACGAAAGCATTGAGCTCCGAAAAGATGGAAAGATCTCGGGCCGATTGCGGAGAGAGAGAGAGAGAGTCACACGTGAAGGGGACAGGCAGACAGACAGACAGGCAGACAGACAGGCAGACAGACAGGCAGCTCCAGAAAGATGAGTGAATCCTCCCCCCTTCCGAACGCGCGGGAAAGACAAAATGATAAAAAACCTTCGCCGAACTCAACACATCACGCAAAACAACTCCTCCGAGCACGCAAGAGCGGTATTATAAGAGAGCGTGAGAGAGAGAGTGTGTGTGTGTGGGTGTGTGGGTGTGCTTGTAGATTGACAGATTTACCTGATTAGAAAGTATTATCGGAGCGACGATCCCAACATTTCGAAAGCAGCCGGCGTGCACACACACACACACACACACATGATGGATGCCGGATTATTTGTACTTCTTCTGTAAATCACATCATTAATCATTGCTAGCCCACAGACATCGATCCGCAAGCACGCAGCGGCGGCGAGCTCGCTCGGCCTTCTTTTTTTTTTTTTTTTTTTTTTTTTTGCGAGGGCGGGTTCGGCCGGTGACTGGCTGCACCAAAAAAAAAAACTTGGCGTCGCTCCGTTTATATTCTCCGCTTCGCCTTTCTCTTCTCAAACCTTTGTGTGTTTTACCACAACTGACTGATTCAAGTGCGCGAACGCCCTAAAATAAGAATGGCACAGCAAACGAAGCTGACAATCTTTATTTTCGAAGCACGTATCATCGTATCATCGGGGGCGAACTTTTTGGGGAAGGGTAAGACTTCCCCGTCTTCTCCAGCGCACGGTGGTCGCAGCAGTATCCTTGATATTTTTTAAATATTTAACTTGCCACATAATAGAAAGAGACACACCGCTGACTGACGCCTGCCCTCTGCCCCACAAGCCACCCAAAAACGCACAGCCACCACAACAAACCACCTTTCACACAAACACCTGGAGCGGGAACACGCCGACCTCGCCCGAGCGCGCGTTGCGCCCGCGGCCCCAGCCGTCGTCAAACGTGGCAAACACCTCGACCGCGTCGCCCTTGCTCACGCTCAGCTCGTCCGGCAGCCGGCTCGCGTACTCGTGCAGCGCGACCTGCCAGTGCTCGCGCTGGTCCTCCTCCTCCTCCTCCTCCTCCTCCTCCACGTCGTCGTCGTCTTCTTCCGCCCGCTTGGCCTCTTGCTGCATCAGCACGTAAGGCTGCTGCGGCGGCTGCTTGGGCGCTGAGGAGGAGGAGGAGGAGGAGGAGAAGGAGGAGGACTGTGTGGGGATCGAGGACTCGCTGCCGGCCTGGGGCGGCGCGCCGTGGATTGCGACGCTGCCGACGACGCTGCCGACAATGCCGCCGCCGCCGCCGCCGGGGGAGGGGGCGACCGGCGGCAGACGTTGGTTCTGCAGCTGTTGCTGTTGCTGTTGCTGCTGATGCGGGGGCTGGGGCGAGGGTGTCGGTGTGGCAGCGGCGGCAGCAGCGTGTTTCCTCGCGTGGAGGGGAGAATGGGATCCCGCGGCTGTCGCGGCTGCAGCGACGGCGGCCGCGGCCGAAGTGAAGAAGGCGATGCCCGCGGCCACGTGCGAGCGGCGTGGCGGATCGCCGCCGCCGCCGCCCCCGCTGCTGCTGTTCTTGCGGCTGCTGTTCTTGCTGCTGTTCTTGCTGCTGTTCTTGCTGCCGCCGCCGCCGCCGCCTGCGTCTGGTCGCTGGGACGGGTGTGTGGAGAGAGAGCTTCGGCGGGGGAGAGTGTCGACGAGGGTCGAGAAGCGGTCCTTGGGGCTGGTGGTGTTGCTGGTGGTGGTGGTGTTGTTGTTGTCGTCGTCATGGTGGTGGTGCGCGAAGAACGAGGGTGGCGGCGAGTGTCCGGACGAGGTCGGGGCCGGGGCGGGTGGCGGCGGCCTCATTGCAAAGGCCGATGACGAGAGGGAGGACGAGGCGATCGGCCCACTAGCTCCAACTTCCACGGCTGCTGCACCGCCGGGTCCCGTCCCTGCAGCAGCAGCTGCGGCCGCCGCCGCCGCCGCCGCCGATGGCTTGGTGGGGTCGGCCAAGAAGGCCTTGCGTGAGCGCATTTAGTTTGTGGGGGGCTGCGTGGGCAGGAGGAGTGGGGAGGAGGGAGAAGGACGAGGAGAGGCTTATGAGAGGCGAGAAAGGTTTTTTTTTTTTTTTTTTTTTTTTTTTTTTTTTTTTTTTTGGTCACGCATGCCATCCATCAACCACCACACTGGAGTGCAGCGCCAAGTCAAAGGTGAAAGAGAGAAGAGACAGACAGACAGAGAGAAAGGAAAAGGAAAAAAGACCGAGAGCCCGACAGACGGACGAGAGACAGACGTCCAGGCAGACAGCGGTGCCTCCTTGCCGCCCTTGTCTTTCTGGTGGCATTTCCTCCTGTGTATTCTAACGGTCGCCCTTTTTTTAGACATCGCCTCCTGAGACAATCGTGTACGCCGACACACACACACACACACAAGTCACTCTCTCTCTGTTTCTCTCTCTTTCGCTCTCTCTCTCTCTCTCTCTTTTGCACGCGCGAAAAATCAGACCCTCCGATTAAAGCGCACGCCATTGCGAGCGATACGAAAGAACGTCGGTGCGAGAGCTTGGGACTCCCATAAAGATCTGTTCTTCTAGACAATGCTCCAGCTTCAAAAAGAGACTTTTCACCCTCGTTCCTATGTTCAACGCACTTTTTTTTTTCACTTCGAGGTCGCGCCCGCGCCTCGTTCACTTTTCTGCAAGACCGCCCTCACATACTCCTGCACCCCGCCCTCCAACTTCCTGCAAGTCCCCTCCCCAATCACGTACGCGCGGTCGACAAAAATGCTCAAAAAATACTGGTCGTGGGACACGGCGAGCACGGCGCCCGAGAAGCGCTTCAGGCTTTCGACCATGGCCTCGACGGTGTCCATGTCGAGGTGGTGCGTCGGCTCGTCGAGGAGCAGCAGGTGTTTGCCGCCGTAGACCGCGACGGCGACGACGACGCGAACCCGCTGGCCGCCGGACAGCTGGGATATCGGCCGCGTCGCCAGGGCGCCGATGCCGAATCCGCCGAGGTGCGCTCTGAGCGCGGGCTCCGGTTCGTCGGGGTGTTGCGAGCGAAGAAGCGAGAGCGGGGTTTCGTCGGGGGGCACGTCGGTGATGTGGTGCTGCGCAACGTATGCCATGCGGGCGCTCGAGTGGTGCTGGATGTGGCCTTTGTTCGGCTGCAGCTGGCCAGCAATCAAATTCGCCAGAGTAGTTTTACCCTCGCCTTTTTTTTTTGTTTTTTTTTTTTTTGTTTTTGTTTTGTGTCCATTCGCGCAGATTGGTGAGAGGAAAGCTGGATATTCGCACCCCCACACTCACCGTTGGCGCCAACGATAGCAATCTTTTCACCCATTTGCACATTCAAAGTAACGTGACTAAGTATTGTGGGCCCGCCAGGATACGCAAACGATACATCCTCCACTTCCAGTAGGGACGCTTTATTTCGCAGCGGCTCCGGTTCGGGTATCGACCACTTAAGTTGAACGGTTAGAGACATCAACTAAGAAAACAGGACAAACAATTCAGTCCTCACGTTAACAGCCGCATCGGCTTGCTCAAACTCGATGCCAACACGGTGCGTAAGGAAGTAGCCAACCAAGTCCCTGTTAAGCTTAAACCTGTGGCCTTTGGCGCTGACTTCAAGGCCCCAGCGGTCATCCAATTTCTTCCATTGGTTTGTCAGATCTCCGAGACGTTTCCAATAGCGATCATTTTACCTTTTGCCGAGACGCTGCCTGGGTGAGCTTTTTGTCATCACCAGATCTCTTGGCAGACTTGACAGCCTCTTGGATGCTTTTCTCAATGTGGGCTTTCTTCTTGTCCATCGCTTCCTGCCGCCTTACGTCTCGTTTCTGCTTGTCTTCCTTATCCTTAAGATATTCATCATAGTTACCCGTGTGGTACGTCTGAGAAGTCCCGTGTCAGTACCCCTATAAGCACTGGAACACATCTGACTAACCAGTGTCTGATTTTTCATGACAACAGTCTCTGTCGTGGTGGCGTTCAAAAACGCACGATCGTGGGACACTATCAACATTGTAACTGGCATGTCCACCAGATAGTTTTGGAGCCACAAAATTGCCGGTAGATCAAGGTGATTGGTAGGCTCGTCGAGGAGTAGTACGTCCGGTTCCATGAACAGAGCCTGAGTTAAGGAGGCGCGGATTCTCCATCCGCCGGAAAGCTGAGAAAGTGGTCCGTTCTGCCACGCTTCGCTGAAGCCCAAGCCCTTCAGAAGCTTCCGAGCTTTTGCTTCGGCCGCACTGCTGTTCAGCTGTGAGGAGGAGGAGGAGGAGGGGGGAATGAGAAATTAGCCTTCTTGCAATGCTCTGAGCGAACAAGCATTGAACACTACTGACCATATCCAAGTGAGCGTACATTTCTTCAAGCATCGAATTGGCAACAATAGGAGCAGCCAGAACTTCGTCAGCGGAAACAGGTAGCTGATGTTTCCTGAGCCCAATGTCAGTGTGGCTACGTGGTGGTGTGCTGCAAAGTCTAACTTTTTCATCTCAACGACCGCTGCCTCCATTTCCACTTGTTGGTATCGCGCCTGCAGTCCTCGTGCACCACTCCGCTTGATGGCTTTCTCCCTGATATCCTCCATTTCCAACAACAGTCGCTGCATATTGATTTTGCGAACCGCGCGCGCCAAGTCCTCGTCGTCGTGCGACTCTTGCGCTGCTTGCAAAACTGCCAGGCGGGGGGTAGAAAATTACAGAGTGTGAATTCGGCGGTTTTCAAATGACGGCTGGCTCACGCACTTTCAACCTCAGCCTTGTACCGCTTGGCCTTGCCGTCCGCATCGAGAACTACGTCAATAACCCGAGTTGATGGGTCTGTCGTTTCGAGTTGCTCCACGTAGAGCACGCGAATATTTTTTGGAAATCCAATCAAAAGCTTATAGCCCATGCACTTGAGCAGCGCTGAAGGACCATGGTGTTATTTGAAACGTAAAAAGAAGAAGAAGGGTGCTGCAAATCGCTCACTGGACTTTCCAACCCCGTTGCGCCCGATAAGACCGTAATGAACACCTTGGAACAACTGCAAATTGGCATCAACGAGGATGGGTAGGTCTCCAATAGTAATGTTGACTTGTTTCAAATCAATCTGCATTGGTCCATGACTTCAAAAAAAAAATCGCTGTCATATCGCCGAGAATGACTTACATCGTTCGATAAAGTTTCAAGCGTGTCGACGTGGAATCGGCTTTGTTGCGTCGTTGCAACAATGACGGGTTCGTCCGATGAAGTCGGAATAGGAGAAGAAATGGTTTCGGCGGCCTCCTTTTTTTTGGCCGACGAGCCCTTCGTTGAACCTTTCGACTGCGATTTCTGCGGCGGCAACGATATTCAAATGAGGAGTCTGCGTGGGGGTAAGACGATCCCGATTTGCATTCAAACCTTTCCTTTAGTCCCGGAAGACGAAGGAGTCCTTGCCGTTTTGGGTGATTCTGGCGGAGCAGGCGAGGTCGTGGCGGATGCTGAACTTGGTGGCGGCGGCTTCGACTTGCCACTTGTTTGTGGCGCGGAGGCGCCAACGGAGAGCCGCGCGAACAGATCATTGATCTCCTCATCCGCCATCTCCTCGCGAAGGAACGACTCGGTCTCCTCGCGGATCGCCGCAGCCTAGGGGCGGGCCAGTAGAGTAAGTACCATAAAGGTTTGCAAGTCCAAGATGATGAGAAGATGGTGGTGGGCACCGACCGATCCACAATCTTCGATGATGGAGGCGAGAAAGCCAGACATCTCGGCAAGCGCCGCGTTGCCGCTTTGCTGAAGCAGGTCAAGGAAGGCGGCTTGCACATCTGCAGCCGCGGACTGTGCTGTCATGACTGGTGATGGACTCTGGGGGTGCCGTCGTCGTCGGGGGGTTGCTCTGCTCTGTCTCTTCTGCTGTGGTGGATTTCCGCGGGTGTATGCATTCTGACTCGTCGAGACGAAGACAAGAACATTGTGGCGTGGTCAAGTTTCTTCTTCGTTGAGAGAGGCTGTCGACAGACGAACGACGTTGTTGGCCCGCATCGACGGCTGCGCTCAAAGAGTTCCCCTCACTAATTTCAGCGGGACAAGGACGCCCGCCGAGAGTTGGGAGAGAAGAGAGAGGATGCAGCCGTTTCTGCTGCTGGCTGTGGCGCTGGGTGCTAGCTGATGCGGAGCCGCGGCAGCGACGGCTGCGGTTGGGTTCGTAATATATTGAGCGGAAGGCAATTGTAATAACTAAGAAACTTGCTCCCGGTATCCAATCTCCTTTCTTCTTAGCTTGGCCTAAACTATGAACTGTTGATTATTCTTCAACAGGAAATCAATATAGTGGGAAAGAAATGGGTCTTGTTCACAAAACCCAGATCCCCCGTATGTAAAATATACAAGTTCTTTTTTTTTTTTTTTTTTTTTTTTTTTGAGGGCGGCCTTGGGAGTCTAGGAATATGCGCATCTGTTGTTGTTGTGCGGTGGAATGAATGGATCAAGCACCAACCACCAAACCTTGCATTCTTTGTCTCCCGTCGTTGTGCGCTGACGCAAGACAGTCGTCTCTTCCTTCGTTTGGTGTCTCCCTCCCTCCCTCCTCCTTCTGTCTGTCGGCCCCCGCGGAATCAGGACAGATTTTCCGTTTAGCCCGTCCACGTGCCTGGGGAGGGAGGGAAAACAACAGGACAAAACAAAAATAAAGAAAAGAAAGAAAGATACCTCTCTCACGCCCCTCCTTATCCTCCTCGTCCTCCTCCTCCTCCTGCTCCCGCTTCCACGTCCCAGCTCCTGATAGAGCGACGGGGCCGACCGCTCCCTACACTTCCTCCGACTTCTGCGCCCGACCTCGAAAAAGAAGGGCTTCTTTTGATCGCTTCCGTCGGACAACAAGCCATGGCGATCCAGCAGGCGCATCCGCCATCCCTCTCGTCGTCGTCGTCGTCGCCGTCGTCGTCCTCCGCTTACTCCGTCCAGCATGTCTCTCCAACGTCCCCTTCCCGCCCACCACCACCAGCTGCTGCGACTGCGGGAGCGTTGTCGTCGCCAGCACCAGCAACCCCGCTTCCTAGCAACCTCAACGTGAAAACGGGCTTGAGAGCGCTGTCCCATGCCACACGGGCTTCGCTGCGGGCGCTGCTGTTGGGCTACTCGGTACGCTCGGGCCTCTCGCTCCTGCTCAAGCTGGTCGGGATTCTGACAAACAAGAAGAAGAGAAACGTAGCGGCAGTCGTCGAGGCCGTTCGCGCGTGCTTTACGGGCGCCCCGTCGGTTCGGTTCGGCTTGTTCTTTGGAGGTTTTGCGTTCCTGTGGAAGCGTGAGTGCTCTTTGGCGGGTTTTCTGCGCCACGTAATTCAACTGTCTGACACGTTTTGACGGCCCACCTCCACCGCCTAAAAACAGTGACCAATAACCTTCTCGTGCTTCACCGGAGGAAGCAGGATCGCTGGAACGGGTTCATTTCGGGCTTTGTGGCGGGCGCTGCGATCCTTGTCGAAAAACCATCGCAGCGGCTGGTGTTGGGTCAGCAGATTCTCGTCCGCGGTTTGCAGGCCGTATTCAACAATTTGAAGTTTCGCGGGCACTTTCACTTTGCCCACGCCGACTCGCTCATCTTTGCGTAAGCTCTTTGTTTGCCCACCCCTAATGGATCATGGACGCGCGACAAAAAAAAAAAAACTACGACTGACTAAAAAACAAAACAAAACAAAACTAGCCTGTGTACGGCGCAGGTCATGTACTCGTACGCCATGCAGCCTTCGACGATCCCTGCCTCCTTCTACAAGTTCATCCAAACGACCGGTCCCATCTCGGAGGGCTCCCTGCAGCTTGCGCGACGGGCCACACACGCGCAACAGCCGCTCGATCCGGACGCCGTCTTTGAGGCGGTGGTGTCGCACCCACGCGGACGCGCCACGATGCGATCCCTCGTGTACGCGCAGCACTTTGACCCAGCGACGACGTCCGCAAAGTCCATGATCCCCTGCGAGCTGCTGCACCCGCACGTGGACTCGTGCAACGCGCAGGGCCTGAGCGTGCTGTGGGGCGTGTTCCGGCTGATTTTCCCCGTGTACGCGTCGCTGAACGTGGTGCCGGCGCTGGCGTTCAGGCTGGGGCAGCTGGCGAACAGACCGTGGCCGATGCTGCGGCGGATCGTGTTCAACACGACGAGGTCGTCGCTGTTTTTGGGCGCGTACGTCGGCGCGTACATGCGGCTTGCGTGCGTCATCAGGGACCTGGTGAACGCGGGGTGGCTCGCGAGGGACCACAAATACAATTACTGGTTGATTGGGTTCATCAGCAGCGCCTCCATCTTTATCGAGGACAAGAAGAGGAGAACCGAGCTGGCAATGTAAGAGGGGGCGGAGCCCGTTTTTTTCTTTTTTCTTCCGTTCATTCCGAAAGACTGACACCACATCAACCCCCCACTCCAACCCTCCTTCCCCCCCACTCCTCGCAGGTACGTCCTCCCCCGCGGCGTATCCTCGGTACACAACCTCCTCTACAACCGGCGGTTGACGATCAACGTTCCGCACTTTGACGTGCTCATGTTTTCGACGGGCATGGGCCTGATCATTGCGTTCCTGCAGACGAACCCGGACATGCTGGGCGGGCTGGTTCGCGGGATGATGAAGGAGATCGATCGGTGGATCGAGGACGGCGAGGACAGGGTGCGGGGCGGCGGAGGCGGGGGCGGAGGCGGAAAGTCGCGGGTGGCGGTGGCGAGGGGGGTCGGTGCGGAAGCGGGGCCCGCGGGTGCGAGCAAGGTGCGGCGGGCGTGAGGGTAGGCGGAGACCGGGTGGGGTGTGATGAGAACGTTTTTGCGGGCTCATGGGTGTTTTCTTTCTTTTTTTTTTGATTTCTTTCCGTGGACGTTGCCGATTGCTGATTATCTACGTGTCCGCGGTGATGTACTTGATCGTTTTTCTTTTCCTTTTTTTTTTTCTTCCTCTCTTCTTCCACTTTCTGTTCCTCGTGTTCACCTTATTCGACTTCTTTTCTCGTTTACTTTACTTTTTTGCCGTTCTTTCCCTTCGGAATGTTGTTTGTTAGTTGCGGGCTGTTGCAACCATAGTATAGCTTTTGTCTTGCGTTCTGGTTGCTGATGCTCCAATATTCTCGAAGTCGGGGGATAGGCTGACGGCGGTGTGTGTGTATTGGAATATGCCCTCGCGAGAAAATGCAAGAATCAATTGAAAGAAAAAAACTTGGCTTGTCTTGCCCCTCTGCGATCCGCTCCACAATCACACCAAGTTCAGCGGCCGAATTTCAACACCTTACCAGGGAGAGTTCTCCACCCTGAAGTGATCAAGAAAAGAAGGCAGTGTCCTCACGATCATGATGCGATCCATCCTGCTGCTACGAGATCGAGTTGAACCAACACCATCCACTGTGTCTAGAAAGCGTCTTCACCAGTCAGCTTGACCCATGCACCCTTTACAGTCTATTTGCCACCAATGACCTCCAAGACGATGGGAAGTTTTTCTTTTCTAAGTTTAAAGGCCGCCCACGTGTTATCTTGAGAACTAGTGACGAGTCCCCCATTGGTTGCTGTGTCAAACGCTCAGGACTTCACTTCCTCGTCACCAAGAATTCAAAGCTTCATTGACTCAGTCACACAGCTGCAGCTACCATTGCAATGGTTCATTAGGAGACCTTTCCATCACCTGACAGCCCATCACCAGTTGCTACCAAGGCGGAACAACTTTGCATTGCACTGGGCCATGTCAGCTTCCAGTGCCTAGGCTACATGCTTCACCACCGAACGAAAGGAGATCTTCCACTGCTCAACACCTCTCATGTCACAAAGTGCGAGATCTGCATGTCGGCCCAGATGCGCCAGAAGAATTTCCCAGCCTGCCTAATGAGCCAATCCCCTTTGCATCGTTAAGGCAAGACAGGAAGGTTCCGCTTGCAATTTCCATCTCTTTCCAGAGTTGTGAATACACATCAATGTCAGTATGAGCAATGTTGAGGTCAGTGGCTATAATGACTTTGTAACCGCGTGCAAGAAGGTCAGAACAATTATCTGCCATTTTGTTAAGAAACTTTGTAGGACTGACAGAGACCGGTCTGTTTCAACAATAAACGACTGACGAAACAGGTAGTGCTCAAAGGTGTCAACAGCCCACACAAGACCTTCACAATCATGAGTCCAATAGTGCATCTCAGCATCAGCAAGAATGCAGGAAGCAAAGGCAACAGGTTTTGTTTCACTTCTCTCGGTTATGGGGTTCCTGTGGGTCCACAATGTAAAGGGCAGTGCCAAGGGCATAGCCTGAGGCATCAACTTCAATGAGGAGCTTATCGCCTTTCTGTGGGATAGAGAGAATAGTATTGACTTTCAACTCTTTGCGGACAAGGTTGAAGGCCTCGTCTTGACACTCCGTCCACACAAATGGAAGTTTGTGGGATAACAGATTGTTTAAAGGTTGAACCTTATCTGCAAGAACTGCTGAAGCTGGTTCAAAGTCTTTGGTACTGGGTACTGGTTGAGTTCAACCATTTTAGCAGGGTCTTTGCAGAGACCTGCTTGGGAGACACAATGTCTGAGGAATGGGAGACCCAAGTGGAACAGATTGCACTTGGAGGGTTTCAACTTCAGGTTGTACTCTGAGAAACATGTGAAGACACCTTTGAGGTGTTCAAAGTGTTCGTTGAGTGTTTTGGAGTACAACAACATCATCTACATACACCATGCAGTATAACCACTTGATGCCAGCAAGAACATGATCCATCGCTCTTTGGGCAATTGGGGAATTATTGCAAAGGCTGAAGGGAATGACTTTAAACTCAAAGAGGCCTTGCGAAGATATAAACGTCGGTTTGTGGCGATCCTCTTTGTCAGGAACAGGGCAGGACAGGACAAGGCAGACAAGGAACTGAGAGGAGTGATGATTGTATTGGAAACAATAATTCACTTGAGGGATGGGACAGGTCCCCCATCCCCCTTTTATACCTTTTGAGAGTGTTCCTTGTCAAGACTCCAAGAAAGTTCCAGAAAGAGCAATTAGTAATGCAATGATACCAATGATACCAATGACAACAAGACAAGTCAGGAAAGCAAAGAAGGTTCCAGAAGGTTCCACAAGGTTCCATGAAGGAATGTTCTAGAAGGTTCCAGAAGGTTCCAGAAGGTTCCATGAAGGAATGTTCTAGAAGGTTCCAGAGGTTTCCAGAGGGTGATTCATAACATCATCTCCCCCTTTTAGGCCTCTTCTGCAACTTGGTGGGGTACCTGGTCTTGAACTCGAGCAGAAGGTCTTGGCAGTGAGTGAGGTTTGACTCAGGCTCCCAGGTGTTGTCAGCATCTGAGTAACCTTTCCACTTAACAAGGAACTTGAGTGTTCTTCCAAACCACTTGGCATCCAAGATTTGTTCAACCTCAAATTCCTCTTCACCTTCTACCTCAACTGGAGGAGGAGGAGGAACAACTCTGCCTGGAATGGAATTGGCCACAAACTTCTCTAAAAGGCTGACATGGAAAACTGGGTGGATCTTCATGGATGCAGGGAGATCCAGCTTGAAGGTGACTGGATTGATTTGCTCCAAGATCTTGAAAGGACCCAACTTGAGGTTGTCTAGCTTGGGACTTGGTCTTTTGGTCTGCAAGTTCTTCCTCAGAAGCCAAACTTGCTGACCCACAGCAAGGTCATGGTCCATTCTGTGAGTGTTGGCGAATCTTGAGGCATCTTCTTGGGCTTGCTTCAGGGTGGAGTCCAGGAAGGTGCTGATGATCTTGAGCTTATGTAAGTGTGAAGCCGCAGCAGGAGCTTGGACATTGGATAGGGTCTCTTGTCCCAGAAGATCTCCTCTTGGATTGAAGCCATAGGTTGCAAAGAAAGGAGATAGCTGGGTGCTTGAGTGGAGAGAATTGTTGAGAGCAAATTCTGCCAGTGGAAGGAGGGTGGGCCAATCATCCTGTTGATAGCTGACATAGCACCTCAAATACTGCTCCAGAGTCTGGTTTGTTCTTTCTGTTTGTCCATCAGTCTGAGGGTGATAAGCAGTTGACAGTTGAGACTTGATTCCAAGGGCTGCTGTGAGTGCTTTCCAAAATTGAGATCTGAACTGTGGTCCTCTGTTACTGACGATTGACTGAGGCAGCCCATGGAGCCTGAATATGTGCTGCAAAAACAGGTCTGCTGTTCCTTGTGCATCTATATTCTCAGTGCAGGGGATGAAATGGGCCAACTTTGTCCTTCTGCAGATGACAACAAGGATAGAGTCAAATCCATGGGATGGGGGCAGTTTCACAATGAAGTCCATGGATATTGATGACCAAGGGCTGATGGCAATTGGGAGGGGCTCCAGAAGTCCATAGGGCTTGTGTCTGCTGGATTTGTTTCTTTGACAGGTTTCACAGCTGCTGACATAGTTCTTGATGTACTTCCTCATGCCTGGCCAGTAGAAGTCTCTGGAAACAAGCTCATATGTCTTGTGCTCTCCTGGGTGTCCAGCTGTTGCTGCATCATGCCTTGTCTTGAGTATCTCAAGTTTTTCCTCTTCTTGGCTGATTTGAATCTTGTGAGGCTTGGGGTCCTTGGAAATAGCATGGGCCCACACACTGTCAGGAAGCAATGAAAGGTGTGTCTTGGATGGTGGGGTGAAACCATCTCCCCCTTCAGGTGCAAGGTCTGTTCTTCTTGACAGGGCATCAGCCACAGTGTTAAATTGGCCAGGAGAATAGCACAGCTTAAAGTCATACTCAGAGAGCAGTTCAGCCCACCTGGCATGCCTCTGCTTGAGCAACCTCCTTGCCCTGAAGAAGGTGAGGTTCTTGTGATCCGAATAGACAGAGATGTTTTTAGAACCAGCCAAGTAGTGTCTCCAGAATTTGAATGCTTCCACAATTGCAAGCAACTCCTTGTCATGGACTGTGTAGTTACACTCAGCACTGTTCAGCTTCCTGGAGTAATATGCCACTGGATGCAGAGGAGCAGAGGGGTCCTGAGAGCTTGGCTGGGACAGAACAGCGCCAAGGGCATAGTCTGAGGCATCAGTTTCCAAGGTGAAGGGAAGCAAGGGATCCACATGCTTAAGGAGTGGTGCACTTGTGGTTGCTGTCTTAAGAGCTAGCCAGGCTTGCTCTGCTGCTGGGGTCCATTCAAACTTGGTGGTCTTCTTGGTGAGATCAGTGAGAGGCTTGGCTATGGCAGAATAGTTGGCAATGAAGGTTCTGTAGAAGTTGCAAAATCCAAGGAAGCTTTGAACATCCTTGATGGAATTTGGAGCCTTCCATTCAAGAATAGTTTGGATCTTGTCTGGTGCCATGGAGATCCCTTTGTCAGACACAATGAACCCCAAAAACTCAATGGAGGTCTTGTGGAATTCACACTTCTCCAGCTTTGCATAGAGGTCATGCTGTCTGAGTCTCTCCAAGACAGTCTTGACATGTCCCATATGGCTTGCAGTGTCAGATGAAAATACCAGGATATCATCCAGGTAGACAATGACAAAAAGGTCCAGAATATCCCTGAAGATGTCATTCATCATGCCTTGGAAAATAGCTGGAGCATTGGTAAGTCCAAAGGGCATGACCAAGTACTCAAAGTGACCGTATTTGCATCTGAAGGCAGTCTTCCATTGATCCTGGGGCTTAATTCTGACCAAATTGTAGGCACCTCTGAGGTCAATCTTGGAAAATATCCTTGCATGGCTCAGTTTGTCCAGTAATTCAGAGATGAGAGGCAGTGGATAGCGGTTCTTGACTGTCATCTCATTGAGATCTCTGTAGTCCACACAGGGTCTCAGTCCCCCATCCTTCTTCTTGACAAAAAAGATGGGAGCTCCAGCTGGTGACTTGGAAGGTTGGATGAATCCCTTGTTCAGCATTTCTTCAATGTATTCTTGGAGGGCCTTGGCTTCTGGTGGAGAGAGGTGGTACAGTGGCTTGAAAGGTGGGCTGCAAGTTTCATCCTTGAGTGGGATTTCACAGTCATAAGGCCTCTGAGCTGGTAGCAGGTCTGCCTTGGTCTTGGAAAACACATCAGCATAAGGGAGATATTCTTTTGGTAGCTTGGATGCCAGCAAAAGGTCTGATGGGTCCAGGTTGTTGTGCTCCTCAGCAGTGGGGCTTGAATTCTTGACTGGGAACTGTGATTCTTGAATCTTTGACTGAGAGTTCTGTTCTTGGCAAAGACTGTGAGCTGTGGAACTTGAATCTTGAATGTGGACTGTGAACTGTGGTACTTGAATCTTTGACTGTGGGTTCTGTGAACAAGAGTCATGGCCATGACTGTGAGCTCTATGAGCTCTACTTGAATCTTGACTGTGAACTGTGAACTGTGGAACTTGAGTCTTGGCTGGCTGTGAATCTTGAATCAAGGGCTTGAGAGCATGAGACTTGGGGGCTTGACTTGAGTTTTGGGTGACTGTTCCGATTGGTGGAGGTTGGACTTGACCAGTGACCCAATCAATGGCAGGGTTCTGGGCTTGCAGCCATGGTAATCCCAGGATGACAGAGAATGTGGGTGAGCCAAGATCCAATACTTCCAGATTGACCATGGATGGTGGAAAGTCTTGGATGTGGAGGTTTAGCTTGGTTTCATGGCTGATTTCCTTGAACAGAGCATGATTGGCAAAGTGGACCTTGAGGGGTGTGGATTTCTTGATCGTAGGAATGGCACAAGACTTGGCAAGGGTGGCATCAATGATGTTGCAGGATGATCCAGAGTCTATAAGGGCCTTGGTTGTGATGGTTGACTTGGGTGAGAGTTGAATCTTGACATCCATGGTGAGTTGGTGGGGCTTGGAATCTGAGGTGTTTGTGGTGCTGGTGGTGGTGATGAAACAGGGGCAGCTTGGAGGAGGGTCCAGGGAATTGCCCCTCAGTGAGCCTGGACCTGGGAGTTTGGGTGCTTCTTCCTTGGGCAGTCCTTGACAGCATGCTCCTTGGAGCCACAGTAAAAACACAGTCCCTGCTGGGCCCTCCTTGTTTTCTCCTCTTGGCTCAGAGGACCCTTAGGAAGTGTCTCAACTGCATCCACTTGCATGGGTTCAGGAACTGTGAGAGCTTGAGGAACTGGGGTAGGTCTTGATGTAGTTCCTACTTGTCTTTGCTTCAGCCTCTTGGAGTAGAGTCTGTTGTCAATCTTGATGGCAAGGAGAATGTACTCTTCCAAGGTCTCAGGGATGTGCAGAGACTGGGAGAGCATGTCTTGGATAGACTCATGGAGACCATCATGGTACAGCTCCATCAGAGCTGCATCATTGTATCCAGAGTCTCTGGCTAGTTGCTTGAATTGGTTGGTGTAGGCCACACAAGATTGCTTTCCTTGCTTGATATGCTTGAGCTTGGATCTTGCTGTCCAAGATGCGTAGGGGTCACCAAAGGTAGCTTCCAGCCCCTCCCAGAGCTCTTGCAGGGTGGTGGGTGTGCTTGGGAGAGATCTGTACCATGATTGAGCTTGACCAGACAGGAGGGTGCTTGTGAAAAGAACCTTGACTTGCTCACTGGGAAATCTTGAAGGTTGGAGAAGGATGACATTCTCCACAGTGGCCATAAAGTTCCTAAGGTCTTTGGCCAGCCCAGTGAACTTGTCAGGGCTGGGAACCTTGGGCTCTCTTGCTTGGTTGGCTTGAGGCAGGGGAAGAGCTTGATGTTCTTGTTGGTGAAGTTGTTGTTGAAGCTGGTGCTGCTGGTGAAGGACTTGTTCTTGAAGTTGGTGTGTCTGTCTTGAGAGGGCTTGTAATTGGTCCATCAAGGCTTGGAAGGCAGTTGCATCAGGGAAGGTGTTGTTTGGGTCAGACATGATGGCAGAGAGTAGTGGGAGAGGGTGAAGTGAATTATGATGTCAGGAACAGGGCAGGACAGGACAAGGCAGACAAGGAACTGAGAGGAGTGATGATTGTATTGGAAACAATAATTCACTTGAGGGATGGGACAGGTCCCCCATCCCCCTTTTATACCTTTTGAGAGTGTTCCTTGTCAAGACTCCAAGAAAGTTCCAGAAAGAGCAATTAGTAATGCAATGATACCAATGATACCAATGACAACAAGACAAGTCAGGAAAGCAAAGAAGGTTCCAGAAGGTTCCACAAGGTTCCATGAAGGAATGTTCTAGAAGGTTCCAGAAGGTTCCAGAAGGTTCCATGAAGGAATGTTCTAGAAGGTTCCAGAGGTTTCCAGAGGGTGATTCATAACAATCCTCTTCTTTAACGGGAATTTGCCAGAAGCCACTAAGCAAATCCATGGCACTAAAGATGCATTTGTTACTAATTGCATCAAAAACTTCCTCAATTCAGGGGAGTGGATATTGGTCCTTGATTGTGATTTTGTTCAGTTTCCTGGAATCAGCACAGAAGCACCACGAACCATCAGGTTTCTTAGCAAGGACTACAGGTGCTGCAAAAGGTGAGCGTCTTTCACATATGACATTAGTATGAGATCTCCTTTTCATCTTCGGGGGCTCATCTATAGTCTAGTGGCAAAAGGGATAAGACAAGTCTTTAAGATGGGAAGCTCCTGGTTATTAGCAGAGCCAGTTCCCTGGATTCAGCTCAAACTCAACAAAAAGATGGATGATGTGGTTCAATTCTGTCTTTATTCAAGGACAGCTAGACCAAGTGGAGTTGCCCAATGAAGAGTACCCCACAGGCCCCAGGTTCAAGCCCTGACTATCCAACATGGTGACCAACAGGCAGTAGTTCAACAAAGGAATGCTCTAAGGCAGTATGGCATCTGCCAGTATCACAGAGACAGAGCTCAATGTGAGAACCAACCAGGTAGGGGAAGGAAGAGAAAGGAAAGGGAAGGAAACCTCACCCCAGCTTGGCATACAACACACTGGCCTGGGGAAATCATACCTCTACTAGCTTGGTCTGGTAGCACTGGCCTAAGAGGACTCCATCCCCAGCTTGGTCTTGGTAGCACTGGCCTAGGGAGAAACACCAACGAGGAAAGAAAAGGATTGGTTGTTACCTTGGTAGGATTTATTGAGAGAGAGTAGATAGATATAGAACAAAGGAGGAGAGAGAGGGAGCACTTATAGGAAAGGGGAGGAGAAAGAAGAGAGGAAGGAAGAAAGAAAATAGAAAAAGGGAAAAGACATAACAAAAGGAGAAAATGAAAGAGAGAACAATTGGAAGGACGAATCACTCTTTCAGCCACACCCCCCCTCCACCCAGTGTCTCTCCTGCCTCCAAATTTGGGGTGAACATAATTTGAGGCTTTGAGGCCACATCAGTGCAGGGACAGTGGATTGAAAGGTGGGAAAATTAGAGAAAAAGGAAAATGAGTAAAAATTAAGAATGAATACAATGAATAAGGGTGTGCCCCTTGTGCTTAGGCCCATTCAGCACAAGGAACACAGGCTGCTCTTTTATAGTGGTAAACACTAGAGCCTGTGAGGGATGTGATGAATGGTAATAAAAATAAATATAGGGGCCAATATAATGACATAGTCACAACTGGGGAAGAGCTTGCAGGGAGACCCCAGCTGAGACCATGATCAGTGAGATTAGGAATCTCACATTAGCGTTCTTCATCCGGGCAATGTGGTCTTGGAGTACCTCTGTGCACCCAAGTCCTTCTGGGTAGGGTTACCAGCAGGAATCTTGGCACCCTCTTGCAGCTTGATAGTGTGGAGGCAGGAACTTAGAACCAGTGATGACACCAGGCCGGAAGTATTAATGCACTTGTCCACTAATTTCGTTAGACATGTAACTGTCTCTTCACCAAAAACCTCAGCATAGGCCATATCTCTTCATCAGTCATATTGGCTTCAGCTGGAAGGTACTCCAGCTTGTATGCGTGTGTAGTATTTCAGTGCAGCATATCAGCAACAGAAGAACCATCGTCCTCAGGCTATAAAAGAAATATTGCTAGCATTAGCAGGCGTGTCCCAGAAAAGTGGTTCGTATGTGGAAGTGTTGACAGGTTGGAGGACCAGTCGCATCAAGCAACTGAAGACGTGGGAACAGAAGTTCAGCAGCGATGGGATATCTGTGTCGCAATCTGACTGTAAGAGTGGCGGGATGGCATGGTGCTTGTGCATGTCTTTGGCAACTCAGTAGTCGATATTCCTGTTTGGACCACCATTGCCAAACCAGCAAAGGGACTGACGGGTTCGAGGGTCTCGTCATGTGCCATGGGGTCGGGAATTGGTGGCACACCAACTCCTGAAGGTGTGAGGCGCCACTGACACAGGTGTCTGTGGTGTCTGCAGAGACACAACTCCAGGTGGGGACATGTGCGCCATGTGGTGGTGTGAGACTACACCGAGGTCTCAGTGATAAAGTCTCGGGATTTTATTCACAAAAACAAGCGTACCTGTCATAAGCCGCAAGGATCAGGACCCCTATTATTTTTCCCAGTTCTTTAGTTTCCAATGCGTTATCAAGTGTATTTGCAGCTAACCTGTATTTATTATTGGGCCTGCTTTTACTACTTTTGTCTTAACCGTTTCCGTTGCACCAGGGTTTTCTCAACATATTTTCTTTTTCGGTGACTAACAGAGACTGCCCAACTGCCTTGGGGTGGGGTGCCTGACAGGCCATACCCCAAGCCTGCCTAATTTATTATTTATTTTCGGCACTTGTACATACACGCATAGGGTTGGGGGACTTAGAGCATTTGTGGTGGATGCTCCAAGTCAGGGGGGGTTGACTTGTCAATTTTCTCTCTCTCTGTTTTTGGGCCATTTCTCTTTTCCTTTTTTCTTCAATCTGATTTCTGTCCTTTGGCACCAATACAGAGCCCCCTCAAACCCATCTGGCTTGCGACAGTGAGGGTGGCGAGAGTTGGTACACACCCAGGTGAGTACATGATCCCTTCAGGGGCTCCTCTTAAGGGGCCGCGGGTGGGGAATGCAGCTGGCCCCACCACCAACTGTGTGACACTGCTGGCTCTGTGTTGGAGTGAGGATCACAGGCACACGCCTGAAGCGACAATGGTGGTGGTGGTGGCGACGACGACGGTGGCGTCGTCCCCAACCTTCCTGTCCCTGCGAGGGTGTTGGTGGCTGCGCTCAGTGCAGCCCCAGCACCTGAGAGTTTGATCTATGAGTGCCTGCCTTGGCCCTATTGCTGTGAGAGTGAGATGTGTGAGAACGAGTGCGATGCGATAAAGCCTGTTGGTTAAGTGATTGTGCTGACGCAGTCTGGTGGGGTGTGTGTACGATTGCAAGTGTTTCCGCTTACGAGTTCACTGCTGGCGACCTTCCGACCCCTACATAGTCGACTCCCTTCTCTCTCTTCCCCCTGTTGCTGGTGACAACGAGGGGTGCTAGGTTGCACCCTGTCCATTCCGTTGCTATTAACCGCTCCTGTTGTATTTGAGATTAGATTCCTGAGATAAAAACCCCTGTTTCCCTCTTCTCTCTCTTTATTCTGCGGTTGTGTTGCACCCTCATGAGTGCCCTTCCGTTTCCCCTCTCATCGGCCCGCGGCCACATGAGTAATCGGTGCTCCAGCACCGATCCCTCTGAATGTTCATTCTTTGTGTTTGCGACCCCTGTTAGACAGATCAGTAGGGATACTTTGTGGACAAGGCAAGTAGTAGGGTTGAAACACCCCTAGACAACAGCCCAATAAAGTTAGTTTTAGCCCATTATTTGCTTTCCCTCACTCTGGGGCCAGATCCCAGGGTCAAAGGAGTGAGTATAGTCTCACAGTATGTCAAGGCCACCACCACAGTGCAGACAGCAACCCTCAACCTGTTGGTTACACAGACGCATTGTTCAACTCCTGCCATGACTCTCGCTTGCCGATAGCATATCTTGTGCTGCTAGCAGAGGGAGCAATTGGGTGGAAGTCAATGCGTTCATCAACAGCAGCAGAGTATTTTGTCCTCAGTGAACTTGGTCAGGAGCTTGTAGCTATCAACAACCTTCACCTGTCAGACAAGATGCCCCTCAAGCTACTGCTGACTGCTTATGAGGACAACACACCGATGATCCACATGACAGTGAACAATCTTCATATGGACTGCTCCAAGCACATTTGGCTTTGCTTGTTGAGGAAGGACTTGTGCAGGTTGATCACATTCCCTCCTTCGATCAGCTTGTCGACCTCCTCACCAAGCCACATGGATATGACATGGTTTTCGAAGGCTGAATGCTACTTGGACTTGTTGACCCAAGCAAGGGACCAGCCCAACATAACAAGTTGATTGAGCATGTGCAAGCAATTAGGATGAAACACTGCGAAGATCACGTTCTTCAGAAATGGACCAAGGACAAGGAGAAGAATGCGGCGCAGCATGAAGGGTGCAAGGGTAAAGTAGTGGCTTAGGCCCCAGGGTGGCAGGGTGGGGCACCAGTAGATTTTCCTTCTTTCGTTTCGCTGTTTTGGGCACCCTTTTGTTTTCCCTACTCTTGGCAGTACTCTCCTCAGCAGTGCCTCCCAGATACATATCCTTTCCTTACCCTACTACAGTTTCCCAGATTGGTCAATTGCTTTGGGTATTTCACCCAGGCAGTGGTGCTTTAAATCCTCTCACTCAGTTTCTTTCTTTGAAGTAGGTTTGCTTTTAAAGGCGCTTGTGCAAGGGGGAGCGTTGGAATATGCCCTTGCAAGAATTTTCAAGAATCAATTGAAAGAAAAAAGCTTGACTTGTCTCGCCCCTCTGGGATCTGCTCCTGCGATTGCACCAGTTTGGAGGCCGAATTTCAACAGGTGTGCATCTATTTTTTTTTTTTTTTTTTTTTTTTGTTATTCTCCTTGTTTGCTGGTTCAGAGAACACACGTGAGACCACACCCAATGGACCGCGAAGCTTGCTTGACAAGTCTTTTGCCATTTTGACTATCGTGCGCGACACGCGGCGAAAATTTTGCCAGAAGGAGATTGGAGGGCTGCCGGACAGACACGGATCGAGTGATAGAGAGAGACAGACAGAGAGAGAGACAGAGAGTCAGTGAGAGGCAGTGAGAGAGGCAAGATAAAGACAGAAGGACAGACAGAGAGAGAGATAGAGAGAGACAAAGATCTGACGAAAAACCTAGCCCATCAATCAATCGCGCACAGGCAGGCAGGCCTCCTCCTCCCACTCCCCCGCCGCCTGCTCGTCGTGGTAGCAGCAGCAGCAGTCTGCAAAGGCAGAAGGCAAGCCGTGAATCTGGGCCGAACGCGCTGGGCGGCGAGGTCATCCATCGGCCACCGGGGTCAACCAACCCAGTCAGTCAGGAAGCCAGCCAGCCAATGGACTTGCTTCCACAACCGTCTGCAGCCCCCCTCCCTCCGTTGCCAGGCGGGGGCGCCGCCAGTGGGCAAGGCGATCACGAAGCGTCGACCACCAGCCCGTCCTCCGCCGCCGCCGCCGAGGGGACAGGTCCACCCCCAGCACAAGCCAAGAAAGCAGCCCTTCCGGCCCTCCGGCTTCTCTCCAGCTCGACGTCGTCCTCCTCCCTGTCGTCATCTTCGCGAACCAACTCGTTCGACGCCCACACGCCGACTGCCGTGCTGCACGGCTCCGAAGGAGGCGGCGGCGGTGTCGGCGGCGGGCCAGCTTTTGCGGCGGCTGTCCAGCCCATCGTCCTGCCGCCCAGAGCCCCGCGCGTGAATCCAGTAAGTCGTCCCTTCCTCCCCTCCGCGACTGTTGTTACGGCTGTCATTCGCTTCGCCCATCCATCCATCCACCCCACACCGTCTCGCTCCACACCCGGTCCGTTCTGCTGCGTCTGTTGTTGTCTCTTTCGGGGTGACGAAATGCGAAACATGCCTGTGTTTGGCACCCACCCCTCACTCACTGCCCAACACCTACCTTATCGACCGTCCAACCAACCAACCAACGAACAAACCAACAAACCAACCCACCCTCGTCCCACACAAACCACAGTCGATTCCCTCTCGCAAGTCCAGCCTCACAGACTTTCAGGACTCTGGGGCCGATGTCCTTCACCGGCGCTCTGCGAAATCTCCCGGCCCCGGCTCCCGATCCGGATCCTTCCGCCTCTTCCGCGACACCGTGTCCGCCCTCGACGCCGAAGTCATCACCAACGCGGCCGAGTCCACCAGACGGAGCAACAACCTCGACCGCGCATCGGTTATCCCCATCGCGCCAGCAACCATTGCGAGATCGTCCTCGCCTCCCCGCAGCGGAGCCATGGGCGTCGCGCGGCCGACCAGGGAAGCGTCCGTCAAGGCGCCTTCGGCCCGCATCAGCATGGCGCCGTCCCGCGCGCGCACCGTATCGCGGCCACGCCAACCGGACCGCGAAGTCGGTACGCTAATGCGCATATCGACGCGCGAAAACTTTGACGGGCCGACGGTAGCCGTCGGGACCCCGGTCCGCGAGGGCCACGCAAACTACCTGCTCATGTACGACATGCTGACCGGGATACGCGTTTCCGTTCTGAGGTGCGGCGCGCGCCCGGACCGCGAGCTGGAGGAAGGAGACTTTGTCGCCGCTCACAAGCTGGCCTTTGACGTTTCCGGGAACGAGCTTGCCCCGAAAAGTGGGTACGACTTTAAGTTCAAGGATTATTCACCCTGGGTCTTTCGCCACATACGGTCTCTCTTCAACATTGAGGAGGATGACTATTTGGTAAGACTAAGTCATTCCTTTCATTTCGCACTTTTCGAGGAGGACAATACTCAATCATTTTGCGTGTTCTGCTAGGTTTCGCTGACGGGGAAGTATGTCTTGTCGGAACTGGGAAGTCCTGGGAAATCCGGCAGCTTCTTTTACTACAGTCAAGACTACCGCTTCATCATCAAAACAGTTCACAAATCTGAGCACAAGTTTCTTCGCGCCATTTTGAAGAACTACTATGCGGTAACTCAGCCTTTGACCTGTCTCGCTGTGGTGTTCTCCTGATTGTTCATACCAATCAAATTCTTAGCACCTGCAAGCAAACCCAAACACCTTGCTTTCTCGGATATTCGGGCTCCATCGCGTGAAAATGCCGCGAAAGCGGAAAATTCACTTTGTTGTCATGGGGAATGTCTTCCCCGCCGACAGGGACGTGCACGAAACCTATGACCTGAAAGGATCCACCGCTGGTCGCGAGGTATCCGAGGCGGAAGCCGCGGACAGCCCTATCAAAGTGTTGAAGGACAACAACTGGGTCACAAAAGGCAGAAGACTGCAACTCGGTCCGTTGAAGCGGAAGCAGCTCGTTGAACAAATCAGAAAAGATGCCGAGGTATGAAGGGGTTCTTTTTTGTTGGCGGGCCTAATGGCTGGTATTGACTCATCATCTGCAGTTTCTGGAGCGTAATCACATTATGGACTACTCTCTTTTGGTTGGGTTCCACGATCTTGCCACCGGAAACGAGTCCAACATTCGTGACAAGACACTCGCAGTTTTCGAACCGAACATTGCGTCCATTCACCGAAACCACAGCCTTCACCACCGGCGCTCTTTTTCGTCTCCTGTCTCGCCAACTTTTCCGTCCATAGAGAACTTGACTCATGGGAGATCGGGATCCGCACGCTCGCCAACAAGTGGCACACACCACCGACTGACGAAATCGCGCTCGGAATTGTCCATCCAACCTGAGCCGGCCAGGCTGAGGCTGGCCGAAGCTACCTTTGACAGCGCTCCCGCGTCGTACACATCACCCATTTCCGCCTCATTGTCAAATCCACCCCTTCCGCAACCTGCCAGCCCCGTCGACGACTCCAACCTCGGGTGGACGTCTTCGCAAGGCTCAACCCCTGACGTCATAAACTATCAAAAGGATACAACGACCCCATCAGCTCCTTCCATTCTCTCGTTCGAGGCCGAAGGCTTACCGTCCGTTCCTGCGCTGAACGCCCAAAGCCCGACGCCGGACGCCATCACCCCCGTCCCAGCCACCACCGCGACCACCACCGCCGCCGCAACCGCCTCCTCCTCCGGCGGCGTTTCGCTTCTCGCCACAACCGCCACCGCCGTCCTCGCAGCCGCGACGCTCCACCGCGCCGCGACCCTGCGCAACCCGGACCCGTTCCGGCTGGGCGCAAGCGCGGCCCTGCTGCCGGACGCGATGCTGCCCGAGCGGGCGCCTTTCACGTTTTACAGGGAGATGGGCGGGTTCAGAGCGACGGACGCGCGGGACGTGGGCGTCGGCGAGGTATACTATGTGGGGATCATTGACATTTTCACAAAGTATGACGCGATCAAGCGGGTTGAGCACTTCTTCAAGAGCTTGGTCACGGACGGGGTGAGCCTTTATGCTTTTGGTTTTGTTTGGTGCCTTTTTTTGACATCGTTGCTTTCTGGTCGTCGTCCGCGCCACACCCCTTCTCCCTCTTCTAACCCTTCTCTCGCTTCCGTTTTTCCCCTGTGTTGCAATAGCGCAAGATATCGGCAGTCAACCCGCACCTCTACAAGGCGCGGTTCCTCGACTTTATTGAAAGAACAGCCGTGCCTTCTGCCGAGTCGTCGTCGGCGACGACCTCGCCGTAGACAGCCGTTAGTTCTTGATCAACATTTTTCAGCATCTTTAGCGTGTTCCGACCAGTCAGGACCGTAGCGGCCGATCGTGGCAAACGGAAGAGGAAAAAAAAGTAAAAGAAAAAGAAAAGAAAAAGAAAAAGTGCGCAGTTGGAAATCTCCCCTTCCCCATTATAATACGAATCCCCAGCTAGGGGTGATTGCTGTTTCCGGTGCTTGCTTCTTTCCCCCCTGTCCTTGCTTGTTATCCCCTTTGTGACGTCGCTTCGTTCTCGATTCATATATATGCTTTTTGACCTCCCAAAACCAAAAACTACCAGCAATCCTTCCAGCGCTGTATTCTTGTCCGAATAGCCACATTTTGTTTGGGGTTTAAAAAAAAAAGT
Source organism: Zopfochytrium polystomum (assembly GCA_025765615.1). Lineage (NCBI taxonomy): Eukaryota > Fungi > Chytridiomycota > Chytridiomycetes > Chytridiales > Chytridiaceae > Zopfochytrium > Zopfochytrium polystomum. The sequence goes on from JAIVFJ010000021.1 coordinate 132,222, forward strand.
CAGCTTTGTTTGATTTGACGCAATCCAACAAACATGGATGAGCAAAAATGTGGAATTTGCGTCCCAAGAATTTTTGAGTTGCCCAATCGCGTTGTTCATCTGACTTGTCTACCTTTTAAGAGAGCAGGCAGATGTGATCAGGATCTGGGATGCTTCTCTGGAGCTGCTGGGGCTCCCCCTTTAATACTGCAGGTGTTCTCAGGAATCAGACTTTGGTGATAGCCTTTTAGCTCTGAGAGATAGAGTTTAGACTTTGAGGAGTCAGGAGGCAGGCATCACATCATTATTGCATCACGCTGATTTGGCCAGAACTTCCATGGAGTTAAGTGTGCAAAGAAGCAAGTCAGGCTCCCTGTCAAGCTCCTGTAATCATTCCTGTCGAATTGCTATAGTGAAGCACACTGATGTGCCATACTCAGACTGGGGATCGAAACTAGGGTGTACCTGCACTCGAAACAAGACCAATCTGTCTGATAGCACCAGCTTTCCATCTACTTTGGCAACAAAGGGTGCTTCTCTCTTAACTAGAAAAGGGCTCACACTCTGAACAAGCTTTCTTGCTCCACACTGGCCCAAGTCTGTTGGTGCCCTTTTGACACACCAGGTGCAATCATCAACGGTCTCCGGCATCATCAAACCGCGCGGCGCAAGCGAACGGAACAAATACATTTTTTTTTGGAAGGGGGTGAACTTTCGGTGTGTGGGTTGGCTGGGCTTCTCCCTATTGTCAACCAAACATTCGACGGTAACACAACGAAAAATTGATTGAGGAGAAACGCTTCCAAATCCCTTTTTGGCCCCTTTTGGCTTTATGCTCTACTAATATCAACAGGAGGAGGGGGGGGTGGGGGGGGGCAACGCGGCGAAACGAATCGCTTTTGGGCTTGCAGGGCCTCTCACGCTTTCCCCGGCGCACCAACCACGACAAAGGGAACTTTCTCACGCCACCCACATGTGTGTGGTGAGTGTTTGAGGTGGCTTTCGGCGGCAACCTTCGCCTTCGTTTCAATTTCGGGGAATAAGAGAATTAAAGGGGGTTGGAGTTTCTGTCGGCCGAAATCGGCGCGCGGGCACCTAGTCGCAATTTTGGCGGCAAATAAGGATTTTCGCGTGCCAAATTTGACGCGAGAACTGCAACCGCAACGTGTCTCTGTTTTTTTTTTTTGTTTTTTGTATCTTCCTTGGTGGCGCAAAAAGCAGCGAGATAAGAAAAATACCCTAGTCTGCCATTACCCCCGATTGCTGCAGGGTAAGCGATAAAAGAAAGAGGTAGACAGGGGACGTGGGATTGAAATGGAAAAAGGGGAAATGGAAGGAACGAAGTAAAGGAGGGGAGAAGGTGGAAGGCAGCCACACATGCCAGTGGGTGGTGCAGAGAACAAAGGTAGGGGTTAGGGAAATGGAAACGGAGGGAATGAAGAGCATAAGGAAACATATAGTGCTTATAATGTGAGCTTTTAAAACAACTCAGAGGGAAGGCCGAGGCTTCACCGCCTCGCGACCCACCCCGATAAACGTGTTCCTCTCTTAATTTTTTTTTTTTTTTTTTTTTTTTTTTTGGAGGGTTCTGTGCCCTCCCCCAGTGGGAACCCTTTCGCCCTGTCGGAATCACGCCGAATCGTCACTGTAGATGCTCAGGTGCTTTCGCCGCTTCTCCTTCTTGCGCTCGTACGTTCCACCGATCGACGGCCACGCCGACTCGACGGACGTGCGCTCGCGGCTCGACCGCGACGGCGTCCACGCGCCGCCTCCGCCGCGTTGCTTTCGCTGCGCCCTTGCGCCCACCGCACCAGATTCTGCCGCGGCGACGGCCGCAGGCGGCGGCGGCAGCGACGACGGCGATGGCGGCGCGGGCAGTAAGTTCCGCTCGGCCCCCGCCGGGGGCGCCGCCGCCTCCGCGACTGTCGTCGTCGCGGTCATCGCTTGCAGCGGAGCCCCCCGCGCCGTGGCCAATGCTGCCACTAGCGTACTCGTCGCCGACGTAAACGTCGTCATCATCGTCGCCACCCTCATCGTACCCGCGCGCGTAATCAGCCGGCTGCAGCACAGTGTCGAGGGCGGCGGGGCGGTGGTCGGGCGTCGCGTCCCTGCCGACGGCGGCGGCGTGCGCCAGCAGCGGCTGCGAGGCAAAATCATCGTCGTAGCCGGCGGCGGCGACCGGGCGGTGTCCGCGGGCATGGAGGCTGCTGCTCCCGGAGGGCTGTCGCGGGTCGAGGGCCAGCGCGACGAGCAGGCCGGCGCCGACGCTGCCGCTACCGCCACCGCCCGCCGCTTGAAAGGGTAGCGGCTCCAGGAACGGGGCGATTGGCGGTGCGTGGTCGTGCGAGTTGTGGCTGGGTTGGGCAGCGGCTGAGGAGAAGGAGGAGGCGGAGGAAGACGACGAGGACGAGGAGGATCCGGCCGCGGCCGCGGCAACGCTGCTACGGTCGCTGAGCGGCAGGGACTTTTTGCGCTCCTCGGGGACTTTGCGGCGGCTGACTTTCCGCTCAAGGAGCGGCGAGTTCCTTCCGGACCCAGCCTCGGACTTGGAGTCGGTGGTCGTGGCGGAGGTGGTCGTCGAGTGCGGTGAGGGTGTTCGCGTCGCAGTAGATGCCACTGCTCCGGGCGGCGGCGACGGCGCGACATGGTTGCTTTGCGAGGGGCGAAGGAGGGACCGCTCGTGCTCCTGCATCAGCTGTAGCTGGTGCTGCTGCTGGAACATCAGCGACGGATCAATTTGCTGGCTTATCCAGTTTGGTGATGAAGAGCCGTCGGCGTGAGTGTACGTGACCGTCTGAGAGGGATACACAGGCATCACCCACGCCGTGGCTGCGGCGTTTGGGTCGCCTTTCGCCAGGAGGAAGGGCTGCCCCACCTCATGCCCTGTCAGAGCAAGTGCACCGATAGTGGGATAGGCGTATTGCAGGCTGGTTCCGTTGTACTGACTCGTGCCTTGAGCCACACTGGAGTAGGAGTAGTGTGGGTAGCTGTTGGAAAGAGGGTAGCTCACGCTGAGAAGCGGGGATGACCGGCGTCGGAACGAAATCTGATCCTCCCCCGCCCCCGCGGCATCCCTGTTCCTGGCTAGCGTGCTGTTGTCGGCCAGGAGGTGAAACTCGTTGGCCGGCGACGCAGAAACAGTAGTTCCATCCGCAATGCTCGGCGAGCCGTCGTCGGCCCTCACCAGCAATCGACTGCTTGTTCTATCAGCAGGAGCCAGATTCTCGCGGCTCTCTCCGTGGCCGTCCGGGTTTGCCGGGTCGTCGCCGCTTGCGACGCTTTCGTCCTTTGCCAGGAGAGACCGCCTGTTCGGAGTGACGGACCGGCGGGATCCCGTGCCTGCGAGTGTGCTTTTTGCAGCACGGACGCGAGTCCAAACGAGAACGGCCACAATGACCGTGACGATGAAAATAGCCGCGCCAACCGCGACGCAAATGAACACTGCTTGCGCCGGGAAACCTGGAGGAGCGGTGTTGAGCTCGGACGTGGACTCAGAGGACGAGGAGGAGGGGGTCGGGGTGATGGCATCCGACGGCTGCGACGACGTCGACGTCTGCGCTGGCACGACGGATGTTGCAACGACGGTTGTTTCTGCGAGGACGGTGGTTGTTGTGCCAAGGGTGGAGCGCGACCTTGTGGAAGTCACGACGACGGTTGTCGCCAGGGTTGGCGATATGGTCGCAATTAAAGACGAGGTGCTTTGCGCCGTCGATGGTGGGCTTCGCGCAGAAGAAACTGAAGGGAGGGGCGAGGAACTCGGGGCAGCGACTGTCGTTTGTGGCGGCTGCGACGTTGCAACACGAGTTTCCGGAGGATCTGACGGTAGGGGGCGAGGAGGAGACGGGGGGAGGGGCGGGCGATGAAGTCGAGCTAGGCTGTTCAGAGGATGCTGACGGTGGTGCATTCGAAGAGGCGGCGGTGTTGTTGTCCACGCCGCCCGTCGTCGTGGTGGGGGGAGGCGGCTCGCCGGACGCGGGGGACGACGCCATCGCGTCAGACGATGTTGCTGACGTTTTGGGCGTGGCGGTGTCGATATCCGTGGTGATATCGCCAGATGCCAGGGTTGAAGACGATGGCAACGGCGATGCCGATTGTGATGGCAGAGGCGGCGGCAGCTGCGGCGAGGCTGCCGCGCTTGCAGTCGATGTGTCCGTGGCTGGATGTGGGGGGTCGGGGGGGGGTGCGAGTGTGTGCGCAAGGAGAGGAAGATGGGAGAGTGAGGGCGAGGGAGGGAGGAGGGGCAAAGCCGCGCACGCCAAAGGGCCGGCTCGCTCGCTCGCTCGCAGGGTAATCTTGGTGGGGTGGGCGGGGGTGGAGCGACAGCGGGGGCGGGCGGCCGGTGGCGGTGGGCACCGCGTTCTCTCTCTCTCTCTCTCTCTGCCTCTCTCTGCCTCTCTCTCTCTCTCTCTCTCGCTCTCTCTCTCTCGCCCTTCTCTCTCTCTCCTCCCTCTCTCTCCCTGTCTCTACTTCTGTCTCTGTGTCTGTCTCTCCGTCTCTCTCTCTCTCTCTCGCTTTTTTGTCGTTCTGTCTTTCTCCTTTCTGTCTCTCTCTGCTTTCGGATGTTCCCATTTTCGCGTTCCAAATGCAACGACCGATGATTTTTCTGTTTGTCTTCAAGGATTCGCGTGCTGTCTGTCTGACGAGGTGGACACCAGTGCAACGTGAGAAGTGAGGGTCGCGCCGCGATTTAATCCCTCGCGTACCTGCTGCTCGCTCTATGGATTTTCCAAAAAGGCCATTTCATAAAGGTACCCTCGTCTCAAAAACGACACATTGTATTATTCTTATCAATAAATCCTACTGCAGTTCCCTGTTGGATCGCGCGGGCTGCGCCATCGCCTCTCGCCCGACGACGCCAATTCCATTTCGCAATTGCGTTCGTTCCATTTGCATCCCACGTCCGTGCGCTGCAGTGTGGATTCGGACTATTGGCGAAGCATATGTGGTGGCTTTGAGTTGACTTTGGGGGCTATTTTTGTTTTCGAGCCAGGCTTTCGTGGATCGCAATGTTGCCAGCAGGGTCCATTGTTCGTTTTTTGCCCGTCGTGGCGCAGCCGATGTGTTCGTGGCTGCGCGCACAAACAACGCCTGTCTCTCCACTCTTCACTTTATTTCCGTTCGTTCCGCCCCATTCATGCATGATCGCGCCCTCGTCCAATTCCTTCTTGTTCACGCCGACGACTGTCTCCTGCGGGTGGCGGCGGTCATCAAACGAAAAGAGACGACCTCGCACTTCGCTCACACACAAAATGTCCTCCACCGTCTCCGAGCCCCTCCCCGGCGGCGTCATTAATGCCGAGCAGCTGCTGACGTTCCCGCCAAACGTGCCCGGCGGCGTGTTCGGCCACCCCGCCTGGATCACCGACGAGCCCTTCTTCACCTCTCCGGTGAGTTGTTCGCCCGAAGGGTCCAAGCTCCGCCCAAACCCCTCGCCGTCTTACCCTCCTTCGCAGTTCCCGGCGGCATCTTTTCTCCTCGTACGCTCTTATATTCACAGAAATAACTTTAGGAGTACTGGATGGCCGCCTTTGTAGCGACGCTCATGACCCGCTTGTCCTTTGTTGTCGCGGCATTTTTCGTTTCCCGAGCTATAGGTATGCGCGTGACCTCCGCATCTTGTTTTCACTCCGATTTCTATTCACATTCCTAGTGCCGTCGGCTATAAACTGAGCCGTTGTGCTTTACACTTTGACCACCTTTTTTGCATCGCTAGGTACAGTCAACACGCCCACATCATGAGGAACATTGACTTTTCATTCTTCATCTTTTTCCCGTCCGGAAGCGGTCATGGTTTTCCAAACCTCAAAAATGTTCTGCGTTCCGGGTGCACTGCACAACGCGGCCGAAGTCCTTTTGCTCATGTTGTTCATCGCAAAAGGACGCGTCAAACTCTGGGCCGTTCCGTTTCTGCTGTTCTACTTTGTTGCAATCACGAAGCTCATGCTGGTCCTGCCGTGGCCACTCGACATTTTGGTGTTCAAGTTTCAGGTTGGAAGAAGCCTACGCATTGGAAATCTGTCAAACACCTCGTCTTGCCCTTCCCTTTGATTTCTCACGCATTTCTTTTACCTCATTACTTTCCACTCTCGCTCGACCCAATAGGGCATCACAGCGGACGCCGCGATGACGTTCCATTTCCTTAGAATGCTTGTTGAGACTCGGGCGAAGCAACGCAGCTACGACGGCGAGAGGCACGGCGCCAGCGGTTACATCAGGCTCGAGGGGTCGGCGGCATTGGCGACGGCGGAAAAGGCCGCCGCAGCGAGAACAACAGCGCTGGTGCTGGAAAGCGGCGGCGACGTTTCCGCCGACGACGCGGGGAGCTGGACGCGGGTCGTGTGGCCCACTGTCGCGGCGTTTGTTCATCTGGCGGGAGACATTGTAAGGAACTCTGCGCGCAAAAACATATCGCCCATGGTCTAACCCCCCTTCCGTCCAACCCGAACTACTCACTCCTTTCTCTCTCTCTCTCACTCTCCCCTTGAAAAATCCCCAAGCTTCCCCTCAAGCGGACCAGCCTTCTACGTGTTCTTTTGGGGGGGTGGGAGGCGGGCTGGTTGATGGTGACAGTGTGTGCGCGTGTGCACGGCGCGATTTTTTCCGATTCTCTACTCATACCGAAATCACTGCAATGTTTTATTATCTTGCGAAGCAAACCAATGAAGGTTCAGTCTGGCCCTACTCACCCGACATGAAAAATATGAAGAAAACATTAAACACAAGCATTAATCTTGGTTGAATCCTGGTTGCAAAAGCTCAGTGGGTTTTCCTATTAACAACGTTGAGGGATTGCAAAGCGATCGATCACTCAGAATGTTTTCACTTGTGTTTTCTCTGTTCCATGCACCAAACAGCATCACAACTGCTAATTTTCCTGATGGTGCGATGCATGTATGAAAAGGCAACGGCTTCACGCCGGCATCATTGGGTTTGTTCCGATCAGTCGCCAACACCCAAAATACCTGTACCACGGAATGACAACCTTACAAAGTACGATCATTCTTTGGAGCCCAAGAGAGAGAGAGAGAGAGAGAGAGAGAGAGAGAGAGAGAGAGAGAGAGAGAGAGAGAGAGTGAGTGAGTGAGAGTGAGAGAGAGAGTGAGTGAGAGCGGAGAGAGACAGAGCGAGACAATTGATCAGCTCGGATACGCCCAGTTGTCAGTGGGCTCCTCTCCACGCGCGACAATGATGTATAATGAATGAATGTAGCTCGGGAGACAGATCCTCCTGCTCCTCCTCCACCCAATACCCAACATTTTATGGCAGCTGGCTGGCCGATGGAGTTGCGACGGGCAGGGAGAGAGAGAGGAGAGGGCAGGCGAGAGAGCGGGCCAACCAAACAACCAACCAACCAACCAACCAAAATGAAAATGAACTCACAAGAAAAAAGACAAACACAAAAGCAGAAAGATAGATGAAAAGAAAAAAAAAAAAACAAACACAAAATGAAAAAAGAGAAAATGGAAGAAAAACAAAAAAAGGCTCTCAACATTGCGTTGCTGTCTTGCCGGTGGACTCCTCCCTCGACTATCCTCGCCGCCGCCGCCCGCTGCCGCCCGCTGCATTTCGCCCGCACCACTTCGTACGCACCCGCCTCCCCCCAACCACCACCTCAATCGATTCAAACAACCATGCACGCGGCCGCGCCCATCCCGCCCAACGTGCCCGGTGGCGTGTTTGGCCTCCCTGCCTGGAACAGCGGCGAGCCGTTCTTCAACACCCTCGTAAGTCACCCGCCCCTCCCCTCGCTCCCTCCCTCCCTCCCTCCCTCCCTCACCCAACCACCCACCCACCCACCCACAGAGACCCAGAGAGAAAAACCCACCACGCACGCGCGCGATCGATCTGCGCGCGCGATTCGTGCTTCACTCCTCTTCAAAGGTTCCCTTGGCCAAACCGTCGCTGAAGGCGAAGTCGTCGTGACATTTTTGCCGCCCTCCACCTTTTTTATTTTTATATTTTCCCCCCTTCTAACCAGAACCCAGGAATACTGGATGTCGACGTTTCTTTCGACTCTTCTCACCGGCTTGTCCTTTGCTTTCGCAACGTATTACCTCTCCACAGCTTCTGGTAGGACCACCCAACCCTAACCCTAATGGTTTCTCTTCCATTTTCGCTGATCAGTTTACTATTTCATCAGTGCTGTCGCCCTTAAACCGGGGCATCCAGTTTTATATTTTCACCACGTTCCTTTCTGCGGCGGGTGCGTACTGTGGGCTTGGCTTGGTTGGATTCTAAAAATTTCCATTGCAGCCGTGCTGCTCTTCAACATTTCCAAAATGTTTAGTGTCGTGGGTGCCCTGCACAACGCCAGCGAAAATCTGGTGCTGTTTCTTTTCATCACCAAAGGACGACTGGAGCCCTGGATTGTTCCTGTTGTCCTTTTTACTACATCGGAGTCTCAGCTTTGATGCTTGCTCTTCCATGGCCGTTCGACGCGCTCCTCTTCAAGTTTCAAGTTCGTACCCGCTTTCTTCAAAGTAAAGATAACGCGTTTTAGCTCACCCGCGGTGTGGTCTTCCCCCTCCTCACATTGCAGGGCCTTATCTCCGACTTTTCGCTGGTCTTCCACTTTTACAGGTTGCTTGTCGAAACGCGGGCCTACCAGCTTAGTTCCAACGAGAGGCTCGTCATTCCCGAAAACGGTTACGACGACTCTTCGATCTCGAGCGTGCCGACTCAGAAGCAGGTTTTGGAGGGCGGCGTTTCCGCCGAAGACGCAAAGAGCTGGACGAGGGTGATTTGGCCGCTGGTGGCGGCGTTCATTCACGTTTTCGGCAACACGTTGCCCACACTGTAGGAGGAGTTTCACTTTTTTCCCCCGCGCACTACGCGTCTTCGTCCCTTTCAGTATAGCGCATTTTCCCCCACAGCCCATCCCTAACTAACAACTGCCATGAATCAATCTTCGCTTCCGTTCGCCCTCCTTGAAAACAACGCAAATCTTCGTTCAGGTTTCCATCGAGCGGCCCGGGCTTCTTCGCCTTTCTCTACTCGTACGGCATCAGCTTCCCGTTGTACGCGTACTTTGTGTACCTGAACGTCGCCGTCGACTCGGCGGTGGCGTCCGGCAGGATCGAGTCGAGGCGGTTCAACCTGGTGTGGCCGGATTACTCGGTAAAGGACCACATCAAGATTGGGCTGGCGAGCCTCGTCATCACGTCGACGCTCTTTGCGATTTTGCTGATCGGCCTTTTGCTTTGAGGTTTCAAAGAGGAAAGGAGAGGGAGGGGCACGCTGATCGAACCACGAGACGAGCGATTTTATCCCCTTGTTTTTCGAGGCAATCTTTCGGTGCTTCTATGAGTTACTTCCTACGTCGTTGTTTGGTCGTCCCACCCTCCTTTGTTTCGTTTTTTGTTCATACCTTAACAACCGCGTTTCCTTTTTTTGGAGGGACTGCTTCACGTTCCACTTGTTTCGTTCCTTCTCTTTCCGACTTCCACTCCTACTCGGGACGGAAATTCATTGCTACCATTCTTGCCGTTCTGCGACACTTCTTAAATTTCGAAGCGTAACAAAAAACGTCAAATCCGTGCGACTTAACTCAAACGAAGAGGGGCCGATAGTTTTAAAATGAACAATTAGAGAACAAATAAGAACCCGAACGCCTCTTTGGTTATATAATAATTTGTGATGACGCTGACAACTCGGAGGTGGGAGAGAGCCGTCGCTTCCAATAGTTAAACATTAGCTCAATGACACCACCTCCCATGGAAACGGATTTACCTACCACCAAATAATTCCTTTCCTCCTTTTCACATAAACGAGAGAACAGACGGCATCCTTTGAGGAAAGATACTGATACTCACAAATGCTGAAAAGCCGTCGTTATCCCTGAACCGGTTCACCCAGAACCTTTGTTTCTTTCCCGACGGCCCTCGCCGCAACGCAGGTAGAGACTGCCATGGAGGAATCCATCGGTTCGCTGGGAGCATTCAATAGACGAGATTCATTCGCAACCACGCACAAAATCATCGAAGAAGACAAACACACACGATCCAACGAGATGTCAAACGATTTACTATTAGACCCTTCTTTTGCTGGCAACCAGTGCAAACATGACATTCCGTCCTAATGCGAGGATGGCGAAATGATGAAGACGGAATCCCGAACACTGACTGACTTGTGTGGATGAGCCCAGCGATCGCGGCTGCTCGCTAACAGGAGCAGAAGATCGGAGTTTGAATGTCTTGGCTCCAGTTTGACAAGGCAAACGATACCAGCGACGCCCCCTTGTCAGCGACAGACCAGATCTTGCGCCCAAAGCGAAATGCTGGCTTTTACGGGAGCATGGTGGAAGGTTGGGAAACTTTCCCGCAAAAACATTTTTTGTGACTCCTCGAAAATTCCCTGAAACAATCTCTGTATATGCACTCGTCAATTAGTCGGGCTCGACAGTGGGAGCGACTTCGGGCAAGAACCAGCCGATCTCCAGCAGCTCACCAGCCAATTTCACTTATCAAGTGTTTCCCCCATCATCCTCCGACTCCTGCACGTCCCCATCTTCACTGGCGACGCCGCCTACCTCCTGTCCGTCTTCACCTGTCTCCTGCGCGAGTTCTTCAGTGATGCCAAACACCATCCACGCGTTCCTGGCGTGCGGGTCCCGCATGCACTCGAGCGTGTACGCCTGCCAGTCCACAAGTACGTCCCAGCCTTCTCCCGCCCACGCAACTTCGAGCCGACTCGCACGTTCGGATGTAGGGGCGGTGTAACCGGCGGCTGAGCTCGTGGCGAAAGACCCGCGCTTCCTGACGTTAGCCGACACAGCGAGACACGCGGGCGTGCTCCACACACGCAGCGGAACGGTGGCCTGCGCACCCGGCGCCGCCGCCCAAGTCGTGACCCCAGCAGAGCGCCCAGCCCCTCACCGCGGCGTGGGCGCGCCAGGCGGCGTCCTGCAGTCCGGGCGGGGAGAGGCGGCGGCGCGCGAGGCGGCAGCTGCGGTCCAGGAGGGCAGGTCGAGGTAGCCGCAGATCTGGCAGAAGAGCTCCAGAGTGCGCGGGGGCGTTGGAGGGGCTATCCACAACAGATAATCATTGATTGTCTGATTCGAAACAGTCGCCCACGCTCCATTTCCCCTGTCGGAGAGAATTTTTTACGCTTAAAGTTTGGCGACGATTTGTTATGAGCGAGAGGAAAGGGAGAGTGGGGAGGGTTTGTGTTTGGTACAATGATGATGGTTCAGCCTCCGGCCTAACGTTGATGAAGTAAAGAAACTCGGAAAAGTCGCCCGTCTCCGCCTTGGGCATCATCCAACTGAGCTCATCTGGCTGCCAACATTTCGCGACGCTACTCAGCATATAGAAGTAGTTGTCAATGTCGCGCTGCGGCCACAGCGGCGATCCACAGTCGGACAATTTGTGGAACCATCGAAAAACTGGAGAAAACAGATTCTTCCGCGACACTCACCGGGCGTGGCTGCGCATGCGCATAAAATCGGGCGAGCTAGCGGCCAATTTTTTAAACAGGAGATTCCATCAAAATGTATCCGAGTTATGTCTCCGAGCCGGATGGAAAGGGGTTCCGAACACCGGCGAGTTCTGTGAAGATAAAACATTATCGAAGAAAGCAAAAATGAAAACAGAACTCCGATATAAATATTCAACAGGCAGGAGCGGCCGCGTGTGAGCTTTCCTTGCGCTTCCATCAACTATACTAGCACAGACACACACTCTCGCTTCCACCGACACTACTCTTCCATCAACACAGCCACACCGAGCGACGCACTGCGAGAAAGACGTGTTTCACCTCCGGCACAATCACAATCTCGCAAGAAACAGTTGATCTCGTCGACCACACTACAAGCTGACAAGAAACTTCCTCTGCCAGATTGTATCACTATGGCTCTAGCTGCTCTTCTGTTCTGCATCGCGGTGTTGTGCCACTTCATCGGCACCTGTGCGGCGTTTAGATTTGCCGATCTTGGAGTGTTTTACCTGGCAAACTGTAATTGGGATAACGAATGGAGCTTTCAGCAAAGTGCTGTATTCTACGCTGACAGCGACAACGGCGACTCTCCAATAGCTCAGTATCAGATTTTCGGCCACGTCGACTTCCTCAACCACGGCCAAGATATTATCTGGGAAGGTTCGGGAATTCAGGTCAATTTCGACGACAACTCCTGGTTGTTGTTCAACATCTTTGGTAACGCCCAGGCCTTCCCGAACGGGGCAATTGTGGGAGCTGCAACGTTCAACAGCGGCGACGGGCAGCAAGTCAACATCAACTGTTACAAGGGCGACAAGCACAGGCTGACGGCATCATTGGTGGAGACAGTACCCTTTAACATAATCGGTGAAAATCCAATGACTTGCTTGCAAATTTATTACTGTCACCACTGATCAGCTGCGTGCCTTTCTTGCTGTGCGGAGGCGTTGGGGGTGGATTGCTGTATCCTGTACGTCTCTTCAGTTTTTTCGGTATGGCTCGTGAGCGCGAGCGAGCAACCTTTACAAGTCCCTTTTTCCTTTTCTTTCGCTCCAATTCATATCCTTCCTCATCTTTTTGTTTTGCGGAGCTTCTGTTTTTCGCGCCTCCCCCCTGAAACAAATAAAGTCCCTCCTTGTCCCCGCCACATCTCGCCGCATCTCGGTACATCTTCGCCGCATCTCGGTTCTACCGTAATCTTGTCCCCGACCAGTCGTTTGCACCTGCCAGTGCGTTATGCACCCCGCCCGGTTCCGTCCGGGAGAATCGTTTGACTTTTTTTGGAGCTTCCGCTTCGTGGGCACCTGCTGTTTGGTGTCGAGTCCCATCCCTTACACCGCCGCCAACGCGTTCTTCAACGCCGCCGCGGCCGCCGCGGCGTCGCCGTCCGACAGCGGGCCCCAGCACGCCGCGGCCGCCGCGAGGCACACGCCGTTGTTGCACGCCGCGAGTGACGCCGAGGAACGACCGGGGCGCCACCTCCCCGCACCTCCTCCTCCTCCTCCATAGCGGGAGTACCCCCGAGACAGCGGGAGTGTTGCCGAGCCGGTTGACGGCGCGGAGCGCCGCGTCCAGCTTGCGTTCGACGTCACGGCCACCGCGTCCGTCGCGAACCTGCGCAGACGAGCTGGACGGGCACGGTGATGCCGAGGGTCACGAGGGTCGTGGCGTTTTTGTTGACGACGCCGCAGTTCGGCGGCGGCGACGCGGCGGGGGAGGCCTCGGAGCAAGCCGCGGACGTCGAGACGCACGTGTCCACAAAGAGGTCGACCATATCGCGGAGTGGCAACCAAAGGTTTGGAGGGGGGCGGGCTTTGGCGCAAAGGTTTCGCCCCACTTCATAGCCCCACTTCATCCGCAACACCCCGCCTCCCCCAACCCGACGGCGCTGTCTCAGGCGGGCTCGATCTTCCACAGGCTGGCGGCGGTGGCGTCCAGACGATGAGCTTTTGGCCCGCGGCGACGGTCTGCCTTTTGGAGTTGAGGCAGTAGTTTGTGCCCTTGACGCGGATCTGCGACCAGTTCGCGTCGAAGGCGCGCCTCCCACTGCTGGTTCGACGTGCCTTTGCACGTGTAGAGTTGCACCGCCAGCCCGTTGGTCAGGCCCGCGCCCTCCCCGTGGTACTCGTACATGCAGAGGCAGGTCTCTACATATTTTTTTATTTTATTTTTATTTTGTTGTTATTGTTGTTGTTTGTTTGTTTGGAAGGAGCTCAAGGAAGCACCCCGCTACCCTACCTTCAATACGAATGCTTGCGGTCGCCGCGTCGGCGTTAACCGAAGGTTGGTGGCGGCATTGCACGGAGCCAGCTGCAGCTGCGTCTCCGCCGGCGACAGCCGGGATGTCTGCGCGCATACTTTTGTTGTCTTTGCGCTATGCTCAGCTCTCCAACAAGAGCTTGCTTGCTCACCTCGTTGGTTTCGTACTCGCGCATGACGTTGCCCTTTGGGGGGAGGGAGGGAGGGCGACGACATACTATTTTCTGGTGGGAAAAACAAGGGAGAGAGAGGGAAAGTCAGTTCAGCATGCCTGAAGGGCGGGGACAAACCCCTGAACCCCCCAACCCCGCAAACAAATAAAAGGGCTCGAGTGAAACCAAAGAAAGGGATTCCTCACCCTAGCCAGAGGCCCATGTGTTTCGGCGAATCTTTTGCGTTTACCCGGCGGGCTCCATTCGAAAATCCTCCCCGACGGAGGAGGAGGTGGTCCATGACAAATCCCACACACACGCACACAGACCACCACGCACCCCCCACGCATGCACGCATCCGTGCTGGGAGGACTCGAGACGAGCCGATCACGACCGAGTTTGAGTGGACCGCCACGCAATCATTTTCTTGCTTGTTTTGTGTGTGTGTGTGTGTGTGTGTGTGTGTGTGTGTGTGTGTGTGTGTGTGTGGGTGCGTGAGTGTGCGTGTGTGTGTGTGTGTGCGTTTGTGTGCGCGTCTGGAGGGTGTCCAGCAGGACGTCCGAACAATCAATCATACTTCAGTCATACTTGTCAGAGTCCGCTCTCTGTGTCAAGGGTCCAGAACGAAAAACAAGAGGAGGAAGAAAGGAAGAGGAGGAGGAGGACGAGGAAAACGAAAATCAAAAACACAAGCAAAAGGGAAAAAAAAAAAAAAAAAAAAAGAGAAGGAAAGAAAGAAAGAGAAAAAGAAAAAGTCCAGACGGGAGGACCCCACACACACCCACCACACCACACCCACCACACACACACACACACACACACACACACACACACACACACACACACACACACACACACACACACACACACACAGAAACCGCACTATGGCCCCCACCTTCTTCAACGACGACCATAGACTCCACCGCGATGACGAAGATTCGCACGAAATGGACGAGGGCGAGTCCGACGACATCTACCACGTGCCCGAGAGCCACGAGAACGAAGGCGAAGAGGAGGAGGAGGAGGAGGAGGATGAGGAGGAGGAGGATGAGGAGGCTGGGCGCGGCGGCAAGCTCCACGGGAACGACGACGACCACGACGATGAAGAAGAAGAAGATGAGGATGATGAGGATGATGACGATGAAAACGACCGCCGCCACAGCAAGAACGGCAACAGCAGCAAACCGCTTGCACGAGGTCCCGTCGCTCCAAGCAAGCTCGCGAAAGTGATCGCTAAAGCAGCAGCCGCCGCCGCCGCCGCCAACCGCGACAACGACGGCGGTGCCGACGAGGAGGAAGGTGACGAGGAGAATGACGCTGACGAAGTGGAGAACAAGGATGACGAGGAAGACGGTGACGAGGAGGAAGAGGACGTCCCCATCGTTGCCGCCGCAAAGGTCGCGGCGCCCCCCGCTCCCGTGGTCAACGGCGTCCCCCCGCCGGCGCCGGTCGTCCCAGCGCCCACAGCAAAAACTCCACGAAAGCCGCGAGCAAAGAAGGCGAAAGCGTCCGCCGCCGATGCCGAAGGACTCGGCGTTTCCGTCGTGCCCGCCGCAAAAGCAGTTAGGAAGAAGAAGCCGCCGCCGGTGGACGTGGCTGACCTGAGCCGGAAGATTGCTTTGTGCGCGCACGTTGTAAGTCAGTGTGCGGGTTCGGGACAGGGCCGGGCCGGGGAGCGCTGTGTGTGGTGCACCAAGCTGATCTATTATTTCCTCACTTGACGTGCAGATTTCGCACCAGACGGGATTGCTTTCAAAATACCTTTGGGAGGTGGCCAGAGCCTCGGATTCGGTGGAGGCTGGAGAACTCCCTCTTCTTCCTTTCCTTGATGATCTCATTCCAACCGCAGCGCCACTACCAAAGAAGAAGCCCGCCGGAAAGGGTCCATCGGCGTATAACCTTTTCATAAAAACCAAGTCGGCGGAGGCTACTGCGGCTGGATTGACTTTCTCTTTAATTAACGCGGGGCAACTGTGGAAGAATGTGTCCAAAGAGGAAAAGGAGGTGTGTGAGAAACCCTTTTGCGGTTAGGTCGATTTTAAGAGCTCTGTCCGACAGCGATATGTTAAATTGGCTGCGGAAGGGGCAGAAATTGCAGAAAAGAAGGACGGTATGTTGCGTTCTCCTGTTCTGTGTAAGCTCATAGCTCCTTTGTACTAACGACTGTCCCTGACAGCAACCGCGCTTTCAACTTCCGACAGTGGACTGGAAGAAAAAGAAATTGACCAGCTTTCCGCTGAGCCCGCGCTCATTGCACCGAAGAAGAGATCGCCGAAGAAGGCTGCGGCTGCCGCCGCTTCAGACCCGGCCCCGAAAGAAACACCCGCTGCAAGCGTCGCTGTCTCGCCGCCCAAGCAGCAACCGCCAGCCAAGCCCGAGACTCCCCAGGCAGCAGAGAAGGCCGATCAGCCCGCGAAGAAGAAGCGGGCACCAAAGGCCTCGGCAGCCTCCACCCCTGCGGCAAAGGCAGCACTCTCGGCGCCGACCGCGCCGGCCGTACCGTCGACACCTGTCAAGCCGGTCACACCATCGACGCCTGTCCCCGTGAAGCCCGTTGCCGCCGCGACCGCCGCACCCTCAACGACCACCCCGAAGGACGGCTCGAGCAAGAAGCGGAAGCTGGCGGAGGCAGATCCGGCCCCAGCTGGCGCCTCTGCTCCTGTTTCCACCACCATAAAGAGGGTGAAAAAGCACAAAGAGAAAGACGCAGCGCCCACCGCTGCCACTGCCACCGTCGCCGCGCCGGCGACTGACGCGAAATCTGTGAACGGGAAGCAGAAGAAGGCCAAGTAAAATTTTGTTTCCCTCCCCTTGAGCGTCTTTTTTTCTTGGTTTTTTTTTTGTTTGTGGTGCAAGCCCGTTCTTCTTCCTTCCTCCTTTTTTCGTTTCTTCATCCTCTCCCTCACAACCCTCGCGGGTTTACGTGTTGTGTTCTGTTCGCCGCCCTGTTGGGCAGGCGATCGAGGGTCCAAATCGTAATTGCGTCTGTTTTTCTTTGTTTTTTTTTTGCAGCTGTTGTTTGCTTGCTGTTCCCTTGGTTTGAGTTGGCTGTTTTCGGCACCGCGGCCGGCCGCCCTTCGGTCGAGTTTCGCCGAAAGGGAGTGGGAATTGGGGAGGAGTGGAGGAATTGGCAGGTCGGCCAGCGTCACGTTCCTTTCCGTAATTCTTCACCTTTGCTTTTTTTTTTCCTCCTTTTTTTTTTTGTCCTTTAACGCAGCAGCAGCACGGGTGTGTAACCGTGGGGACACTACGAGTACCTCGCGCCCAACGAGACGACGGACGACGAAGCGGGTAAAATGTAGGGGGAATGGTGTAAGCAATTGGTGCTCTGGCAAAGGGTTTTTTGGTCCAGTAATGAATGGGCGGTTTGGGCCTTCGCTTTTTTTTTTTTCTCAGCCAAGTGGGACTGGGGAGTAATTTGCACGAACACAAACGGTCACAGGGCAGCAATGTTGTTTTTTCAGGTGCGCAATGCGGAACCGGTGCCAAGGATGAAACAAGAAACAAGGAGGTTGACAAGAGGAGGAGACATGACAAGGGCTTTGCTAGTCATAGGAGCTATGCATGACTGCTGCCGAATCCCACCAGGCACATAGATAGACACTTTCGCCCACTGACCGCTCGGCTGCGGACGAAAAGGGGCTGAAGAGAGAAAAAAAAAAAAAAAAAAAAAGAAAAAAAAAAAGGATTACTGCCAGAGGCAGATAACTGGAAGAGGACTCTTCAAGAAACAAGACCATAGGTGGGCGGCCTCCACTGGATGACTCAAATCCGCAAAAAAAAAAAAAAAAAAAAAATAAAGAAAAGGGAAAATCTCTGAAGTGGGAACAGCAAAAGCAAGACAAGAGACCCCGAACGCGAATTCAACGCCAACCCTAACGCAATGAAGCATTTGGCTAGTCGTAAAAGCGTCGATTTTTCATCACACGCCCAAGACGGCGTTCTTCAGCAGTTGGGCGTTCGCCTCGCCGGTTTCCGCAACAAGCTTTGAAACTCCGAGTCCGGGTTGTCGACCAACAGGGCCTGCGGCGTGTCGAACTCCTTGACGACGCCGTCGTGGAGGAGCAGGATCTTGTCGCTGTCGATGATGGTGTTGAGACGGTGGGCAATCTGGGGAAGGGATGAGAAGGAAATTATTTGCGAGGGGTCAGCGAATGGGGCATCGGGATCGTAGCGTGAAGGGGAGGCGGTTGAAAGAAGCACGAACCGTCAACGTGGTCGCCGTTGAAAACTCATTTTTGATGGTCCGCTGGATCAAAGCGTCGTTCTCCATGTCCACGCTGGCGGTGCACTCGTCGAGCACAATGATCTTTGGCTTCAGCAAGACGGCCCTCGCCAGGCACAGCAGCTGCCTCTGCCCGACGCTCATATTCTCACCGTTCTCCACAACGACGGCGTCCAGCTTGCCGTCCATGGTGGCGACGGCATCCTTCATGCCGCAGCGGTCCAGCACGCTCCAGATAAAGTCGTCTGTGTAGCGGCTGTTTGGGTCGAGGTTGGTGCGGAGGCTGCCGCTGAAGAGTACGGGGTCCTGCGGGATGATGGCGAGGTGGGAGCGGAGCGTGTGGAGCGAGATGCGGTTGATGTCGACGCCGTCGATGGAGATACTGCCAGCCGCGAGGTTGACGATGCGGAAGAGGGCCTGCATGATGCTGCTTTTGCCGCTGCCAGTGCGGCCGACAATGCCAATCTTTTCTCCGCCTTGGATCGAGAGGTTGATGCCCTTGAGGACGAGCGGAAGCTGCGGCTGGTACCGCATCTTTGCGTCCGCAAACTCGATTGACCCGGTTTGCGGCCAGTCAGCGGGCGGTGTCTGGAAGGGAGTCCCAGGCAGCTCTTCTGGAGGGAGTTCCAAGTACTCGACAAGGCGTTCTGACGAAATTCAACCGTGAGATAGTCAAGCCTCTTCTCGCAAGTCGATGGACAACTCACCAACAGCATTCAACTGGACTTCTGCTTCCACCGCTTGGAAAATTGCCATATTTAACAGAGACGTCGTTTGCAGGAGATACGACAGTGCGAGACCGATTTGAGAAGGACTCAAAGCAAACTATTCGCAACAAGCAAGCGCAACAAAGAGTGAATGTTAGTCCAAACTGTACAACGTGACAATCAAGGCAGAGTGGCAACAAAGGCAGGCTCCTCACCCTATCTGACGCAGAGTAAATCGCGACAGCAAACACCAGCAGATTTCCAATCATTTCCAGTCGCAGTTGAATCCACCTCTGCCCAGTATAAAGCAGGTAAAGCGGAGAGCTGTTGCGGTCGACCAGACTTTGGCATCGATTGACGAATCTACATTAAAACGTATTAGCACAGGAACTCTATAGGCAGACAATCCACTCACCGTTCTTGTTCGTTATAGGCTCTAATCGTAGACAACCCAGTCATGGACTCAGAAATATGCGCGTACAGCGGAGAGCGAGATACTGATTCAATGCGCTTCACTTCACGCGAAGTTGTCCGATAGAGCAGCTGAGTGTAGTAATACAATGCGAGCATTGGGACGAGTGCGACGAGGAATATTCCCTTCGTGAAGTAGCAGACCAGCCCGAATGTAGCGAGGAGTTGTAGGATTGAGTAGAAGAGGAGTCTAATGGCGGTAGTGAGAGCAAAAGTAAGCATCGGCCCAACTACGAAGGGCAACGCAGGAAAATGAATACATGAACGGACCGCATGGCGTCATAGATGCTATTATCGGCATAGTCAATATCACGACTCAAGCGGTTGACGATTCGGCCGAGTGGTGTTTGATCTTTTGAAGAAGCGGATTGTCAGGGAAACTAACTGGGAGCGACTCTTACCGAAGAAACCGACTGGAGAGCTAACGGCGCTTGAGAGCACCTTGTCATGTAAGTTTTCTGCCGCTTTCACACCCCCAATAGACATTTGCAGCGAGTAGATCAACAGAGCGAGGGCCTAGAACTGAAGTTAGACTGCTGAGAGGAAAGTTAGGGGATCGTTCACCTGCGCAATACCGAGCGCTGAATAAATCCCCATGTACTCCCCTTGAGTTAAATAAGAGTACGCTGATTGCGTCCACGAAACCAGCCACAGGTCATTCGCCAGGCGGGTGACCTGGGTCGAAACAAGTCCAACAACCGTCCATGCAACAAACAGCATAGTTCCAAAATTCCGAAGGTAGGACGCAAAGACTGCACCTTTAATGTTGCCGCGTTCCATGCCCTCTGCCTTGGTCTGCGTGAAGTTTTTGATATCGGCTCCGGCGCCAATGTCATCCATCCCGTCCTTGTCTTTAGAGTCCCGGCGAGACGAGGAAGTGCTTTTTCGTCTTGAAGCCAATATCTTGTCGGCAGACGGGGAATGAGAAGCCAAGAAAGCATCGTCCAACTTCGAGGGTCTCCGTGCCGGAACAACCGCCGAGTCCTCCACAGGGATGGACGTCGGGTTGTGAGCGAGCTCGCCAATGAACGGACCCGCCTCGTTTTCCTCGTCGTCAGAGGTGTGGGCGTTTTCGCCGCCGTACGCAACCATGAGGCGGCTGAACTCGTGGCCGTCGC
This sequence comes from Zopfochytrium polystomum, assembly GCA_025765615.1. Classification (NCBI taxonomy): domain Eukaryota; kingdom Fungi; phylum Chytridiomycota; class Chytridiomycetes; order Chytridiales; family Chytridiaceae; genus Zopfochytrium; species Zopfochytrium polystomum. The sequence goes on from JAIVFJ010000021.1 coordinate 152,566, forward strand.
GCATCAGCTCCTGGAACGTGCCTTGCTCGGCAATCGTCCCGTCCGAAATCACAATCACCCAATCGCAGCGAGATACGAGGTGGAGCTGGTGCGTCACGAAAATGCGGGTCTTTTTGGCGAGGATGCCGCAGATGCCGCTCTCAAAGATCTTTTTGCCGACGTTGGCGTCCACAGCGGATAACGGATCTGGTGAGGGACAGGAAAGAATAAAAGCAAAAACAGTGTGAGGGCACCACTGAGAGCGAATGAAAATAACTATCGTAGAAGTGACGCAGAAACACGGAGAAAAATGAGACATTTTCACCAACCATCAAGAAGGGCAATGTCGCAATCAGTGTACATCAGCCGCGCGAGCGAAACTCGCTGCTTCTGCCCGCCTGCCGTTTGTTGTCAGAGTGCGCAAAGTCCAGCAATCGCAACAAGAAGCAACAAAAACAAAATATTTCAGCGAAATTTACCAGACAGATTGATTCCGCGCTCCCCGATTTCCGATTGGTCTCCTTGAGGAAGAATGGCGAAGTCGGCCTTCAAACAGCAAGCGTCCACAACCTTGGCGTAGCGAGCAGGATCAAAGGGTCGGCCAAACAGGATGTTGTCGCGGACCGACGCGTTCACAATCCACGCCTTTCAGGGAGTGTTCAATTGGTGGATTTTTGGGGTTTAGCAGCTTGGCAGCTCGAAAAAGTCTCAAGATTATTCTAAACGAATGGACTCGCATACCTGTTGCGTGCAGTATCCGACGTTCGAAGCGAAGATGACCTCGCCGCTGTTGCACCGCATTTCTCCAATCAGCGCTGAAATCAAGGACGACTTCCCGCTGCCTACTGCGCCAACGACTGCCGTCAGCCCTCCCAAAGGTGCTCTGTAAATGAGGAATGGCAAGAAAATTCAGACCAGGAGAAAACACTTCACAGACTTACTGTATGTTCACGTTTCGGATGGTCGGCTTTTTGAATAGAATGTCTTCGGAGTCGATTGAGCGCTTCAGTGGCATTTTGCGCTTCTCGGCCTTGGTGCCGTCCTTTGCGTCGTCTTCGGGCATGGACGACTCCCAGACAAACTCGCCGTTGCGGACCTCGACGCCAAACTTTGCCGCCGGCTCGACGCGCGGGCGAAACTGCACTTCGGGCGCCTCGAAGAACGCTTGGAGCCGGTCGAACGCAATCATGGCGTCGCCAATGTTGGCAATCATGAGGGGGAGCCACATGACGGGTTGGCGCAGCTGGGGGATTTCCAACAAGCAAAGAGTTTCAGTATGCTGCTGCGCTTCGCTGAGCGAGACAAGCTGCCCCAAACCTGGTTGAATAGGGAAAGTGCCGCAAAGATCTGAACGGGACTCAAAGTTGGATTCAAAGCGCCGTACACGAGGAACGTCACCGCGCTCGCGATAGCCGGGACGGCGAAACCCAGGCTGGAGATGATTGCGCGAATGAATGCTGCGTTCTTCACTAGTCTAAGCTCCGAGTCGCGCTGGCCGGCGACGCGGGACAAAAAGTTGTCCTCCCAGGTGAAGAACTTGATGATGCGAATGCCCTGGAGGATCTCGGAAGTGAGCTTGATCCGCTCGTCGGCGATGCCAGCGGCGCGCTTGCGGATGCGCATGAGGCGGCCAATCATATAGCCCTGGAGCGGAACGCAGAGCACCATGAGGGCGAGGCCGGCGAGGCCTGAAATGCCAATGATGCGGAGCAGGAGCACAGCCGTGATGATAAACCATGACGGGAACGTCCAGGTGAAGTTGAGCTGGTTGAACGCGAGCTCGATGCGACCGAGGTCGGTCGAAACCATGTTGAGGATCATGCCTGGGTTGAAGCGGGACCGCGAAAGTCCGGACAGGCGCAGAGCCTTTCTGTAGATCGCCGCTGTGAGCTGGCCCTTCACGGCAACCCCAAAAATGGCTCCACGCTGTGCCACGTTTGCTTCAATCGCGTAAATGGTGGGAATACAGTCAGTCAAGCAAGTAACAAGAGGGGGTGCGTTGAGAAAGACGTCCCACGTACACGTGAACAGACTAGACAAGGAGTTGAGCAGCAGGAGCCCTACGGCATACATGAATCCAACATATGCATCCGGCGGGTTTGGCTGCTGTGAGGAAACGAGGAACTGCACAAGGCCTCGCATCATGAGGGACGTGCAAGCCATTGCGGCGTCGGCCATCATCTTCAAGATCCCCCAAAGGGGGAGACGCCAAAATATTCGGACGCAGATCCAAAACACGCTTGGTGCGGCACGCGACCTTTGCTTCTTCGAGGTTCTGAAAAAACCGGCGGGCTGGGGATGTGCCCGATGCGATGCTTGGATGCGATCCATCTCCTCGTCCCAGAGTCGCTCAAACTCGTTCGCGAGGGGGTCGGAGCGCCGCTCCGGCAGGATGGGAAAGAGGTCCGACTCGACGATTGGTTTCTGCCAGCCTGTTCGCAGCAACGCCGTGTACCATGATGTTGTCCACAGGGACGCGAACGAAGCAGTGGCCTCAGGGCTGGTTCCGGCAATGGAGTCTGGCGACGGGGGCGGCGGCGGGTTTGGCGGTGCCGGTGACGGCGACGACTTCGTGGAGGGGAGAGGCGGATGCTGCGGCAGCGACGGCGCCATATTTTTTTTTTTTTTTGCCCTTGCTTGGAAGAGAGAAGAGAGGTTTCAGCAGCAGCGAGTGAGCCGAAACGCCGAGCGGGCTGAAGACGAAGGGTATCGAGGCGAGAGCGCGTAAAAAGAGAGAGGATGATTTGGAGTGCGGCCGCTGCTGGCGCCTGTGCTCCCCCCTGTCTCTGTCTCTCTCTCCCTCTGCTTTCTTTCCATCATGCTCGCCTCGTTCGCTGTCTGTCTGTCTGTCTGTCTCTGCATGCGTCTCGGCTTCTTTCACCGTTCTTTGCCGAGGCAACAGCGTTCGGTCTTTCGAGTCGATTCATTTGGTCCGAGGGAGAGAGAGAGAGAAAGAGAGAAAGAAAGACAGAGAGAGAAAGAAAGAGAGAGAGCGAGAGAGAGAGAGAGACAGAGAGAGAGAATGGCCACGCGACTGACTGGCTTACCAGCTCAGTGAATCCCGAGGCAAGGCCGGCCAGCCGGCACACACATCCTTCCGAAAACAAGAATAAATCCGAATATTCAAAAAAATTTAGCCGCCCAACCGGACCGAGTGTCCAGAAACAAACAGCGGAATTGTGACAAGCACCCGATTCCGCGAAGCCAGAAGAGACCCGCCTCCTCTCGGCGCTTCCTTTGTTGCCGCTCTTCGTGTGGGGGTTTTTGTTTGTTGGAATTCGAGTTCACTGGGAGCGTCCTTGTCACGTTGTCCTTAGTGTGCCGCTCCCGCGTGTATCCATCCACACGATCCATCCAATCCCTTCGACACCAGCTTCGTCCATTAGTTCGGGCACAGTTTTATTGCCGTGGGGTTGCGCGCCCATCTTCCGCCAGAGGTAGGTAGTCCTGTAAGACTTCCACACCTCTCCCTCTGCTCTCCATCCACCACTATCGCTCTACCAACAAGGCTGCACTTGCAGCAATCCTTTCCACCAACCACTCCTCCACTTTCATCTCTTTTTCCGATTTTCCTTCTTGATATTTCCCTCTCCTGAATCGGTCCCGAAAACCACAACCATGCCAACCACAAAACAAACGCAGAAAAAAAAAATTGAACCTAAACAAATACAAGAAGAGAACTACTTTTTGCTTAGGTAACGGGCTCGCTCTCGACCCCCCCACCCAATGTGTAACGCGCGTTCAGGGGCGACGTAATCGAAGTCCCTGCAATGGAACCAGCATGGTCGTCGTCCGCTTCTTCAACACAGAAAATGGGGAATAGACCGCCAATGGATTGAAGGGAATAGTTGATGCCGTACGCCCAGCCGTCTCGGTAGAATTTTCTGTTGGGGGAACAAAACAAAGTAAAAAAAAAACAAAAAAAAAAAAATTCGTTGTTAGTGACTTCAAGCTTTCCGGGAAAATGGAATAGGAAGAAATATGGACTCACCGCAACACGACCACATCACCATACCGCAGCTGCAGCTCATCAGGCCTTCTGGGGCGATGGCAATACATGCATTGGAATCGGATTTCATTCTGAAGTGCCCGGCTGACCTCCACCCCTGCTTGGGGGTCTGCTGCATCGTTACTCCACGTTCTCAGTGGGACGGACGCAAACTCAAGGCCCATTTCTCCGTTCACAGGTTCATCCAAGGGAATGAGGTGGAGATCTCCTAGCTCATTTACAATGAGCCCCTCAAATTCTGCCGAGAGCGCGACAATGTCCGACAGCGGGCGCGCAGAAGACGGGTCCGCATCCGTCGGGACGACTAGCTCCTGGATTGGCGCGAGGAGGGGCACAATTGCATTTCTCTCCGGGTCCAGGAATCGATGGCGCCCAACCGTCTTCGCTCGCCCAGTTGCGCGGCGCGCAAGGACGGGAGGGGCAGCAAGTGAGGCCGGGTCAAGCCTGACGGCCTCGGCCACGTCTCGCGGTGTAATGCTCTGCATCGCATCTGAGCTTGCGCTTGTTCCTACAATCGAAATGGTAGGATCTTCTGGTGCAGTCGCTTCGTTTGTGTGCGGAAAGCTGAAGCCGGCAGGGATCGTCTCGGCTGTGTACACGGGCTCATCAGGGTTCCGTACAACAAAGAATGAGTTTGTGCTGGTTCGTGATGCGGGAGAGTCGGGTCGATCGGGGTGTTCCGCGGGCGCCCTTGAGAAAAATTTCCACGGCTTCTTAATGCGGACGGTGGAAGGTGCAGCAAGAAATGGGCGACGCTCAGAGTTCGATCGCCCCCGGTTCAAAAAGCCGAATATGTTGCTGTTGCCTGGAGAACCACCACTGGTTGTTCCCGCCCGCGCGGACAAACTTGCCATGGTCATTGGAGGAATTATAGGGGGGCTGTACGGTGGACTACCGCGCAAATCTCCCTTTCTTCGTTTCCACGCAGTGATTCCAAGGCAAGCCCCGACGGCAAGGAGAACAGCTAGTGTGAAAGTTCCAATCACAATGCCAATAATGACGCTCGTCGATAGGCCCGATTTTCCACCGTTCACTGCAGTGCTGGTTGAAGGGCTCGACGGTTGCGGCGTTGACTGCGTTCCGACTGAAGCAGTCGCCGAGGCTGTTGCGGTCTTCGCCGTTGCCGACGTGGGCAGTGCACTTGATGTGGAGGATGTTGGGGAGAGCGGTGCCGGGGCGTTTGGATCGGCAATCGGTGAAGAGCCAATATTCAGCGAGGACAAGGTCGCCATCCACTTCTGGTCCACAGTGTTGAAGACGAAAAACCCTGAATTTTCACCCGGGACCACCCCAGCGCCTGGTGAAACGCCATCGCCCGCATCGGCCGCATCCAGCGTGATCAAATCGTCCGAGTCCAACTCGTCATCGTGAATGACACCATCAGGAGTGAATAGCCCATGATGCGGTGGAGCTGGAGACCTACGACGGAGAAACACTTTCTTGCTGTCCAAAACTTGTTTGAGGCTTTCGGCGATAGTAGTCTGCCAAGCCCTAAGAGCACTCGTCAACGTATTGCGGCTGGCGACAATCGACGACGTAAACGTAATTCGTTGATCGTTTGAGTTTCCATTGCTCCGTGTCGATGATGACGCACGCTTCTGCACATTCTCGTTGGTGCCGACTAATGACTTGGATGAAGATGCCGCGGTCTTGGCTTTGGAATTCGCCTTTGGCTTTCGCATACTTGCAGTGGTCGATTTCTTTCGATACACAGGTCTGCTGACAGCAGCAACTGCCAGAGCCTTAGAGCCTCTGAGCCTTCCTCCCACCACTTTCGAAACGATCCTACTCTCCGACGCTTTACCTTGGTTGAAGCCCCCCGAGAAATTTTGGGTACTGGGTTGTTGACCACCAACGACAATGAACAAGTCGCGATACACTGCACCAGACGCGAAGCATCTTGGTCCTGGGCCAGCTCCCCCAGATGAAGGAATCTTTGTCCACTTCGCCTTTCCAGAGGTGATGCTATCAACGCTAAGCTTATAAATGGCATCATCCGTTGGGGCGCCTAGCCCAGCTGCTGACGAGGCGTCATCGAGGATTGTCGGATCACATCCGCCATGCACGAATATCGACTTGCGGTCCGATGACATGGCGCAGGACATTCCCCAACCGGGTGTCGGGCCAGTGTTTTCATCGTACATCACGGGGGAGTACGTCTGTGAGTTTGGATCAAAAGTCCACAACACATTGGACAGCGGCTGTAGGATATTATCGGCAGTGGCGGTAATGCCACCAATCAGCAAAGCACGGCCGTTGGGAAGGGTAACGGCGCAAGAACCGGCGAACTGGACCAGTGGATCGATTTTACTTCCAGAGGGAACAGTAGATGTTGCGTGAAGCCACCTATGCGTTGGACGTGCAGGATTGCTCACGTCAATGACAGCCGTATTATTCACATCCCACATCAGCTGACTGCAGAATAAGCATGGCATTCCACCTGAGGGAGATAACGAAACAGACTCAGTTATGAAGCCACGGCACCTGCTTCCACTTACCCATCATGTACAGTTTGGTTCCGATAAGCGCGGAGGCATGAAATCCTCGACCGACGAAGTTTACGGTGTTTTTCTTGGACCCTCCAGTAAATCCAAACCTAATAACATCCAAGGCCTTATTCTTGACGTCAACAACATAAAGCGGAATGTCCGTTGTTGTCAAGGATGTTCCAAATCCACCTTCCGTGCAGCGTCAGAAACAACATTTACTTTACCCAACACTCACCTGTGCAGAAGAATCTGGTCCCAATGTTGAGAGAACAGCTGAAGCCAAAGAGCATGTCCTTCGCATTGCTGACGCCGGATTGTGTTACGACTGCAGATGCACCATCAACGAGCCATGTGTTATTGGTGCTTGCAGCGAATTCGCCTGAACCGAACGCGGCCAGGTCTGTTATTCGAAGGAATGGCTTAGTTGCACGAAAAAAATGGACTTCCTTCACCCAACCTGTTACAGCAGGACCATAGAATGGGCCGTAACGGGAGCTGGCACTACCACTCCTTCCATTCACGGAGAAGAGACCAACTCCATCCACTGAAATCAGAGAAGCGTGGTCTCGCCACGGAATATTCGAAGAGCGAGTGGGTGGTGTTAATGCTGCGCTGACGGTGAGGGGGATGCTGACAAGAAAAGACACAACAGCAAGAAGAAGGTAGCGAAATGGTTTGCTCCCTCTGCCCATTTCGAGAGATCGTGGGGAGTGCGGGCAGGCAGTACGTCGGCAACAGGATAGATTGGTGCGAGAGCGGCATCGGGTGCGTTTGGGAGTGAAAGCGGAGGATACGTGAGACTCGGATGGGGCAAGGGGGATGACGGGTATTGAGTGGAAGGAGCTGAAGACACGCAGATTGGTTTGACCCGACGGAAGCATAGCTGCTTCAGGCCAATCCCCAGTGTGATCCCGCTGCCGCGAACTGGGGAGCCAGATGCCGCGGCGCCTGATTGTTGGCGACTGCGATGATGACCTCTGCTGATTGCGATGCGTTGTAGGCCACGGAGAAGGTGGGGGAAGCCGTGCGACCATGCGCTGCAAACGCTCTTTGGTAGTGGCAGTGGCAGAGTGGGTGGGTGGTGGGTGGCGGCTCGGTGGTCTCGGCAATAGCCTGTCTCCTGCAGGCTTTGTACGATTTTTCCCTTTTCTTTTTCTTTTCCGTTTTTTTTTTTTTTTTTTTTTTTTTTCTTCTTTCTGTCTGGGTTTGGAAACCGAGAGCGACAAAGAGGGCGTGTCTTTGTTGCCTCCTTCCTCCCCCTGGTGATGTTTGAGACAGCCAGACAGCCAGCCACCCCCCCACCCAACCGGCCAGACACACCGCCACCACCAACCACCACCACTAGCCGCCACCACCACCCCCGCGCTCAATCCCATCGCCGTCGTCGACGTCGTCCTGGCCGCCGTCAAATCGCTTTTGTCGCCTTCCACCTCATCGTTCGCCACTGCCTGCCTGCCAAGCACAAATCAGTTGCAGTCTGTGTCTGCCTGCCTGTCTAATGTCGATGTCGTCGGCCTGTCTTGGTCTATCTGTCTGTCTGACTGTCTGTCTGTACCGCCGCCTGTCTTTTTCGTACACACCTCACACAGCCAGCAAGTGTGTCTACACTGGAAGACATTGGTATTACTGTTTTAGACGAGCGACAACAGCGTGTCCGCGAAGTTGGGGCGGGGCCAGGATGAGCGTGCATCGTCGTCGAAGGCGCTCTGACTATTTTCAGCTGTCGTGGATAATGGAAAGAGCAACTCGTTCGGCATGGTTTCCGAAGCTGCACCGAACTGAGAATTGGCAGCCCCAAAATGACTCACCCTTTCGGTGCCATCACTTAAGTCCTCCTTTCGCTACAAATAAGTTCCCTCTTCAGCGGAGGTGAGCACAGTCCCGAATCCTCTCATCCCTCGCCCATGACACAAGCCATAAAATGAGATGTGACACTTCGTGCCACGCTTTGAAGAACTAATGATTCAGATCGCCGGCTTGTTCTTGAAATTCAGTTCCGTCCTGGGTTATCTCGGTACTGGACCAAGGCCGAGAAAAAAAGTTGGATAGTAAAAAAAAATTGAGATTTTTTAAAGCTTTTCTGGAGTTTGTAAAGTGTAAAAGCGTGCAGGAATTGATGCCCGGTTTCGGGCCAATCTCGGTGGTTTGAATCCCTATCAGACAAGTCAGCGAGATAAGGAAGGATACCAGTCTGACAGCAACTCTGCTGTTAACGGACGTCAACAGAGCCGTGTCGCATGTGTTCAGTGGTACGCTGGCGACGTGAGCCACAGGCTGTGCCAATAAATCGCCTTTGACCTTGTCCGCGACTCTGACTACGTCCCTTACTTTCCCGGCAAAATTGCTTCCATGCGGCCTCTCTGCAAATTTATTTTGCTGAAGCGGACACAAAAGCGAGGCAAAAGTTTAAGCAGCACGAGGACTTTTTCGATGTGGAGGCAAAATTTGGTTAAGACGTTTCCAAAGGAAAAAAAAAAAAAAAAAAAAAAAAAAAAAAAAACGCCGTCTTCGGCTAACTCTTTTTGTTGGTTCAGATTAGGCCTTCCCGCTTACCTGACTCAGTATAAGTCACATCGACTGCAGCGACGACGAGGTTCCCGTCGACATAGGAAGCTGGCCTTCTCGGCTCAAATCCCTTCTAATCTAGCAAAATTGTCCTGCAGTGGAGAACTACAGTGTAGGTCCACATCGTGACTACTGCCTAACAGCAATGTGACGGTGTTCACCAGTGTAGAAGCAATGAGTTCTAACTTTATACTTCGCTCACACCAGTATTCTTATTCCATTCTGTCGCCTCTAAGTTGTCAGTGTAGTAATTCTACTTCACCGTCAGCGACAATGGTGTTTAAAGTCACACCGCACCGACTATTTGTCCGGAGTGAAACGACGCCTGCCTCGCGCCTGTCTCGCAGCCGTGCGCCGCGAAGCTGCCCCACGGCTGGACGAATTGATGTGGAGTCGCTGGCGCCCTTCCCATTGCTAAAGCAGCTGGAGTGTAAGAGATTTTTCCCACCCACAGTGTGATTTAATCATTCAATCATTCAATCCCGGAATGACAACCTTGGCGCTTCCCCAATGACCAGACAGTACATTTGAACCAGGGACACCCTTCCTTCTCCCCTTTTTCTTACCTCCCGCAGCGGTCGCGGCCTCCTCCAAGATTTCCAATACTCTCACGTGGCCCATTCGCGACGCATCGCGAATCGCGCGCTTTCCACGGGCAAGAACGTCAGCTCCGGCCCCCAACAATACTCGCGCCACCTCAGCGTGCCCACCGCTCGCTGCGCGAGACAGCGCATCGTCATCCCCAGCATGAACATCGGCTCCAACTGAGAGCAAATATTCAACAGTCTTGACGTGGCCAAACCCACTCGCGCCGCGAAGCGCAGCGTCGTCTTGCGCGCCTATGTCTGCACCCGCCTCTTCCAAAAGATACTTGACAACTTCCACTCGGCCATTTTCCGCTGCGAGAACAAGCGCGTCTGTGTCCGCGTCGTCAGGGTTTGCTTTGTGCGATTGGCAGAGCGTCTTGACGATGTCTAGGTGACCCTTCGCGCTAGCGAGGCGCAGCGCGAGATTTGAGCGAGCTGTGGGGTTGGCGCCGACTTCAAGGAGTTCACTCATAAAAGCCGTGTCTGCTGCCATACACGCTGCTATGAACGGTATGTCGTTCCCAGCGCAAGGGTCTGCACCGGCTGCAATCAGCATCTTGAGAAGGTTCGTGTCGACCGGGTTGGCAATAATCTGCATCATTACATCCTCCAAGTCCAGCTTCTCCTTTTTCCGTCTTCGCTCCAGTGTTGACCGTCGCAAGTCAGTTTCTTCAGTTTCGTCATCAGCTTCCGGATGGTCCAACTCAATATCTGGTTGTCCGGCCTTCGCGGGAGTTGTTCCGGTCCCTACTTCGTCCAGGCGAAGTAGCACACGGCAGGCAGCCTTGATTGCTGCATTGTCTTTCAGCTGAACGTCCGCGCCAGCATCGAGAAACACCCTTACAATGCCGAGATCACCCCTCTCACAAGCTGCAGCGAGCAGCTGGCCCCCTCTAGCATTCGGATTTGCTCTCCGCGGTGTTGGAAGCTCCAAGAGAAGGAAGCGCACGGTCTCCAAATCGCCTCCCAAGACGGCTTCGGCCAGGATTTGGTGATCGGCGTCGGCGACGTTGGCGAGAGACGCTGGAGCTCCGCTTCGCGAGGGACGACCCATTAGAAAGTCCCGCACGAGGTCGTGCCGACCCTTTTGGTAAGCCATTCTCAAGGGCTCCGAGTGTTCCGATGAAGGATCCGCCCCGTGATCAAGAAGCAGACGGATGGTTTCAGTTGGACAGTTCCTCCTCACTGCCGTCCGAAGGCATGCGTCTCCGTAAAAGTGAACGTCCGCAGGTTGGACAGGTAAAATTCCACGAGCACCGCCGAGACTAGCAGCGGCGACTCCCGTCAGAAGTGCCTCGATGACAAGGTGTTCGGCAGGGCACCCGGCCCTCTTGAAAATGGCCATTAGGGCAATCGACGACGAGGGCCACGATGTAGAGAGGAGGTGGGCAAGGAGCAGAGGATTTGGCCACAAAGTGGCTTGGCTGGAGCGCAGCAAACGATTGGCAGCGGTAAAACGGGCAAACGCCTCGAGCGTGGTCCACGCGAGAATGCGGATCCACAACGAAGGAGAGAGGCCGCCCACGAGCAACAGCGGTGGCTCCTGGCCGGGGTCGGCGGCGGCAGCGGCGGCGGCGGGAGGCGCCATCATTCTCTTTAAGTTTTCAGTTTCTTAAAATTTTTTTAAGAAAAATCTCATTTAAGGGTAAGGCGAGAGACAAATGTACATATAGAGCTGGTGCGCAAATAATCGCTCTGACCCAGCTACTGTGACCAACCAGTGCTAATACTGATTGTAAACAGTCTACTCTAAGTGAGTGAGTGGAAGGAGTGAATGAAGTGGAGATGTGTGTTTGTGGGTGGTCCTTCTCCCCAACTTGGAGAGAAAGAGAAAAAAAACTCTGTTATGAATTATTGATACATAATGATGATATGCATGCTGTAATAGTTGCTAGACAAGTGTGACTGGCACAGGGTAAAACCTCTCCTATATTATCTGCTTGAGCAGGGGAGGAGGAAAACTGTTAACACAGGGTTTCCGTTCCACTTAATACTTGGAGTATTGTCAACAGCGCAAGCCAGTGCCCAGGTCTGCATTGGTGGTGGCTTCCTCTCCCATGGGCATCCTGAGAACAATAACTGACAGTCACAATAGGTTCGGTCCATTGTTGAGATTTTAGCCTAGGAAGCCAGCTTCTTATGTCGACAGTGGCCTCGTCGCCGCCGCCGATGCGACTTACACTAAGTCAGGTAAGCTGAAAGGCCTAATCTGAATCCAACAAAAAGAGTTAGGTGAAGACGGCGGTGATTCTAGCTTTGCTTTCCTAGGCTTCGCTGGCGAGGACAATGCGATTAGAATCACACTCAATGGGTTCAGAGAAATGTTGAACCAGGGCAGCTCACAGCAGCTCCAGGTCACCTGACTTTGTCTGAACCTATTTTGAGACTACACCGAGGTCTCAGTGATAAAGTCTAGGGATTTTATTCGCAAAAACAAGTGTACCTGTCATAAAACTGCAAGGATTGGGACCCATATTATTGCTCCTGGTTCTTTGGTTTCCAAGGCGTTATCAAAGTGTATTTGCAGCTAACCCGTCTTTATTATTGGGACTGCCTTTACTACTTTCGTCTTAACAGTTTCCGTTGCGCCAGGGTTTTCTCAACATATTTTCTTTTTCAGTGACTAACGGAGACTGCCTGACTGCCTTGGGATGGGGTGCCTGACAGGCCGTACCCCAAGCCCGCCTAATTTATTATTTATTTTCGGCACTTGTACATAGATACATAGGGTTGGGGGGGACTTAGAGCATTTGTGGTGGATGCTCCCAGTCAGGGGGGTTGACTTGTCAATTTTCTCTCTCTCTGTTTTTGGGCCATTTCGCTTTTTCCTTTTTTTCTTCAATCTGATTTCTGTCCATTGGCACCAATTGTTAGATTTTGGGCTTTTTGCAGTAAGCAGTGTGCAGGAGCAACACCTCACACTGTGGTGCATGGGAGCACCAACTGTGATGAGGATTTGGGCATTTTTTGTCAACTGGTCTTTGTCACAATTTTGTATAAAGCCAAACAGCATACATTGTACAACAGTCTCCCATCTCAGCTTCACCATCACAAGAGAGTAGTCCACCAGAGTAGTTCACCACCATCCACAACAGCAGCTGTCATTTCTTTCATACAAAATTGTGACCCATCCCAATCATCTGGAGTATAAACAACAAGCAGAATCGAGGAAGAACGTGCAGAACGCAGCAACACACTTGAAAAGCGCACAGAGGCGACAGCGCCACTTGCCACCACCACTTCCACACTACCAACTCTCTCAGTTTTCGTCCCCCCACCATTCCACCACGTCTACACCACTTTTAACACTGGAGAAGACGTTTCAACGTTTGTTTTTTGCTGCAAAAGCGTCGTGCAACGTGCAACAGATCAGCCACATTGGAAAACGCGCAAAACAACCGAAAAACGTCCGAAACGCGACCTTCTAGTTTGCCCACTTCTTTCAATCACTTTAGGAATCGCGTACCACCACAGAATAACAGCTGTCCGCGTTTTTACTGTTCAATTCGCACTCAACTCGTCGAATTTGCTGTATTGGAGCTTCCCACCAACACAACTCAGCCAAAACCCGACCAAATCACTTAAAACCAATTTCTCTGCACTCAGCAACTACTGATCTACGTGGGGCAACTCAGTGATTCTCCAAATTCGTCCTTGGCCTCGTGGGATATTGAGTTACAAGCTGCATCTGCATTTTGGCCCATCTAGTCACTCAATTTCGCTCCACAAACGTGACAAGTCTGTTTTTCTCAACACCAACTCGTTACACACATCACCTATCCACCTATCCACACCCATACCTTGACCATCAAGTGTCGTGTCACGCTTGTTGAGTCTGCTACTATTCCCTACAAAGGGTTACCACTAAATCAGGGAAATCACTGCCTTTCAAATTTCTATTCTCCTGCAAAGCTCTCACACATTTTCCTCCCAAGCATGAGCAAGCGTGATCAAATCAAGTATGCTTCCCGTGCATTCCCCATCCTCAAAGGCGCAGCAAATTTCGGAGATTGGCTGGACGACCTAATTTCAGAACTATCCAACAAAAGCAATGGTCTCCGCCACTGCATTGACCCAGACCGAATTAACGTATTATGCAATGATCAAGTGGACCCCAATGATCCTAATGTCGGCCCAACATGCAGAGTACGCAGGGGCCCAACCATGGCGAGCATTATGCATTTGCACGAGACGGGCGTGAGCCGGTCAAATGGTTCCCAGGGACAGAAGACCAGAACGCATACTGTATCCTTCTCATTCGACGACATGTTGAACCAGAGCTTCTACCACAGTTCCCCTGACGAGGGCAGATATTTGCCTACACACTGCTTGGAGAAATTGCAATTGCATGTCAAACAACAGATCAAGGATTAGCAAAGGAAATTATTGATGATTTCGAACGTATAAAAATGGAACCTGCAGAATCATCCGAGTCATTTGCAATGCGCTTCATTACAGCTTACCACAAAGTAGAAAGCTTTGCAGAAAGTTCATCAGTGGAAATCCGCAGTCGCATCACACCATTTTCCAAAGTTGTGCGAGTCTTCGTATCTGCCCTGAACAACACGCTAATCGATATGGGTGTTGCCAATACGTTCATGTTTGCAGGGAATCCTATCACTTCTGTTTCATCATTGACTAAACTAATCACCTTATTTAAATCTACCGCCCGCCAAAATACATATGATGAGAGGCGGGATCGACTTGCAGCACAACAGGAGCGGGATTTGACAACAGCCATTCCAGAAGTCACTACACCAACAGCAAATGTAATTATTCGGCCAAAAGTACACTATAGTCAACTCCGTGGTCGTGGCAGTTATCATAAACCTCAGCAGTACCAGCCGTATCCTAATATCCGCCCAACAACCTTGCAGTACCAAAACCCTCAATCCCAACAGTACACACCGCGCCCATATGGTGGTTTTGGCCGAGGCCGAGGAACATGGCGAGGACTAAGTTCACGTGGAACAGCAACAGGTGGTACCGCAATGGGACGCGGTTCTGGGGGGAGTTGGTACCCTGCACAGCAACAGTCTTCTGGAGTCCAATGTCATGCATGTGGAGGCTATGGTCATGTTGCTCGACAGTGTGCCAACACATTTCTTCAGCAATTGCAGCAACAGCAACAGAATCGACCACCAGCAAACCCAAATGCGCTCTTACTCCAGCAACCAAACCCTCCACAACAGCAGATACCTGAAAACCAAGCACTTCTGCTACAGAATGGTGATTGGGATGACCAGCAAAGTGAGCAGTATGCTGCAGAACAGCAATTGTGGATAGAAACGCAACTCCAATCAGAGACTGAACACGATGAAAGTCAACAGGATTTTTGGATGGCCTGGGAGTAATCCGGGCATTTGCAGTTAACGTCCCTTCCCTTCCAATTTCTTTTCCTGTACTCATCAACAACGGTTGCAATGTCACAACGCTTCGAGATTTCTCTCTCTTCATTCCCTATAGTTATACTCAGCAGAAATCTAGCATGCGTATCGCCAAAGAAGGACCTATTCTTACTTGTGAAGGATTCGGCACAGCTCTCATACCACTCGCCAACAACATCACACTTATAATTGAAGGTGCCCAATATGCTCCAGAATGTCCTGTCAACTTGGTCGCTGATCGGGACCTACAACTATGTGGCTTCTTCCATCTTGCACGAGACCTTCAACCTGGTACTATTTATCGTAGCAGTCCTGAGGAAGGAGATCCAGCCATCCTTCAAATGATTCTTAGACATGGTCTCCAATGGTTCCCAACAGCAGCAAACCCCAACTTCAACTACAGCAAACAATTTATTGCACACTGCGCCAGTAAATTTTACAACCTCTTCAGCTCTGCAGAACCAGTTGATACACTCAGTATACGCACAGCCTTTCTCAACAGCAAAGCTCCAAACACTCAGCGCATGCATGAACGCCTCGGCCATATCCCTTATGCAAGACTACGAGCAATGAAGGAGCGCTGTACATGTGCTGACTTTCCTGACATTAAGCTGGACTTACTTGAAGAACCATGTAAGGCCTGCATTATTGCCAATTCGTGCTGCTATTCCACATACAGATCCTCCAGATAAACTACCAGGCGAACATTTAGCCTTTGATCTAGTGGAAGTCAAACCAAAGTTTCGAGGACAATATGACTTTGCTCTCATTGCCATTGACTATGTAAGTAATTATCTCTGGTCAACAAACCTTCGGAGAAAGTCAGAAGCACTACTGGGGGCCATTAAGATCATCCAACAATTGGAAACAGTTAGGGATGTTAGTGTAAAGGGCGTCCGCTTTGATGGTGGGGAACTGAATTCACTCGCGCTTAACCGTTTCTGTGCATCACGTGGCATCCGCGTTGAAGTTAGTCCACCTCATACACCTGAGCTGAATGGGAAAGCAGAGCGAGCAGTTCGAACAGTCATGGATGTCACACGATCTCTTCTAAGACATGCTGGTTCACCATGGTCATGGTGGGGATACGCGATTCGACATGCAGTAGATATCATCAATACACTTCCTGTCCTCAGCCGTGGATTACTATCTCCAGTTGAAACGCTTCTTGGATTCCCTCCATGCATCAGTCAATTCAGAGTTTTTGGCTCAGGATGTTTGTATCATATCACAGCAAAGGAACGTGGACAAACACATCAGTTTAAAAAGCTTGCAGAACGCGCCTGACCAGCAATTTACGTTGGAAACATTGGTCGTTCCATTGCTCGTTTGATTGACATCAGCACGGGTAGAGTAATCACTCATCGATTGGATGACCTTCTGGTTGCAGAAAACAGTTTCCCTCGCCTCAGCACCTCAGCAGCAGAGGATATTGCTCAGGACCTCGTTCATCAGCTAACACCACTCCTCAGCAAAGATGAACTTACATCAACTGAACAAAACATCACCAACCTCCTTCGTGAAGCCAATGTTCGCGTGGATCAATTCCCAGAACCAGGACCAGCAGCGGTAGCTGAACGACAACCTTCCACATAACTAGCACCAAATGAACATGAAGTGGTCCAGGTACGGCAGCGAAAGTGAATGGGATAACGATGTACAGCACGAAGTGTTGGAGGTGGCGGCACGACGGGATGGACTCCGTGATACCGCAATTAACGCCACCTCCAGTGGGCCTTACCTACGAGCACTAAAGTGATGAAGTCCCACCCAGGACTGGAGGGACTTGGTGTGTGTGGGGATGAAGAGAGATAGAGAGAGAGAGAGGGGTGAGAGGATGGAGAGAGGAGAGAGGAGTGAGTGGGCAGAGAGGGAAGAGAGAGCAAATGGAGGAAGAGAGTTTGGCTTGTTTTGCACTGAATTCTGTCAAAGCAGCAAGGAGGGGGTTGAATTTCTTGTTTGATCTCTGTGAGAGGTTGCTGCTTTTATACTCCTGCAGGTTGGAGCCATCAGAAAACAGAGGGAGCAGTGGGCTGAACAGAGCAGGCCACAGAAATGAGATAAAGCAGGCTGAGCACCAATCCCCAGCCTGGGCTAAGTACCCATTCAGGGCTGAGTACCACCCAGTGCTGGGCATCACTCAGGGGTGAATACCAGCCAGGGCTGAGTACCAGCCTGGGCTGAGCACCACCCTGGGCTGAGTACCAGCCTGGGTTGTGCACCACCCAGGGCTAAGTAACAGCCAGGGCTGAGTACCACCTTGGGCTGAGTACTTTGTCTGGGCTGAGTACCACCAAGAACCAATTTACAGCTTGTTTGAGAAACAGTTGCTTGTTTCCAAATCAGGAAGCTTGTTTGGGAAACAAGCCGCTTTTTTCCTTGTTTTTAGAAATCCAATGATTGGTGCAATCTCTGGTGAGCTCAGTTTTTATCTCACTTTTAGAAATGCAGTGATTGGTGCAATCCCTGATTCCTAAATGCCTGTTGCATTCCTCAGATTGCACAGCACAGCAGGAAAGCTGGAATTCCAGATCAGGAAGCGGAATTCCGATGCAGAGTGCGGAATTCCGGAGCATTGGGCAGTGGTGCACTGCTTCTGCATGCTTGCTGTGCTGTGTTACATGTGCAGAGTGCGTAGTTTGAGCGTTTTTGTGCATGTCCTAATTGCATTGTTCCTACCGGTAGGATGAACAAAGCTAGAACAACAGCCGCCTTTGCCTATCTCTTTTATTGAGAACAGATTAGCCCTTCCGAGCGCCCCATTCAAGTATTGAATCTACTGAGCCCTTCAAACACCCCATCCAATGTGATTGGATGGAGTTCACAGAAGGATCATCAGTAACGGGCTTAGTGTACCCCGTGAGTCGAATCTCAACACATCCCCGCAATAGAGAGAGGGGGCAACTGTTTCTCCTGGAGTACATGGCTGTCCAACAATGCCAGCCAAGCAGTGGGACTCGAACCCACCCATGTACCCCCCTACACTTGTGAAAACCTGCATGAACCCACAAGTGTAGCTGGAGAAGCCAGAGAGAGCCTTAGACTAAGCGTTGTGCTGATTTGAGCGTGGGCACCACGCTTACACCTTGGAGGTCGGCGAGACTGCAAATTCCCATCAGTGATGCAAGCTTTGCATGTTGAGCTGCGGGAAGAGCTTTGGTGAGAAGGTCGGCAATCATCCTGTCCGTTGGGCAATGAATGAGTTGAACCTCCTTTTTCTCCAAGTGGTCCCGTATGAAATGCAACCTCACATCAAAGTGTTTGACCCGACCATGGTGTATTGGATTCATAGCAATAGCTATGGTTGAATGATTGTCTTCATAAACAGTAGTGGGCTTATTTAAATCCATACCCAGCTCCTGGAAGAGCATTCGTAGCCAGATTGCCTCTTTGATGGCCTCAGTAAGGGAGAAGTATTCTGCCTCAGTTGAGGACAAGTGACAACTGATTGTTTCTTGCTGTACCATGTAATAGCACCCCCGCAAAGCATGAACACATGCCCTGACCTTGACTTGCGTCCATCCTCCTCAGCATAGCTGGCATCAGCGTAGCCATGTGGCTCATCCCACTCTGGGTAAGAAATACCCGCAGCTTTCTCTACC
This sequence comes from Zopfochytrium polystomum, assembly GCA_025765615.1. Taxonomy (NCBI): domain Eukaryota; kingdom Fungi; phylum Chytridiomycota; class Chytridiomycetes; order Chytridiales; family Chytridiaceae; genus Zopfochytrium; species Zopfochytrium polystomum. The sequence goes on from JAIVFJ010000021.1 coordinate 171,184, forward strand.
TCTGGGAGCGTTGCATTGGTGATGCATGTCATCTGGGAGTCTCCCTTCTGGTAGAAAAGTCCATGATCCCAGGAAGCGCGGACATATCACAGCAATCTGTCAAGCGCAAGGGAATCTGAATGGGTTGGAGCGGACTGGTATTGTGCAAGTGTATTCACAGCATACGCAATGTCAGGGCGCGTCAAGTTTGCAAGGTAAGCAAGTTGCATGAGTGTGCTTCGGAAGTATTCCGACTCTTTTTGTGGAAGTTTTCCAGAGTCCACATCGTGTATCCATGTCGTGGACATGGGAGTTGCTTTGATTTTGACAGGTAAGCCTTCATTGTCACACCAGTAGTTTGCTTCCTCCAAGACATGCTGTGTGTAGTTTTTCTGTCCAATAAAGATTCCATCTTTGATTTTCTCAACTTGGATGCCAACAGCAACTTTTGGGTTGAGGTCCTCGCGGATTTTGAACTTTGATTTGATCAGAGAAAGAATTTTGGCAATTTCTCCTTCTGTGTGACTGAAGATGAGGATGTCATCTACATATAGAGTGATGATGGTCTTGACCTTTCCATCAGGGTGCCTTTGCACAAAGACACAGTGGTCAGTCTTCAATTGCATAAATCCAATTTCTATGAGGAAGTCGCGGATTGTTTTGTACCACTGTCGACCAGACTGGTGCAGTCCATACAAACTCTTCCTGAGTAAACAGACAAGAAGTATCCCGTCTGCACCACGTATCTCAAAGCCTTCTGGTTGTTCCATGAAGTTTTCAATGTCCAGTTTGGCGTTCAAGTATGCGGTTTCGACATCAAGGCCTGCAAGTATGAGGTCAAACAGCAACGAGATAGCAAGGATTGCCCTTATGGAGGAGCTGCGGACGACAGGGGAGAAGGTCTCGTTGTAGTCCTGACCAAAGATCTGAGTGTAACCCCGACCAACAAGGCGGGCCTTGAAGCGTTCAAGGTACCCTTCACTGTCAAACTTGTAGGCAAAAACCCATTTGGGCTTGAGTATCTTACACCCTTTAGGTCGAGCCACTAAGTCCCAGACGTGCTTTGACGTGATTGAATTGATCTCTGAGAGTTGAGCTGCCTTCCAATACTTTGCAAAAGGAGAACGCATGGCCTCTTTATGCGAAGCAGGGAGTGGCGGTAAGTCCTGCTGGTGGATTCCTTTCTGTTGGATATGCTGTGACTTCCTCCGGCTCAAGCACAGTGTACGCTTTGAGCGTTTGGTAGAGTTCACGAAATTGTCCCTGTGCTATTCGTAGTTTACGAATTCTTGCAGTTAAAGCGCGGAGTGTTTTCCAACTGTAAGTGGAAGGACTTGTGGCAATTGATGGTTTTGTTTGTAGTTTACAAAGGTTTGCCTTCAATGCCAGGTAGTCACGTAAACCTGATGGCTCTTGTGGTATGATTGGGGGATTTGTTGCCTCCCCTGTTGACTCTGGCAAAGCTAGAATGTCAGGGGAAGTTGAGCTCTCTCTAGGAGAGATTTCCTCCTGTTCATCAGGTATTGACTCTGGTTCAGAATCAGAAACGTCGTATAGCATACCCGGCTGTAGATCTCCCCCCTGTGATTCTGCAGGTGGTACATCGTCTTCTTGTGAGTCAAACAGAGCGTCAGGATGTGCCACATCTGGATCAGTGGACATAGAAGGGGTATGCAACGAGGAGGAAAGATATTGGAAATCCTGAGCTGTGCGTTGGACGGGTCCCCATTCCTTCAAGCAGGAGTCATGAAGGAACTGTCTCCAGTTCCGCCACAATGCCAGGAAAAACATTTTCGTGAAAGGAGACATGGTAGTGTTCCGATATTCTCTGGGTTTTCAAGTCGTAGACTACTGGAAGAGTGTTTCCTTTATACCCTAAGAATATGCCTGGCGCCCCTTTGTCAGGATGTTTAAGCGTTCGCTTTTCCTTTGGGATACGGTGGATAACCAAACAGCCAAAGGTGCGGATGTGATCAACATTTGGCTTTTCACCGTACCAAGCTTCGTAAGGTGTTTTCTTAGTGTAAGAGTGGTAAACCCTGTTCTTGATGTATGCTGCGTATTGGACTGCATACACAAAGAAAGAGTGGGGCAATCGTGACTCTAAGAGCATGCAGTGTGCCATGTCTTTGAGAGTGTTGACCTGACGTTCTACCAGCCCATTGAATTCCTTGGTGAAATGCAGGACTAGGTTCTAAAACAATAGGAGGATGCCAAGTATTGGCCCAAGTTTTGAATTCTCCATCTTTGAAGATTTCCCCCCTGTCACAGCGCACAGATGTGATATGTTTGCCATGTTGTTGTTCAAACCTTTCCATCGTAGACCAGAATCTTGTGGGCGCGTCAGACAAAGAGTTGAGGAACTCAATGCCAAGCCAACGGGTTGACTCTTCCACAACCAGTTGCCAATGTTTTTCACTATGGTGTCCACGTGTGGGCAGTGGGACAGCATCAGTGTGTAAACAACCAAGCAGTGTGGTGTTTGGTCTGGAAGTGGGGTGGATAGGCAAAGCTTTCAATTTCCCAACATCACATGTCACGCAGGGAATGTCATGAATGAGGAAAAATGAATGACCAACTTTATTCAGATTTGACCAAGTACGCTTCAAAGAAGATAAAGACAGGTGACCAAATTTCTTGTGAAGAGCTTGGACTGCTTCAATGTTCTGAGGGTTTGGTAAAGGGTCTGGGTCAGTTTGACTTAAAGTTGGGATTGCAGTTTGCTGTTGCGACTCACCTGGGGCGTCCCCCGAAGGAGTCGGCGCGTCCCTTCCAAGTTCTGCCCTGTCAAGACCAGTATGTCCCGTCAGAAGAGAAGGGTCCACAACATAGACATTCCCTGTGTCCCTGTGAGCAATAATAAAGTCTGAACCATGTACCTGAGGATGCAATAGGCCTGTGTCTGCTGTGAAAGTCACGTTGTGACCTGTCTGCCGTATGATTTGCTGAACCGAGAGTAGAGTGTCTGAGAACTCTGGCACATAGAGCGAGTTCCTCATGACGAGAGCTCTTCCGTTAATGAACAGGGTAAAGTCGCCCACTCCAGTGGCAGTTGCAAAGCCGTCAGCTGTTTTGATCTGCTGGGAGGTGGGCCACAAGTTTGTGAAGTGCTCTTCGCAAGGCAACATTGTCCTGGAAGCCCCAGAGTCAAGGATGACCTGGTGTGGGTTGCTGCCAGCAAGTCTTGCCATCAGTGCAGTCTCGTAGATGCGGCAGTAGGTGATGTTGCGGTAGAGGAAACGCCCAGAGTCGTACATCACTTTGTAGCTGACGTTTGAGACAATGTTGTCAGTGATCCAGTCTGGATCCATTCTGCCGTCAAGAAGTGTAACTGTGAGCTCCACTTCAAATTCCTCCTCCACCTCAACGGCCTGGCATGTTCCAATTTCAAACTCCCGTGCCGCAAGTGCCCTTTCTACTGAAAGGAAGTCGTCTAGAGCTGAAGTGTCTGCAAGGCGCGCAGCACCCTCAGTACTGAACTCCAACATTTCGACGTCTTCTGCTTCAGGAGGTGGTGGTGGAGTATCCATCCTGTAGCATTTGTGGGGAGGAGAGTCCTCAGAGGCTGCACAAGAGGCTTGCTTGGTGGTGTTCTTTAGCAGCCACCTCACATGCAATCTTGGCAGTCTCAGTAGCTTTCTTGGAATCAGCTGGTGTGGCCTTGGCTTCTTTGGCGTGTGCAGGCTGCTTGCCCTTGGCCTTCTTTGCAGGGTGAGCTGGCTCTGACTTCCCGTGAGGGAACTTGAGGCATTCCTCGCGAGAGTGCGAGACCCAGATTCCATGAAGGTCACAAGTAGGCTTGCCGTTGAGTGCCTCTCCGTCTTGCGCTTCTTGGTTGTCGCTGAGGTCTTTGCTGAAGCAGCTGTTTCCATCTCAGAAGTGCCATGGTGAGCAGAGTGTCTGCTGTTCTTCTCTTTGCTTCGCTGGTACAGCGTGTGGAAGTTTGTCAACTCCTTGACGAGATCGCTGGTGTAGGCGTAGCCTGACAGCCCCTTGAGAAGATTTTGATGAACGCCAGAGAAGATTTTGATGAACGCCAGAGAAGATTTCATGTCCAGGCAGCGTTTCCCTTGCTTTGTGGATGATGGCAGAACGCAGGATGTTTGTCACACCCCTGCAAGTGGTGGCAGTACATTTGAAATGCTTGGGCCAATCTGTGAGCAATGTGGTCAGAGTGGTGTACCACTCCTGGACTGCCGGACCAGAGTCTCTGGGTTTTGCCAAACGACTGTAAGTCGCAAGCCACTTGTCCTGCCTGCTTCGGGGACGGGCTCGCTCATCCTTGGGATTGGTGGCAGATTCTGAGACTTCTTGAGCAGGTAATATAAGTGTAGAACTCTCCAATAAGCCCTAAACAAATGCAGTACGGCGCTTGTGGGTGGAGTTGTAAGTGGTGTGTGTGGGGATGAAGAGAGAGAGAGAGAGAGAGCAGTGATGATGGAAAAGGGAGAGGAGTGAGAGGCTGGAGAGAGGAGAGAGGAGTGAGTGGGCAGAGATGGAAGAGAGAGCAAATGGAGGAAGAGAGATTGGCTTGTTTTGCACTGGATTCTGTCAAAGCAGCAAGGAGGGGGTTGGATTCCTTGTTTGATCTCTGTGAGAGGTTGCTGCTTTTATACTCCTGCAGGTTGGAGCCATCAGAAAACAGAGGGAGCAGTGGGCTGAACAGAGCAGGCCACAGAAATGAGATAAAACAGGCTGAGCACCAACCCCCAACACACCCGCAAAAGAGAGGGGAGGAAACGGGGGTTTTTATCTCAGGAAACTAATCTCAAATACAACAGGAGCGGTTAATAGCGGTGGGACAGACAGGGTGCGACCTAGCGCCCCTCGTCGCCAGCGAGGGGGGGGGAGAGAGAGAGAAGGGAGTCGACCATGTAGGGGTCAGAAGGTTGCCAGCAGGGAACTCACACGCGGAAACACCTTCAATTGTACACGCACCCTGCCGGGCTGCGTCGGCACAATCACTTGACCAACAGGCTTTATCACATCGCACTTGTACTCACTCTCACAGTAAGGACCGAGGCAGGCAGTCGGAGATCGAACTCTCAGCTGTCGGGGGCCGCACAGAGCGCGGCCACCAACACCCTCGCAGGGACTGGAAGGTTGGGGACGACGACGCCGTCATCGCAGCAGGCGAGTGCCCGTGATTCTCACTTCAACACAGAGCCAGTAGTGTCACACAGTCGGTGGTGGGGCCAGCTGCATTCCCCACCTGCGGCCCCTTACCCCTGACTTGGGAGCATCCACCACAAATCCACCACAAATGCTCGAAGTCCCCCCAACCCTATGCGTGTATGCACAAGTGCCGAAAATAAATAATAAATTAGGAGGGCTTGGGGTACGGCCTGTCAGGCACCCCATCCCTAGGCAGTCAGGCAGTCTCTGTTAGTCACTGAAAAAGAAAATATGTTGAGAAAACCCTGGCACAACAGAAACTGTTAAGACGAAAGTAGTAAAAGCAGGCCCAATAATACCGATGGGTTAGCTGCAAATACACTTTGATAACGCCTTGGACACTAAAGAACCAGGAATAATAATAGGGGTCCCGATCCTTGCAGTTTTATGTCAGGTACGCTTGTTTTTGCGAATAAAATCCCTAGACTTTATCACTGAGACCTCAGTGTAGTCTCACATACACCACAACAGCCCAATCCTCCAACCAGCCAACATAAATGACAGCTGCTGATTGTGGATGGTGGTGAACTACTCTGGTGGACTACTCTCTTGTGGTGGTGAAGCTGAGGTGGGAGACTGTTGTACAATGTGTACTGTTTGGCTTTATACAAAATTGTGACAAAGACCAGGTGACAAAAAATGCGCCAAATCCTCATCACAGTTGGTGCTCCCATGCACCACAATGTGAGGTGTTGCTCCTGCACACTGCTTACTGCAAAACCCAAAATCTAAAACAGTCACAATCTGGATGAACATTTTTCCAATGCAAACTCAAAATTGTGCCAATGGATTGAGATCATTTGAATGTCGCAATCTTCCTCTGCTGAGGGCGTGCTGCTTCCCCACTTCAGCAACACATTATTACCTGGTGAGCACACTGAATTTCTGGAAGAAACCTTCGCTTGTTCACTTGGGAGGGGGTTGGACAGTCGAACAAAAAAAACATCGTCGCAAACGGAAATGGCCCATCAAGTCCTACTGCCTGTCCCGATCGAGTCAACTTTTCGAGGAGCCCACTGCCTCTGGTGGCCGGTGCAGTCAGTGGTTAGCAACTCTTCACCTCCTGCCCCTCCTCGTTGGCTGGTCGTCTTCGTTGCGGGTAACCCAGGTTTGGCCGAATATTACCGGCCATTCCTGTCTGCTCTCCACAGCTCGACCCTTTTGCGTGGCAGTGTCGAGATAGTCGCACTGTCTTTGAGGGGCCACGCCCCAACTATCGATACGCGCGACGACGGGATGGCACAGACAGACATGCCTTGGGATGCTGCCAAGGATGTGCGATCCGCGATTCGCGGGATCGACACGTCGCTTAGAGCCCAAGCCGACCACAAGCTCGCTGCCCTAACTTCCCTGCGGTCACTCTACCCGCCCGGTTCATCGACACAGATGATCGTGATGGGGCACTCGATCGGCTGTTACATCCTCCTCGACGCCATTGGGTCGTCGCCCACTCCCTCCACCCTCGTCGACGGCGTCATCATGTTGATGCCTGCTCTGGCCCACCTACGAGACACTCCTGCCGGCAAACGCCTCACTCCAGTTGTGCTCCGACCCACCATCGTCAAGTTTATCGTACCCGCGGTCATCTTCCTCTTGTCCCTCATGCCCACCGTTTTCCTCGTTGCTCTCATCCGCGTTATCACTCGCCAACCACCCGCCGGCGCCGCTGTGACCGCAAAGCTTGTAGCCGGCCCGCGCACCGCCCTTAATGCCTTGTCGATGGGTCTGGAGGAGATGGCCACCGTTCACGAAGTTCGTGAAGATATGCGCAAGACGGTAAGAGCCCTCGCGGAGCGCCGCCGCGCCGAGGGTCCCCGCCGCGCTGCTGTCCGTGCGTACTTTGCCGCCGGCGACATCGACGAGTGGGTTCCTCAGTGGATTAGGGAGTCTGTCGAGGATGGGCTTGGCCTCCAGACGTTCCATCTGCCGCCGTCATCACTCCAATTGAAGGCGATGGGCGACGGCCATGACGTGTCGCTCCAGAACGAGGATGCCAACGAGGACGATGCCTCCGCCAGCCCTGCGCATAACTCGGACGCCGCGGTACTGCTCGGGTCCGCCGTCTGCCAGTGGGGCTTGAAGCACGCGTTTTGCCTCGACCCATCCGAGACGAATACTTTGGCCGCCGTTGTGGCCCGCTGGATCCACGACTGGTAGCATCACGGACTTCGATGACTTCTCTCCCTCTGCCTTTTTCTCTCCTGCCCTCGCTACTACCCACCGCCTCATTTGAACTCCATTTTATCCTGCCTTCATTAGTTATTCTTTGTTCCTTAGTTCGGATTTAAGTAATATGTAAACCAGGCTGGCTTCACCACAAACGTTTTTGTGTCCCACCCCTTGCTTAGACACTGAATCTTGACATGGTCGGGAGGGCGGCTTCAAATTTGGGATACGTGGACAGTCAAAGAAAGTTACAGTAAAAGGCGAACCTCTTTCAATCCACCCACGAACCACAGGTGAGCCAGCCTTGGCAGGACTTTCGTTGGGAGGCAGTCGGACTCAGAAAGCCGAATCATGGAATAATCACCCGCTATGCAACCAACAAAGCAATGCGCCGAACTCTTCGTCGCCATCTGCGTTGGATGTTGCCCATTTCATCGATGCGATTCGTTTGCTATTTGTGGAACTAATGACGTGGCTTCTGAAGAGACAGCGAGCGCAGAAACACTGAAAGAGCCTCGACCCAGTATACTCCTGTCTGATAATAATGCACGATTTTTTGTCCAGAGCTTCTAGTGATCTCAATGCTGGGCTCGCCCTCTCGCCTTCTTCAAGTCAAGCTGCTCAAAGACGGCCGTTCGCCAATGTCGGAGTGTCCGACTATTCTCCGTTTACTTGACGAGCAAGGTGTTTCCGTTCGCCACATTCTTTTGCGTGAAGCGCTATCACCACAACTTTCAAGCCGCTCCCTTTATACCGACTTCGGCGACCGCGGCACCATCACCGCACTTCTCGTTTTTTTTGATTTGCGGCATGCCCAATTAGCCTGCGACTACTTAATGGCTCGCTGCGTCCCTCTTACAAGAAGCAACTATCGCGCCGCACTCGCAAGTGAATTCTCAGCCAGCGACTCCCACTTGCGTTCGGCAGAATGTCTTGTGGTTATGGTGCGCTATAGAGAGGAATGTTTGATAGCTGGTGTCACCGAGTTAGACGGTCGTCTAGCGTTTGACGGAGAAGTATATAAAATCTCTGCGTGTAGCAAAGTGTTTGCAGATATCACTTCGGATACTCGCAGAAGGGTCTCCTCGAACGGAGCCGATTTGGACGAAAGATCTGTCGGATCCACCCTCTTCTCAGATTTAGAGAGCTACAATTTAACTGTTCCCACCGTGGTAGCCCCTCAAACAATTTTCCATGACGTTTGCGGACTTGTATTTGTTCGGGGATTTCAGTGGCGTAATATCACTCAGGTGCAGAATTTGCTTTACGACTCTTGAAACTAAAACATAGAATCAAGCCAGGTGACTTTCTGTCACACTTCGGCGATGTTCGGGCCTTTTGCATGTGTAGAAGTGAGCAAAGGAGCTTTGTGGTGGAATACTACGATACTAGGGCAGCCAACGCTTTTCTTCATGCACTTCACAGAAAAATTTAACGAAGTAAGCCATCGCTATGCATCATCTTGCACAAGTTCACAAAAGATGTCCAGGACGACTGCACATTCACCTTCGCATCATTCGTCGATAGACGATCTATTCCAAATGCCAACTATCTGGTCCCGGTCCACTGTTTGCGCGGAAAGCTTAGAGAGGAAGATGAAACTTCAAACACTTACATGCATTTGGGAGCGAACACTGATAAACACCTGGAAGCGCAACTGGAATTCACGAACGAAACGTCTAAAAGATTTGGAACCCTAACAAGCTTGGGAATTGAAGAACTCGTGTCGATAATGCCAGATCAGTCTCGACCAACGGTCACTGCAACAAGATGTGTTGGGACATTGGAGCGAATGGCAGAGCACTTTTCACACCGAGATGGCGCTCTCGGTTCAATGGTCAGCCAAGACAGCGCCTCAATTGGGAACTTGTGCTTCGAGAGGTCTCAATGGAACTTCTTGAATTGGCCCTATTTTGGTGAGAAAAGGTCAACTTGGGGCAGTCATTACCATCCCTCGATGACTCAGATGTGGACGACGCCGCCTCCAAACAGCCACCCCACGTTGGTGCCATCCAACCTTTCATTTTCAACACCTCCGCCCGCTCAGAAGAAAGAGGCTTTCGATGACGTCGCAGTCTCGGTGGAGGAAGACGAAACCCTCAGCTTGTCTGACTTCCCTCCAGCAGACCATCGAAGGCGTTGCCCGTCCACGCGGCGCTGGGAGATGGCGTTGCCTTCTCATCAGGACCTTAAAGAGCAATCGCCGAACACGCAATCAAGGCCTATGGCAACCAGAAGAGAAGGAGAAGGAAGGGAATACTCTCCACTGAAGATTGACACAAAAGACTTACAGAGATCAGGATTTGCTCCCGGGAGGTCTGCCTTCGTTAAGTCAAGACATGTGACAGAAGCGATACTTTCGGCACCGTTACCTTCGCCCAACTTCATTCCAAAAGAGAACGAGTTTAACTTGCTGGAGATAGGTTGAAATTGAAAAACAATTATTAATGCTGATGTAACTGCCGATTTAGTCGCTGGACGCGAGCGGAGGACTTCAATCATGCTTAAAAATGTTCCGAATCGGTTTGTCACAGTTTGTCAGTGCGCCGGCAATTGCTTTCTGACTCGTGCCACTGCAGCTATACACAAGACATGCTTATTGATTTCTTGAACGAAACTCACGAAGGGCTGTTCGATTTCGTTTATCTTCGAATGGACTTTTTGAACAGATGTAACGTTGGATGTAAGCTTGAAGGCGAATTACCTACCACATGAAATCTAATTCTGGCCTTCCTCAAGACGCATTCATTAAGTAAGTAGTTTCAGGTAGTTTGAGGTGCAATCCACTTACGAAGACTCTGGACTAGTTTCGTCAACCCACCCTCCATTGTCGCTTTTGCTGCACGTGTAATTGGCCAAAAGTGGCAAGTTTCTGTGCCTGCATCGCATTTCGGCAACTGGACTAATATCTATTTCGAAGGCCAAAATTCAACAGTGACAAACTTCCAATTCTTTGCTTTGCAAATATCCAAGGCAAGCAAGCGTTCGTGGAAAAGTTTCGCAATTCGAACGTCATGACTGAGGAGCCGTCTTTCCGCCCTCGTTTGTTCAAGACACCGAATCTTGAACATGACCCTAACTCGACCAATCCATTACGGCCCGCAGTAGAAGAGGCTTTCCCCCCTCCGACGCGAGGCCCGCTCCGCCCAAAATCGAACATTTTATTTTCTCGAGACAAATTCCGCCCGTTTTGTTCAATTAACGGTGTTGAATGCTTCAGTGTAACATCGTGCGTACCTGATGGCAAAATCAGCGTGAACGATTTTTTACGTGAGACTCGCATGTGACGTGATGACCTATTGCTTTTGGAGACGATACATCAACGTTGGTGAACTTTCCGTCCGTTCTGTTTCGCTGCAACTTTAGAGGTCCAAGTCAACATGGAAAACAAACTTTTTTGAAAAAGAAGAAAGAAACTTGCCACAGATGAAGATCAAAAAAGCACCGCCGCGCCGCCTTGGTCCCCCAGTAAGTCGGGATGCCAATTCCATATGCCTTGCGATGGCATCACTTGATGGCCATCCGATGACTTCGGTCGCTTCGTTCTTATAAGCATGCACAATCCTTGCTGTGTTGTCGCAGGCGTAAGAGCTGGACGATGGTGGTGGTCATGGTCCGGTGGCTTTGCCTTCGAGGCCGCGTGTCACGTCAACCCGACAACCGAATTAGCCCCATGCGCCCCTATCTTTCTCCACTTCGTACTAATTGGTGTCCACGATCCAGGTCCCGGCGGTGGCGTCTGCAATCAGTCTACTTCGGGATTGCCCGGAGGAAGCGTTGCCTGAGATCGCGGACAAAGTCGCGGAATGGAACCTCCCGAAAAGTGATTTCTTCCACTGGATCGCAGTCCTCGACCGATTTGATTCCTTGCTAGAAAGCGCCGTTGAAAAGGCACAGTTAAAATCCGTTCAAGTACAGCCGCTCGACTCGAATGTGCGATCCACCGTGCTTGCCGTCCTGCGTATTTCAAAAGTTCTATTCGACAACTGCACCAATCGCAACCTGTATAACTCATTTGAGGTTTGTGTTGAAATATTGCCGGTCGTGTTATTAGTTAGACTTAAACTCGAGTCTCCCTCCAGCACGTCTCCAACTTGCTTAACTCCAACGATGTCGACGTTCTTCTAGCTACTCTGCAGTTTCTTTTCCGACCGTCTCAGCGAATGGGTCGACAGAAGTCATCGAAACTGGCACTTGGACTTGCTGAAGCTCGCGTTATTACGCTGGCTCAAGGGACGAAGACGAGATCTGTAGTTGATATAGCCGCCATGGTTGAACCTGAAACACAGTCTAAACTTTCGGACGCAACATTTGGCGACGGGACGGTACCTCAGTTTTCGCCGTCCGCCTTGATGCATAGGTTCTATCGATCAAGTCCTCGAGCCGATGATAGTTTCCCCAAAACAGTATCATCGCCAGATCCAACAGTCGAAACCTCTGCCCTCACTGATGAGAATGATCCCCCACTATCACCCACCAAATCCTCGAAGTCCATCGAAGCAACTGCAACTTCAAACACGAACGGAGAGGGACTTGTTTTGATATACCTGGCAGACGTGCTCCAAACAGGAAAGACAGAAGACGAACTGTTCGTATCGCTGATCGAAGAGTACAACGTTCCACCAGAGGAACGCTTTGCATTACTTCACAAATTGCGGATAGCGTTCAGCGCCAACTTAGAGGAGCGCCGTCAAAAGTTATTCCTTATCCGTATTTGGGCGATCGCCGTCGCCGGTATGTGACAATGTTTTCGCGTTGCATTGCTCATCAATTCCACTTTTTCGTCAGTCTCTGCTGTTAGCGAAGAGATTTGCTCAAGCAAACTTTTCCTCACCGAGCCAGACCTGACTCAGAAACTGGGAGATCTTGTGCACGCATCCCGAAGTACTTCATTCGTAAGAATAAGTTTGCTTCGTTGCTTTCATATAACCTGCATGCAGGAGGTTCAAACTGCAGCGTTTGCTGCGCTGGAAGCAATTTCGCGCAGTCGAAACCGTGCTAGCGACGTCTTATCCGCTGTCAATGCATCAGCTAATCACGGTGCTGTACTGCAAGCAGTTAAACGCATTGCCATAAACTTGTCTGAAGGTTGTCTCTCTCCTATAATGGCTTTTCCTAATATTATTATTGCAGATTTTGCCCTACCGCAGGACTACATTGATTCAGTTTTCAATTTCATGGCTCAAATCATTTCCGTCGTGTCTGGTGGAAATATGGTTGTGGCGGCGGGAATTATTACTATCTTGACACAAGCCCTTTCTCTGCCAGTAAATAAGCACTTTAAGGTAAATGGTTTTTAATGGCTTGGAGCATTCCGCGGAAATAATGAGTCCTTTTCCAGAACGTGACAAAGTTTGTCACAACTTTGGACAGCATCATTTACGGCTATTCGAACTCCTTTCCCTCTTTTGCGTCTGCCAACGGTTTGGAGCACCTTGTTTCTAGAGTCAAAGTTCGTTTCGAGCCTTAGTCGTTGGTAAAGGGTAACTTCTCTTGCAGGAGGAGATCGAGCAAGACATCTCTTTATACGGAGAGAACTCGATGGAACAAGGAGGTCCCGATCTTGAATATTTTTCATGTTTTTTGGATGTGCTTTCTCACCGATTTTCGTCCACAGAAATTCCATACGAACGCGTAGCGTTTCTTCGAAGCTTGTTAAAATTTATAATGCACATGATGCAAACGTCGGGTTCGCCGGATCAGATGCGGAACCTGATTGAAACAAGCCTCCCAGGAAGCGTCCTCGCTATATTTGAAAAGCCAAAATTTTTTGGTGCCAATATTCTTGGACTGGCGATTACGATTATGTCGACTTTCGTCCACAATGAACCGACAAGCCTCTCCATTCTTCAAGAGTCTCAGCTGCACACGGCTTTTCTTAAAGTAGCAGTGGGCGAGATTCCATGGTCGCCGGAAGTAATCAGCGCTCTGCCAAGCGCTTTCGGGGCGATTTGCTTAAACCAGGCCGGTCTTGACGCTTTCAATGAAGCAAAACCTATACCTGCTTACTTGCAAATTTTGACGAACGACGAGAGTTTGCGCCATCTGCAGGACAAAGACCTTCCCCATCTAGTTGGTATATCCATCGACGAATTAATGCGCCATCACCCCTCTTTGAAGCAAACAGTGATGGATGCAATCGTTGCTGTTCTGCAAGAAATTATAGGTCTGGGACAAACTGTACAAGAAGAAGACAGAGATCTTGTGGAGCTTGGCTGGAAAGACTCGTTGCCGATGGAATCGCCTGAGGGAAAGAGGGAAAAAAGGGAGCCGCGTATCTCCACTCTTATCGATGTTTTTGCACGGGTATGTTGACTTCACTTCCTTGTCGAGGACTGACAGTTTTTGTAGTTTCTTGAGGGGCTGTTTCAGAATCCAGCCCACTGTAAAGACTTTATCAAGCTGAATGGTGCTCAGCTGCTCGTGAAACTATTTTTCTTGCCCACTATACCTCTCGATTTCGCACTTTCCAGTAACCAAAAGTCTTTGACCTACATTTTACGTGCCCTCGTGGAAAGCAGCGCAACTACTGTTCTTCCAGTTATCATGAATGGTATATCCGAAGCCTTTGAAAAGGCATCCACAATCCTTCAATACCGTGAAACCTCTTGGTGTCGTGAATTTATTGAAGTTGATGGTACTGAATGAATTTTTCTGCATCTACTTACTTCATCGCAGCAGGATCAGTCCCGGATAAAGCGTTGGCTGCTAATTCTGGGGCAAGGGCTCTATCAGTTCTCCATTGCTTTGTCCGTCTCTTCCAAGACTCTTTGTCAGCCCAAAATGTCTCTCACGGAAAGAGCGTAACCATCATTTCGAACGCTCTTGGAAGTGGTGTCGGTGAGGGGATTGTCAAGGCTGTAGGCTTGCTTCACAGATTCTGCTTTTGGGAGAATATCTTGTTGAAGTCTTCCGTGCCGAAAGAATGGTTTGAGGCGAAACCGAAGAGAGAATCGGCGGACGAAGTGCACGCTTCAAACCTTCTTTCCAGATCGAGTTCTGTTGATGAGCTCACTCTGGGTCCCGACAATCATGTAACACCTGCGGCAACGGAATCTGGCTACCAAGACTACAGAGTCAGGAACACCCAATTCTTCCGTGGACTATTTGTCAACATTCTTTCCACACTGACACCAACTTACCAAAGTATCATTCGGCTGCTCTCTATTCGGCGTATTAGCGATGGAGCCCTTCGAAAGCAAGCGTCTCGGGTTATTGACAGTATAGCGCAGATATTGGTCGATGCGCTTCTGTGGACGCCATCCTCTGGAAAGAATTTGGAGAATCTTCGTTACTTATCGATGACGCTGCATCTTGTTGCGGTGATGGTATTGGATGACAAGCACCAAAACAGCCTCCAGACGCCGTTGGTCAATGCCTTCGTGAACAAAGGTGGCAGCCCTGCCCTCCTTAACCTGGTAAAGGTGATCTGGACCGACGTTGCTACTGAGGAAAGGCACCGCGAAGAGAAGTTGGACCTGCTTGATATATTAATGAGCATTTTGGCGACATTCTCGCATCCCGTTGCAGCACAATCGTCGCCATTCACTGCAAGTCTTCAGGGAAGGGAAAAGGATCGTGGATCACCAGAATTCTTTGACGTGGCCGACTTCATTGTGTCGTGCCGTCTTTCCTTTTTTCCGACCATTGAAGAGCTGTGGACGTCTGACAAACTGACGGATGTTGCATCCTCACCAGCCGGGGCGAATTTTTGTCGTGGAGTAACAACAATTGTTTCCCAGATCGTGAAGGGGGAAGGCGAAACTGTTGCCGCACGTCCCACGACAGACCCGTCGTTAAACTCTGGATCAGCCATTGCCAACATAGCGCAGGCCTTATTTGGACGCGCAATGCAGCAACCAGTCTCGCCAGACCCTGCGTTGGTGCAGCAAATAATGGAAATCGGTTACCCCCAGTTCGCAGCCGAGAATGCACTACGCAGGTTTAATAACCAGCTTCCGCGAGCCGTTGACTATTTAATTTCAAACCCTGCTGCATTGTTTGAAACGGGGCCATCATCATCGTCGAGAACGGTACAGCCACTTGCTCAGGCCTCAACGGTAGTTGCTGTTGATACAGCAAATACCAATGAACCAAACGAGTCCTCCGGGGCGACGGAAATTCCTGGCGCACCATCGAACTTACCGCTCCAGAGCGACAGTGCCATGGAAGATGCAGACGAGTCAGCGATGTTGGAGAGGGCGCTGCAGATGTCTGTTGGCGCTTCGAACGGTGGAAATGACTCTGAGATGAGAGATTCCTCGTCCGAACCTCTTCCTATTGACTCGAAACCATCAGAGGCTGAAGTCAAGGGTAAAGGCCGCGCAACTGAAGGTCCTTCGTTGAGAGAGCAATTGGACGCGAAGCGTGATTTGTTGAAGGCGTCCCTGGTCGAGAGAAGTCTTCATTTACTTGGTTCCTCCGAAAAAATTGTATTTGACGTTCGCGACATCCTATGTCTCGTCAGCAAAACGAATCCTGACTCTGTAGTGAATGCCGTGAACGCCGCCCTATTGGGGTCACTAAAGGATGTTGGAGAAAGGGCATCTCGTTTCGCCTCGGAACTGCGATTACTCGCACTCCTTCTGATTGATTCGTCCGTGCAACTTTCTGTCCGCAAAGGCTGTTCAGAAGTTATTCGATGCTTATCAGCGCCAATGTCCGACGCCATTGGTAGGAGCGATGGCTCCAGCCACCAGCCGAAGTGGTTGGCGTCGGCAATACTAGTTCTTGACGCGGCTCTTGCACTTGATTATGAACCGAAGGCAATTGTCCTTCGGAAATTCAACGATGAAGGATGCCCCTCGGAGCCCGAGAAGGAAGATGTGGTTCCTGAAAGTTTAGTCTTCAGCAAGAGCGACAAGATGCAGTTGCTCTCAGTCGTTCAGCCGCTTCTCAAGGCCCCTGGTGACAAAGATACTGCGCACGCTCTTCTTCAATTTATTATGCGTCTTACCGCAGATTACGATGTTGCACTATCATTTTCGAAAACTGGCGGCCTGGAAGCGCTGTTAACGTCCCCCTTTACGAGCTCTTTTGCAAACTTGTCGCTAACCATTCTCCGCCACACTTTCGAAACTTCCATGGTGGTCTCAAGAGTTTTTGAACTTCGCCTTTCCTCTTGGATGACGGGATCGCGGGCTCGCTCAGTTGATATCAACAATTTGTTGAAATCGAATGCACATTTCGCTGCCCGCAACCCGGAAGCTTTTGTCAAAGTCGTGGCAAAAATGTGTCATCTTCCAAAATATGATTCCTCAGCCCGAATTCATAGTATCACCTTACGAGACAATTATATGGAATCACTTGCTTCGAAGGAGCCCTTAGTGGCCCAAAGCACCCTCACCGAGATGGAAGAATATGTGCACTTCTTAATTTCGGAGCTTCTTCGATTCCAATATGCGGAAAGTCCCGGCAACGCTGGTGAATCGTCGCACAAACGGCACCTTGCCCGAGGATTCATCTTAATCGCTCTCGATGAACTGTTTTTAAACTTCCCATTCCTCCGTGCTTTCGCTGTTCAAGGGCAGTCCGCGGGTAAACCAGCATCAAGGGGCTCAAAGCAACCCTTTCTACACCACCTACTGAATGATCTTCTTCCCTACGGACTGGATTATGATGCCTCGTCTGCAACGATCGAGGCGAGCAACCGTTTCTGGGAAAGTGCAAGAGCAGGCCACACAGTATCGGTTCTTTGTGATGCCTCGTCCCTGCTAGTCGACGCCTCTTTTGGGCAAGAGCTGCTAAGTGTCCGGAAGGTGGTTGTTGAATCGATCGTTCGTGCTTTCAAAGAAGCTTCATCGTCGACAGAATCCATAAATGCGAAGTATTCCCGATTCCTGGCCTTATCGGAACTCTGTTTCAACATACTTCCCATGGGTCTAAATTCAAACTCGGCGAAAACAGAGGAGTCTTCGAGCTCTGTGGCGAAGATTATGTTGGAAAAGGGTGTAGTGAACTTGCTCACCGGTGTGCTCGCCGAGATCGACATTCACCACCCATCTGCACGAAGGCTTACTGCTGTCGTGCTGAAGCCCCTCGAGTTGTTGGCAAAGGTTGCCATCCGACTGGCTCGCGCCCCAGAGACCAGTGCAAAGAGTGACGAGGCGGATGCAATGTCGACGGATGAACCGACAGTTGGGGTGGAGGTGGAGGAAGAATTGCAACGTGGAGGGACAGGTCACTCGTCCACGGCGGCAGAGCAGGCGGAAATTTCCGACATTTTTCGTAACTCTTCTCTGGGACTTTTCAATGTCCCTCAAGATGAGGATGGAGATGCAGAGGACGACGATGATGACGACGATGAGGATGACGATGACGATGACGGATACGAAGAGTACGACGAAGAGGAGTATTCAGGCGAGGAAGATGAGGACGACGAGGATGATGACGTGAGCCGTCTTGTTTTCACTTAACTTTGCGATTGACAGATTTTAAGGACTCCGATATGGAGATCGTCGTTCCGGCTCCTTACCAAGGCGCTCAAGAACCGGTCGAATCTGCGGACGAAGACATAGATGAGGACGAAGAAGGCGTCGAGGTTGACGACGACGGAAACGAAATGTCCTGGACAGACGAAGCTCCCGATGATGAAGCAGACGGTGAAGACGAAGATGAGGATGGCGAGGAAGAGATTGTTGGTGCAGACGTTGTGAACGGTGATCCTGTTGAAGATGGTGATGATGAGGGGGACGATGAGAATGTCGATGACGAGGCCGACGATGACGGATCGGAAGGCTCGGACGAAGACGATTATGCGTCTGATGAAGATATTGATTATGGCATTGGAGCGGGTCCCTTTGAGGAGGTTTACGAAGGTGTGTTCCATGGAGGAGGCGGTGCCGATGATCTTCTGCAAGCATTCGGCGGAGTCTCTCGCCGCCAGAGGCGTCCCCGTCGACTTTCTTATACTCTGGACGCAAATAGGTTGGAGAATCGATGGGACAGCCGCAGCTTCCGGGAAACATTCGGAATTTTTGGCAACAACGACCTCATTCAGATGCAGGACTTCGGGGCACCAAGAGTCATTGATGCCTCGGTTCACCCACTTCTGGTGGAAGAAATTGTCTCTACCCCCCAATCTATCGGTGAAATGCGAAATCTACCTAATCAGGCGATTGGGAGCACTTTGCATGAGATTGAGCGGCTTCTACTTGCTCCTGGAGGTCCTGGTGAGATATTTGCCCTAGCGCGAAATGGCCACGCCCGCATCGATATAGAAGAGGACGGTCGGCACACGACTGCGGTTATCACAGCAGCCCCTCCCCGACGGGGTGCATCGGCGAGAGATGGTGTCAGAAGCCCAGTCAATGAAGATCTGTATATTCTCCACAGTGCAAGTCCGTCGTCGTTCAACGACCGTTGGACTTTTGAAGGACGTGCTTTGTACGGTGCCCAAATGATCGATAAAATGTGCCGACTATGCAACCCAATCCTCCATTTGCTTATTCCGTCCGGTATCCTGGAGAGGCGAGAAAAAGAGCGAGAACGCCGTGAAGCCGAGGAAAAAGAACAAGCTGAGCGGGAGGCCAATCTTTCGTCTGAAGCAACACCGATCGCGAATCAAGCCAATGATGAAACGAAAGCATCAGCAGCGGATCCAGCCTCGGCATTACCACATGATGTTCCCACAGAACCGGCGGGATCATCGATTGGCGTCAACGCCGCGGATTTGACAGAAAGTGCTCCACCAGCACTTGAAGGGCAGCCGTCATCGAGCGAGGACGTTCAAATGGCTGAAGTCACACCATCGACGGCCCAGCAAGAAGCTTCCGCTCCCTCACAGGAAGCCTCGAATGCCGAGCAGGTCCCCCCAGCTCCAGCTAGGGTTATTGTTCAAATAGGTGGCGATTCTATAGATATAACAGGTGATGTTGTCTTGTTTCATTCGGTTTAAATTGACGCATCCTTCGAAGATACTGGCATTGACCCCGAATTTTTGGAGGCACTTCCCGAAGATTTGCGGATGGAAGTGTTAAATCAGCACATGCAAGAGCGCCAGCGAGAGCAGCAGAGAAGGTCGACTGTTCCTCCTCCAAGAATGCCCGACAACCCTGATCTGTCCGATTTTCTCGAAGCATTACCACCGGAAATTCGAGACGAGGTGCTTTCTCAACAGCGTCCTACTGTCATTCCTGCGGTGCCAGCTCCACCTCCCGCTGTCTCTTCGCAGCTCGAGCTTGACCCGGCCTCTTTCCTCGAAATGCTGGATCCAGTCCTCCGGCAAGCGGCACTGGACCAGGGAATGCTGCGCCAGCGACCGAGACCTGCTTCAACGGGAATCATGCCTTCGAATGGTACAACTGGTTCGGGTTCTCGTCCAGTAAAACGCACTGGGCATAAGGAGGCAGTATTGTTGGTGGAGAAGTCTGGATTGATGATTCTATTGCGCTTGCTGTTTGTCCCGGAACCAGCAAATAAGGGTTTGATCCAGCGCCTTCTACTCAACCTTATCGAGAACAGTCGGACCAGGATGGATCTTGTCTCTCTAATGCTGTCGATTCTGACGGATGGAAGCGGAGAGGTTCTTGCTGTGGACAAGAGTTTTTCACAACTTTCTATAAAGGGAAAGAACAAGGCGACGATGCCGACCACAAAAAGGCCTCAGCTTGCCGTCACGGAACTGTCGACTCTAGCTGTTGACTCTGTTCCTAATCTTGTACCCCAACGATGCTTGGAAGCTCTTTTATTCCTTGTGTCGAACAATGAGCGCCTCGTTCACTTCTTTTTGACTGAGAACGAAGGCTTCGGAATAGCCATGGGAAAGACCCGAGCAACTCCGAAGAAAGCCAAAGGAAAAGAGAAGATAGCGATGACTCCCCAATCACCAGTTACCGTTCTCTTGGGACTTCTCGAGAAGCCGGTATTCCTTGCCAACCACAGCCTTCTTGAACAACTTGTTCAATTACTGGCATCAGTTTTAAGGCCAATTTCGTCACTATTTACCAACGAGTCGAAAGCCGAGACGACCGAAACATCCGTTCCGAAAGATGGGATCCAGGCTGGACCAACGGAGGCTGCAGCTGTAACAACAACAAAGGAGTCGAAGGAAACACCAGAAGCAACTCCCGCCGCTTCAACAACGAAAAAAGGTCCCAAGCCTCCAACAATTCCTGACTATCTTGTTCGGGCAGTTGTGCGCATCTTAACAACAGGCGATTGCTCCAGCAAGACCTTTCAACACACTCTTTCAATGATCCAACACCTCTCAGCTCTTGGCTCTGTCCGAAACATCATTGTTGCGGAATTGATGGAAAGTGCTCAGTCCCTTGCAAATTCCATTGGGGAAGACTTGCAGGAGGTTGCTGTTAGCTTGGATCCATTATCACGGGATGTTGATGTAAATTCGGGTCCTCTTGCCAAATTTTCATCGTCTTCATCTCAGCAAGCAAAACTACTTCGGGTTCTCAAGACCGTCGACTTTTTGTTCTCAAAAACAGTTGTGGAAACTGCATCGAAGGATGCTGAGCGCGGAACATCTTCGAAGCAAACTGCAGCCAACCACGTTGTTGCCGTACTGGAATCATTGGCATCAGCCTATAATCGATTAGACTTGTTGAGGTTGTGGTTGAATCTTGGTTCCGCTCTTAACGTGATAACGGCATCCCCTCATCTTAACCACATTGGTACAATCTTGCTTCCTTCGATTGAGGCCTTCATGGTTATATCGAAGCCCTACGTGATCAAAAAGGCGGGTGTCCCACGATTATTACCAAGTATTTCGTCGACTGCCGTGCACTCCTCGAAACCTTCAAAGGACGCGTCCCTAATGACACCAGACGAGATGTTCTTCGCATTTACAGAGGAAAACAGGAAGATCTTAAACTCAATGGTTCGCAACAACCCATCCTTGATGAGTGGATCCTTCTCCCTTCTTGTTCAAAACCCGAAAATGCTGGAATTCGACAACAAGAGGACTTACTTCAACCAGCAACTGCACAAGAGAACAGGACGCGAGCAGTTCGGTGTCCTCCAGGTGAACGTGAGACGAGCATTTGTGTTCGAAGACTCCTACCATCAACTGCACGGGAAGAACGGTGATGAAGTGAAGTATGGAAAGCTAAATGTTCGGTTCCACGACGAAGAGGGGGTTGACGTGGGTGGAGTCACTCGAGAGTGGTTTTCAGCTCTTGCTCGGCAAATGTTCAATCCGGATTACGCTCTTTTCAAGCCTTCTGCTGTTGATAAAGTTACATATCAACCTAACAGAGCTTCCGAGGTAAACCCCGACCACCTGCTATACTTCCGGTTCGTTGGGCGTATTATTGGCAAGGCTATCTATGACGGTCGACTTCTAGACTGTTACTTCACACGGTCTTTCTACAAGGCAATGCTGGAAATTCCAGTAGATTGGAAAGATATGGAGGCGATTGATCCAGAGTTCCACAAGTCGCTGGCGTGGATGCTAAATAATGACATTACTGACGTAATGGATTTGACGTTTTCCACTGAAGTCGATGATTTTGGTATAAAGCGGATTGTTGAGCTAAAGCCCAATGGCAGCAAGATAGAAGTGACCGAGGAGAATAAGACAGAGTACGTTGCCCTGATCACAGAGCAAAGACTCGTCAAGGCCATTAAACAACAAATTGACGCATTTCTCGGAGGCTTCCACGACATCATTCCGAAGAACTTAATCAAGATCTTCAACGAGCAGGAACTCGAGTTGCTGATTTCTGGACTTCCCGACATTGATGTTGATGACTGGAAGAACAACACGGAGTATCACAATTACAATCCAACTTCACCGCAAATCCAATGGTTCTGGCGAGCGGTTCGCAGCTTCAGCCAAGAGGAGAGGGCAAAACTAATTCAGTTTGCCACGGGGACTTCAAAAGTTCCTCTCGAAGGTTTTAAAGCACTGGAAGGGTCTGGCGGCTCACAGAAGTTTAATATTCACAAAGACTTCTCGTCAAAGTCGCGGCTTCCGTCTGCCCACACTTGGTACTGAAGTGTTTTTGTTTTTTTGTGAAGTACTTGAAACTTAATCGCATGTTTTCCCTTTTTGTCGTTACCCGAAAAGCTTCAACCAGATGGATTTGCCTGAGTATGAATCTTACGAGCAGTTGCGGAATAGCCTTCTCCTGGCAATCTCCGAAGGCGGCACAGGTTTGATTTGCCCCGCGTTTCTTGTCTCGTACCCTGATTGCTCCGTTCACTTAGGGTTCGGCTTCGCTTAACCGTGTGCATGGCATTGTCACGGAGACTTGTCATACTTTGCTTGTTCGTTGTGCTCTTTTCGCGAGCTGAAGAGCGTTGCCAATAAGATGCTGATGAAGAAGACCGAGGGGAATGGGTGCAATGACGACATCCATGAGTGTTTACAAATACAGGGATGCTCAATTTTTTCTCTGGCCTCCGGCGTTGCCGGAAGTTTGTGGAATCTATATATACTAAAAAAAAAAAAACCAATGCTTTGCGGCTAAACTCTTATTCTTTCGGCCAAACCGACATTTGTGGGTGTCCCTTTGCAGTAGCATATTCTGTTGCAATTTGTGTCTAGCACATTATGTGACACAGCCACAAATATATTATTGCAAGTTCTGAAAAAAAGGGTTAGGGTTGGCGTCTCTCGCGCTCGTCTCTCTCTCTCTCTCTCTCTCTCTCTCTCTCTCTCTCTCTCTCTCTCTCTCTCTCTCCCTCTCTTTTTTGTCTCTCTATCTCAATTTCTTTCTCCCTCTTGTGAGATTCCTAATCTCACTGATCATGGACTTAGCTGGGGTCTCCCAAAAAGCTCTTCCCCAGTTGTGACTATGTCATATTATTGGCCCCCTATATTTATTTTTATCTTTTTTACCATTCATCACATCCCCCTCAAAGGCTCTAGTATTTATCACTATAAAAGAGCATCCTGTGTTCTTTGTGCTGAATGTGCCTATGCACAAGGGGCACCCCCCTTATTCATCCTATTCACTTAGTTTTACTCATTTTCCTTTTCCTTTCAATCCACTGTCCCTGCACTGATGTGCCTCAAAGCCTCAAATTATGTTCGCCTCAAATTTTTTTGGAGGCAGGAGAGACTGGGTGGAGGGGGGTGTGGCTGAAAGAGTGATTCATCCTTCCAAGTTGTTCTTTCTTTCATTTTCTCCATTTGTTATGTCTTTCCCCTTTTTCTCTTTTCTTTCTTTCTTCCTTTTTTCTCCTTTCTTTCCTCACTTTCCTATAAATACCTACCTAGGTAACAACCAATCCCTTTCTTCCTCTTTGGTGTTTCTCCGCAGGCCCTACCAGACGAAAGCTGGTAGACATATGATTTCCCCAGGCCAGTGTGTGTATGACAAGCTGGCTTGGGGTTTCCTTCCCTTCCTTTCTCTTCCTTCCCCTACTTGTTTGGTTCTCACATTGAGCTCTGTCTCTGTGATACCGGCAGATGCCACACTGCCTTAGGGCATTCCTTTGTTGAACTGCTGCCTGTTGATCACCATGAGTTGCCCTTGAATAAGGACAGAACTGAACCACATCATCCATCTTTGTTGAGTTTGAGCTGAATCCAGGGTACTGGCTCTGCTAGTAACCAGGAGCCTCCCGTCTTAAAGACTTGTCTTATTGAAGAAAATAGGAGCTCTGGGTTGCTGCTAAGGTTGAGTACTAAGGAGGTGAGAGACTGAAGGAGTTGGAGCTGTGGTGCACAAATTGACACAAGTTGCTCAGTATTTGCTTATATTATTTTCTGTTAATGACCATATGCAAAAATGCAATGATCAATGCTGCTGTAATACAACCTCATTTCCTATCACATGGAGCTGTGCTCAACAACGTCAACAACGTGGAGCTGTGCTCAGTATGAGGTAATAACGAAGAGAAACCTATTTGCTATGCAATGATGGCGATAAATGAGAAAGGACAAGAGAAGGAATAGTTTCAAGGGACTAGAATAATTAGTTGTTTGGGCTCGAAGTTAGCTTATAATTCAACACACCCCAGTAAGATAACTTCGCGCAGAAAGAAGAAAAAGGAATCAAACCAATAGTATTGAGATGGTGTGTTCTGTTACTGCATATGTGAGAGGTTTGCTGAGAATATCAGCTGGCCGCTCTTCTGTACACAGCCAGTCAAGGTGAACATGGTTCTGCTGGATAAGATGGCGGATATAATGATAGATAGCTAAATGGAATATGTTTGGAGCATTGGGAAAAGATATCGTTGGTTGCAAGCCAGACGACTCCTTTGTTATCTGTGTAAAGGCACTGGATCTGGAAGCTGTAGTGAAAGGACAATATTTCGAAATGAAGCTGCTTCTTGTGCAAGTTCTGATGCAGCAATATATTCAGCTTGCTGGGAGGACATTGCAGCAATAGTGGTCTTTGTCGATTGCCATGAGATTGCTGCACCATATGTCATGAAGTAACCAAACTGTGAGCGACCATCATGATGTACTGCATAGACAGTGAAAGTGGTTGCTTGTGCACGGTAAAAGGGACCAAAATCAGACGTTGCTGAAGGTACTGGAGAACCTGCTGAAGCTCAATGAGATGTTGTGCAGAAGGATCTTGACTGAAACAACTGTAAGATCTGGACAAGTGCACTGTAGTTAAGACTTCCTTGAATTTGCTGGTATAATTGTTGGTCTGCAGGGGTTTCATGTGGCTGTTTTGCAATATTTGCGTATATAGAAAGAATGGACTTGATGTATGCTATTTGATGCAAAAATATTCCAGCTGTTGCGTGTTCCATTTGCATGTTGAGAATAGTTGAATGGGACCAAGCTTGCAAATTTTGTAGTGTGATTCCAAGAGTTGAATGGCTTGGTCTATCTCAGGCTCAGCTCCAGAGAAACAAATGTCGTCAACAAAGATAGTAATAAAAACATTGCCATTTGCAGTGCAACAGAAGAGAGACAGGGGTCAGCCTTGCTGTGCAAGTTTCCAGCTTGTTTGAAGCAAGTCGTCAGCTCTTGATACCAACATCAACTGGCCTGCTTAATGCCATTGACGCTTCGTTTCAGGAGCCAAACTTTATCAGAAGGTCCGAAGCTGGCAGGGATCTGCATGTAGATTGGTATCAAGTTTGCTGTTGACATATGTGTCACTGATGTCAACCATCTTTGTTTTCCAATTGTTCGTGGCCGTCATCGTCAATAACCAACGCAAGGTAGAGATGCTCACTACAGGCGAGTGTGTGTTCCAGAAGTCAATCCCATAGCGCTGAGTGAAGCCTTGTGCAACAAGGCGAGCCCTAAAGCGGTCAATTCTGTCATTTGTGTTGAGATTTGACCCATGGGGTACACTACGCCTGTTACTGATGATCCCTTTGAGTACTCCATCAAATCACATAGGATGGGGTGTTTGAAGGGCTCAGTAGGTTCAATACTTGAATGGGGCACTCAGAAGGGCTAATCTGTTCTCAATAAAAAGAGATAGGCAAAGGCTGTTGTTCTAGCTTTGTTCATCCCACTGGTAGGAACAATGCAATTAGAACATGCATAAAATGCGCAAACTACCCACTCTGCACATGTTACACAGCACAGCAAGCATGCAGAAGCAGTGTCCCACTGCTCCATGCTCTGGAATTCTGTTCTCTGATTCAGAATTCCAGCTTCCCTGCTGTGCTGTGCAATGTGAGCAATGCAACAGGCACTTGGGAATCAGGGATTGCACCAATCACTGCATTTCTAAAAGTGAGATAAAAACTGAGCTCACCAGAGATTGCACCAATCATTGGATTTCTAAAAACAGGGGAAAAAAGCAGCTTGTTTCTCAAGCAAGCATCCTGATTTGGAAACAACCAAACCAATTTACAAGCAACTGTTCTCAAACAAGCAGTAAATTGGTTCTTGGTTGTTCTCAGCCCTGAATGGGTACTTATCCCAGGCTGAGGATTGGTGCTCAGCCTGTTTTATCTCATTTCCGCGGCCTGCTCTGTGCAGCCCACTGCTCCACTACCAGACGCGATTGGGTTCTGGTTGAAGTAGAACCAACTCAAAAGAGAAAGAGAGACGAGGAACGACAGCCGCAGTGCGAAATTGCAAGGCTACTTCTCATTTTTGAAGTCCAACACCATATCACAAGTAATGCTTCATTCAATGGTATGAGAAGAAAAACTCCAGGAGCAATGTGAGGGGGATGGATGAAATCACACCAAAGTCTTTCCAGCTCATCAGCACAGACAGCATTGTCAGATCTGTTCATCTTCAACCAAACCCCCTTTATAGTTCTGGTTTTTTTGTGAACAAGTACATCAACGGCAATGTGTACCAACTACTTTCAAAATAAATTTTTAAAAGCAAACAATGACAGCCTGAGTGATCCAACTTCGAAAAGTCGACACCTCCACATTTGGGGGGCGTCTGGAGGAGGCCAGAGGAAGATCTGACGCTGCTGTGAAAGAGTGAACACAGCAAAGAGATCAAGAAAGTCTCTGCCTTTGAAGAGGTGGGGGAGGATCGGAAGACGCAACTGTGCTGTGTAGGTATGTAGGAAAAATGTTGACTCGGCTGTACAATCCGCTTCTAACACCTCTTGCTGGAATAACCAGATGATAGCGAGAAAGCGTGAAGGTTCACAATAAAGCTTCCTTGGTCTGAAAGCTAAATTGCCAGTCTTGTGTCACAACAGAGGGACAACTGGAGAATTCCTACAAGGGGTCAAAATGACTGTTTCTCCATGGGACATCTGCATCATGGACTCTTCTGGCATCCTCCTCTCAACAATGCGGCGGAAAACTGCTGTCAGAATCCATACAAACTTGCCCAATCTGGCATCACCACTCCCCAGAAAACACGCAAATCAATGTACCATTGCGCCGCCAGTCTTCCTTCAGGATCATTTCCTTTTACTCTATACTCACAGCAAGGGCATCCTGACAACAGTCTCTTTGTCTTGCATGGCTGGATGGCTCTTGGACAACACAACAGGTTGTGGCGCTTTGGTCCTACATGCCGGCCATCCAACTTCTTCAGGTGACAGAAAACACATTCCGGAAGGTGGTTGATGCAGTGATACAGCGGAGCAGGGTCGCACTATTATCATTGGTATCGCTGGTATCATTGGTATCACTAGTAATTGTCCCTTCTGGAACGTCCTTGAGCTTTGACAATGAAGACTCTCAAAGAGTATAAATGGGGGATGGGGGACCTGTCCCATCCCTCAAATGAATTATTGTTTTCAATTCAATCATCACTCCTCTCAGTTCCTTCTCTGGCTTGCCCTGCCCTACCATGTTCCTGACACAGAGGTGTTTGTACCAAAGGCCTCACTGTTGTATCACAAGTTTATGGGTGGTGTAGATCAAGCTGATCAAATGGTTGCCACCTGCAATGTTGCTCACAAAACAAAGACATGGTATCACAGGCTGTTTTACCTTGCATTCGACGCCTGTCTGGTCAATGCACACGTTGTGTATCAAAAGGTGCAAAAATCTGCAAGGTTGTCAGATGATATTTCAACAAAAGACTTTTGCCTTGAGCTTGCAATGCAACTGTTTGTAAATGGTCAAGCTGTTTACTACTACTGGCGTGAATAATATCCATTCACACTAGCGAATCCACCAGCAGGAACATACACAGCATGAGTTAGATGCCACAACTGCCCTGCCAATCCAGGAATGAGGACAACAACTTTGCGCTCAACGCAAAATTGGCTTTTGTCTTGGAAAATGTTTTAGTGATCACATATTTGGCAGTGGAACTTTTGATCATGTGAAAAGGAATGCTTTTGATAGTACTGAGGCAAAAACTGCAAAGCAAAAAAAGAATTGAGCAAATTCTTGATGTTCCTTTTATTCTTTCAAAAATTTTTGTGGCCAGATTTTTCAAAAATTCAAACAAAAAGGGGATTTTAAAGCTAAGTTGTTTCTCTATGAGCTGTGTAATTTGGTCCGCTTTGAAGAATGCTGTGATTTCTGAAATCAACAAAATGTGTGTCTGTAGCCATTGAAAGATGGCCTCCAAACAATGGAGTGTATCTCAGCCAAATCTCTACAAAATGAAAAATAACAAGCAGCACAGAGAGCCCTTCCATAGGCT
Source organism: Zopfochytrium polystomum (assembly GCA_025765615.1). Classification (NCBI taxonomy): domain Eukaryota; kingdom Fungi; phylum Chytridiomycota; class Chytridiomycetes; order Chytridiales; family Chytridiaceae; genus Zopfochytrium; species Zopfochytrium polystomum. The sequence goes on from JAIVFJ010000021.1 coordinate 199,466, forward strand.
AGTATTAATATTAAATAACCAATCAATTATCTTGGACATTGCATTTGGTTCAAATTGCAAAACTTCAAGATTTGCACATTTCAAGACCCAGTTTGCACTTGCCCTTTTCTGTAATTTTTTCTACTTTTGCTTCAATGAATCATCAGGAAAAAAAATAATGGACCTATAGTCTCTTAATCCATTCAATTTTTTGGCCAATTCTGAATTAGAATGCAAGATTTGATAGACTTTAGTGTAGTTTTTGCATTTGTGGACTAATGGTCAAAAAAGCGTGCCAATATTGGTGCAGCTGCAGAGTTGTTGCATTTACTTGCCCCCCAGATGGCATACATCAAAATGCAAACTATCAGCACGCCAGTGCTAATGCTTTTGGGAAATTCATGTCAGTACAGGTTTTAGGTATGTTGCAATTTTGAGGGTCATTGACAAATTTTGGCACAGTGGCACCAACCGTCAAAGGGTTCAAGCCTCGGAGAAATTGTGCAAAGTTTTGTTTGTCCCTTTCCGCTGAAAAAGGGGGGGTCTGACAACCCTATTATTTATTTCTTTTTTGCTTTTGCCGGCTTAGCCTTCGCGCCTGCCCGAATAATGCGACCAGTGTTACGGTCGCGACGCCGGAACATCGCGAAAGGATCAGTGGACTTTGCCTTTTCTGCCTTCGCTGTCTCAACAACCTCAATGGGCATTTGCATTCCTGACAGGAGAAGGGCGGCGTGTCGTCGGTTTCCCGCACTCGTGTGAATGGACACTTCCAGATCAAACAGGCGCGGATACATGTCGAAGTGCGGTTCGATGTCTGGGAATGCGCCGACGGCCGCTTCCGGGATCTTGAAGCGAATTACTCCGCTCTGCACAGTTGCACGGAAGGGCCGCTTAAGTTCAACTTTCACGCCCGACCATTCCCTCAAGCGAGGCAGCACAACGTGAATAAGTTTATCCAGAAATTCGTAAGCCCGCGAGCCATGCACTTCCACCGCGGCACCTAGCGGCATACCTACTCTGATTTTCTTTGCCGCGTCTGCTGCAGTTGAGAATAGCGGTGTGGCTGGCAAGCCCGTGATGGAGGACAGTGACATGATCGCACCAATAAGAATGTTTCTGCAAATCGTACAAAAAAAAAAACTACCCATCAGTCTGACTTCCGTCGTTCGCAAAGCCTCTCACTTGTTATCGATTGCCTTTTCGTCCCAAACTCTTAATGAGACCTTCTTTACGACGGGAAGGTGCTGTGGCTTCGGGCTGAAGTATTTCTCAAACGCCCGTGCTCGAAGTATAGCGTTGCGGTCGATTCGGCGGAAAAATCGAGCGAACTGCTTCTTGCGGACAGTTGTGTAGTCTATAGGATTCTTCATGACTGGCCGCCACCCTTGGCGTACTGGTCGAACAATTTGCCTGTTTGATTCGGCAGTGAGGAGGTTCGAAGTTATACCGTTCAAGGAGTACGGAGATGTTGGCAATTGGCCGAGGGGGACGGAAAAGACTTGTCGAAGAGCTGCGGGGCGAGGAGATTCTATCCTATTTTCTGAACTGTTTAGCTCCCACACTTTGTAAATGAATCGCATGCACCTTTTCGTCTCACTTTCCGCATCTAAAGCAGCAATAGATGGGGCCAGCGGAGAATCGTGGCAATAAAGTAAAACCAGTATGTCGTCCATCAAAGTCTCGTACAAGTGGGTCTCCAGCCGAGGTCGAATCACAGGCACCGCATCGAGCGCATCCATGACTTCTGGAGGAAGGTCTTCGTCCGTCTCCTCGCCGGTTTCCAAATTGACTGACGGCTTCGCTATTTGGGATGCCCCTTGCGCCTCCGACTTCTCATGCTTCAGCTTTCCCGGGTTATCACCCAGAGCTGGCAACGCTGTAATCGTGACCGACTCAGCTGCCAGTGGCTGCTCAGCTGCAGCCGACGACGCGATACCGCGTTTCGGAGTCAAACGAGACGTGGGCAATGCCTCCACGTCGCGTGTGAAGGAGTAGTCTTGCGAAAGCGAGACCGTGGACGGTGCGATCGTTCGAGGGAGACGAACACCATTCCCGGTCAAACACCTTAGGCCAAGGGCGAAACTAAGACGAGGAATCCGTCGGGCGGCTCGTTGCACTAGCACGATCGACATGTTTCGCATGCGAGAACGCACCCTGGCTCGCTGGCTTCTCACGCACGGGGAAGGAACAGCCGACGAGGAACCTCCCTCCCTCTCGTTGACAAGGAGCAAAATCACCGTTCACCTGACAAGGGGCGTTGGCTTCCAGAATGTGGGATGTTGCACACACTTTCCGCCTGATCCATCCGCGCACTTGCCCTTGCCCAATCCCATCCCATTCTGCTAATGACAACCAACGCTGTTTCGGCAGCCTCGCCACCGCCGCTATTTGCCACTGCCATTGCTGCCAATCTCGGAGTGATGAAGAAGTAGTCGTATTACCACGGCCATTTGTCACTGCGATCGCCACCGATTTTGCATCACCACCAACCGAAACGAATCCTTTCCGCAACCTTCGTTCAGGTGAGGAAATGGTAAAAGGACGCCCGCTGCGCATGGACACAGGACACGATGCAGCTGCTTATTGTGATCCATGATCGACGACGGCGGCAGTGGCGATTGCGGTATCGCGGCACGGTGTCCGGGCTGCTGCTACAGCTTTGCAGGCGGTGTCCGATTCAGGGGCGGCATACCAGCAGGGCACCAACGAGGAAGGGTGGGTGCTGACTTTTTTTTTCCAGATTTTTCATTTTTTTTGCTTGTTTCCGCAGCTCCCCCCTTATGCCCCAAGTGCTTAGTTGAGTTGGTTTCGCGCGAAGCTTTTAGCAGGAAGTCCGTGGAGGCGCCAATGCTTCCGCAGGCTGTGGCGCGAAGCGGCCCACGCGCCGGTTGTGTCACAAATGGCGCAGAAAACAATCAAACGCAGCAATGTGCAGAACATCCAGAGGCCAATGTTCACAGTGCTCATGTATTGAGCACGAATCTCCTTCTCCTCTTCACTGTTGCGAGAGCAGTTTAACAATGTGAGGCTCAATGGATTCAGGAGTGGCCATGGATGAGAATCGCTCCACTGGCTTTCCGTTTTTGTCGATCAAAAACTTCTCGAAATTCCACTTGATCCTTTTTGTGCAGGAAAACCGTCAGTGATTATCATTACATGGTGGACAAAAACAATTTGCACCTTTTCAGTCCCAAGATGCCGGGTTTCTCCGATTTCAGATACGCGTAAAGCGCGTGCTCCTCTTTTCCGTTTACCTGTAAAAGCTGAGTAAGCGTATGTTTCTGTCGAGGCCCACACGCACATGAGTCTTCTCAAGAATGGGAAACGTCACGCCAAAGTTGAGCTTGCAGCTTTCGACCACTTGTTCACCATCCAGAGGCTCTTGAGCGAAATCGTTTGTCGGCACGCCCTGGAAGACGATGAAAATGGTGATCGGCGCCAAAAAGTTCAACACACTCACGAGAATAACGAATCCTTTGTCCTTGTGCGTCTGGTAGAGCTTCTCCAAACCGGCATATTGAGGCGTGAATCCGCACTAGCGACCGAAAAGCGAGTATAAATAAAGCGAGTTTATTTTTCCGGTCGTTCTCCCGATCGATGATCGTTCGCAGGCACTGTGCGGCTCACCTGTGAGGCAACGTTCACAACGAGAACGACCTTGCCAGCAGCCAGATCGGCAAGATCCACAGGTTTCCTCCGAAAATCGTTGATGGGTATCTGGTAGAAAGGGGAGGACGCCATTCTGAGGATACGAGAAGGATGCGTGATGGGCAACAGCGGACTGAGGGGGGGTTGCGATTTGCGGAAGAGAGAGAGAGAGAGAGAGAGTCTTGTGCGGGGGCAGCGGATTTTTTTTTCCTCTATTATCCCCATTTCTAATACACAACAGCAAAGAGCATAAATAGCCTATCAAAAGAGAGAGAGCAGTTTTGTGTAAAGACAAACACAAGACTGAAAGAAGGAAAGATCAACCTCTCACCACCACCACCTGCAGCAGTGTCTCCATCCATCACCACAGCAGCCCAATCCATCAATCAGCAAATAACCAATTCTTTCAGACGCAGCCTGGTGGGGTGTGTGTACGGGTGTGTGTACGATCATCAGTGTTTCTGCGTTCGAGTTCCCAACTGGCAACCTTCTGACCCCTACAGAGTCGACTACTTCCTTCTCTCTCTTCCCTCATGGCTGGTGACAACAAGGGCTCCTGCAGCACCCCCGTGACGAGGGGCGCAAGGTCAAGTTGTCTGTCCTGACGCTATTAACTGCTCCCATTGTGTTTGAGACTAGGTTCTTTGCAAGATAAAACCCCTTGCAGCGACGCAAGTAATTGGTGCTCCCACACTGATCCTTCAGAGGATTGTCCCTCTCAATGTTCATTCTTTATGTTTGAGACTCTGTTAGACAGACCAGTAGGGATAGTTCGTGGACTAGGCAAGTAGTAGAGTTGAAACACCCCTAGAAAACAGCCCAATAAAGTTAGTTATAGCCTATTATTTGCTTTCCCTCACTCTCAGGCCCAGATCCCAGATCCCAGGGTCAAAGGAGTGAGTATAGTCTCATAGTTTTCTTTTTCATTTGAAGGTGTTTTCCAGCATTCAGAAAATCTTCTTCTTCCTGCCTGACATTTACTGTGGTGGTTTATCAGGTTTAATCTTTCACTTTCTTTCATTTGTAACCAAATAATAAAGAAATATCTTCTGAGAAACAGGTATTTTCTGGCATTGAGAATATCTTCTTCTTCCTGCCTGACACTTACTGTGGCAGTTATTCAGTTATTCAGGTTTGGGGCATTTGGCTGTGTTAGTCAGTGTCCCTTGCTTCATTTCTGTTATTTAGGACAACATGCTGTCAAGCCTGTGACCTCAAATAAATTAAGTGTATACCCACTTTTTAACCAGTAATTGTGAGGATTACCACCCCATCTCGCGTTTTGCTGGCAAAATGTGACTAGGCTTGGATTCCTACTCTCTCATTATTTATTGGGTTTCCATACAGCCTCCAACTGGCTCTGTATGTCTGCCTCTGAGCCCTGTTTATTATTAATTTATTATTGGCGATGTTGCAGACAGAAAGACTCAGTCTTGATTCTAATTGCTGATACAAAGCTCCCTTGCTCAGTGGCTGGAGTTCTCCATTCAATTGGGAAGGTGCACAGTTTGAGACATGCTGGTTGACAGACTGTGCAGAAATGCAAAGTGTAAACAGTCTACTCTGAGTGAGTGAGTGGAAGGAGTGAATGAAAAGGAGATGTGTGTTTGTGGGTGGTCCTTCTCCCCAACTTGGAGAGAAAGGGAAAACTCTGTTATGAATAATTGATACATAATGATGATATGCATGCTGTAATAGTTGCAAGGCAAGTGTGACTAGCACAGGGTAAAAACCTCTCCTATATTATCTGCTTGAGCAGAGGAGGAGGAAAACTGTTGACACTGGGTTTCCGTTCCACTTAATACTCAGAGTATTTGTCATCAGTGCCCAGGTCTGCATTGCCATGGCAGTGGCTTGCTCTCCTATGGGCATTGTGAGAATGATAACTGACAGTCACAATAGGTTCGGGTCCCTTGTACCTCTTGCTGCTAACCAGTCAGTTCCGCTTAACACCCCCCCGCACGATGGCCATAGGTGTAGCACCCATTATGCAAAGTGTGCGTAAGTGTCTGAGGCTTCGACTGAAAGGTGTGTTCGAAAGGTTGGAGTGAGGTCAGTTGCTGGTGCTGAGACGTCGAGAGTGGTTTTGCAAGAATGTCTGCAATCTGGCCGCTGGTTGGTATGTAGCGTACAGTGATCTCTCCAGTGGCTACAGCTTGTCAGAGGAAATGAGCACGTATATCAATGTGTTTTGTGCAAGCATGTGTGAGAGGGTTGAGCACTAGTGCGATTGCAGATTGATTGTCCTCGAGGATTGGTAGTGGCTGCTGTGCAGGGAGTTGCAACTCTGATAATACGGCTAAGAGCCATTGTGCTTCTTGGAAGACTTCAGAAAGTGAGTAGTATTCTGCTTCCATGGAGGATAGCAATACTCGATCGTGTTTGTGTGAGACGCAAGAGACAGCAGCAGCCATGAGGAAGAAAACATATCCAGTGCGCGATGTGCGGTCTCCAGGTTCGCCCCCATAGGATGCGTCTGCGTATGCAGCTGGTTCAAGGGTGTCATTTGTGAAGAACTGTAGCGGCTTGCAGCTTTGCCTGTAGCGAAGCTGGCGGAGGAGTGCATTGCGATGGCACTGGCGTGGCTTCAGTTGGAACTGGGAGAGTACATTTGTTGCAAATGCGATATCTGGTCGAGTTTGTGTTGCAAGATATTGAATTTTGAGTGTGGATCAATACCAGCTTGAGTCACTCTCACTGAGTTTGATTGACGTTTTGTCATGCATAAAGGTGAAGGACATTGGAGTTGATGCAATGTCGAGGTCGTCCCACATTTTCTCTTCAGTGAGAATTGTCCTGGTGTATTAGTCTAGGCCCATCCAAATGCCTTTGGTGTTGCACTCAAGGTGGATGCAAATCACTTGGCTGACAGTGGTTTCCTCAAGGGACATGCTGTACTCAGCACTAAAAGCATCCTCAATTTTTGCAATGAGAGCTAGGGTGTTGGCCATGACATTGATGTCGTCAACAAAGACAAAGATGATTTCAAACGTTTGCTGCTGAGGGTCTACTCGAAAGAAGAGGCAGGGCTCAGCAAGAGATTGATTGAAGCCGAGTTTCTCAACAATGAACTTGCAAAAGGTCAGGAACCAGTTTCGTCCAGATTGATGGAGTCCATAGAGGCTCTTGAGGAGTTTGCAGAAAAGTTCCTTTCCATCTGGAGTGAATCGCTTGTGGCCTTTTGGTGGATGCATGTAGATGACTTCTTTGAGAAAAGTGTACAGGTAGGCTGTGTTGACATCCATGCTGTGGTACTCAAGGTTAAAAGCAAGGCTGATTGCAATGAGCAGTCAGATGGCCTGGATCCGGATGACAGGAGAAAAGGTGTCTGTGTAGTCGATGCCTTCGCGTTGGGTGTTTCCACATGGGACAAGACGGGCTTTCCATCGCTTCAGCCACCCAAGCGGTTGAGCTGTAGGCATAAACCCATTTGCAGAACATTGCACGTTTGCCAGGAGGAAGAACTGCGCATTCCCAGACCTTGTGCTCGTTGATGGATGCTGCTATGCGGTCTGCTGTTGGAGCTAGGCTCTCTTCAGGTTTGTCTTCGTCTTCGCCCAGGACAACAGCGAATGTGTCAGGGTTCCAACCATAGTCGTCATCGTCATTATCATCTTCCATATCTTGGGGAAGATTTGGAGGTTGATCTGAGGTGTTTGTTGATGGTGATGGCAGCTGCCCCCCCTGGAAACCTGGTGAGTGCAAGAGGAGGGAGCACCATCAGGAAGAGAGTTCGATAATCGACGGTAAGAGTCAAGTGGTGGCTTGACAGGCTCGAAAGGAGGAGAGTCATCAGATTCCGGAAAATCCGTAAAATCATCAGAGAGAGAAGTTAAGAAATCAGAATTAAGAGATTGAAGCTTAGCGTCACTGCGGACAAGGCCAGGAAAGACATGCTCATGCAAGTTATAGTGGCGTGTCTGAAGAATGGTCCATGCAGTAAAGTCGTAGCTGAGGGTAATAGACTCGCTGCTGTGTCAAAATGCAAGAAGAGTCCAAGTGAGGCCTGAGGAGAAAACTTGGTCTTGTGTGAGTTTGCAGGTTCTGTATACTCATTGTTGAGTGTGACAATGAGGCAGCCAAAAATTCCTGGAAAGGTGGTGCAGGTTGGGTTTTCAGCCTTGGTAATATTCAAATGGAATTCGACCAGTGCAAGTGTGTTGCACGCGATTATGCAGGAATGAAGCATGGCATATTGAATAGGACCAGAAGAACCATGGAAGCTGGGCTTCAATCAGGAGACAGGAAGCAATGTGGGTGATGACCTTGACGGCATTTCTGCAACACCATCATCTCCTTGATGTAAGGGACAGAAGGCTGAAAGACATTGGGAGGTTGGTGGTTGCTACAGTAAGCCTCAAATTGCTGAGTTTTAAGGCCAAGGTTGTCTGCCTGTACAAATAGTGTTCGACGAGTGGGGAAGAGCTGCTCTTCAATATCATTGTGATCAATTATCTGTTGAGTGACAGTGTTGACCCAAGTATAGCCTGTGGCGTAGTCAACAATAACTTCAAAATAGTTGGAACCGTCAAGAGATTTTTTTTTTTTTATTGTTCCAGCCCCAGAGGGGCTGGCAGGAAGAGAAAGAGCCATCAACGGTGAACCGTAATGGACTATGTCCAGGTATCACCTCAGCAAGCCCACCCCATGCGCTACGGACTTACAGGGTCGTCAGGCATCTCCACTGCACATAAAGCCACAATGATTAAAGGAGAAGGGGGAAACACAGAATTGTTGAGATTCGACCCACAGGGTACACTACGCCCGTTACTAATGATCCCTTTGAGAACTCCATCCAATCACATTGGATGGGGTGTTTGAAGGGCTCAGTAGGTTCAATACTTGAATGGGGCGCTCGGAAGGGCTAATCTGTTCTCAATAAAAAGAGGTAGGCAAAGGTGGCTGTTGTTCTAGCTTTGTTCATCCTACTGGTAGGAACAATGCAATTAGAACATGCACAAAAACGCTCAAACTACACACTCTGCACATGTAACACAGCACAGCAAGCATGCAGAAGCAGTGTACCACTGCCCAATGCTCCGGAATTCCGCTCTCTGCATCGGAATAACCCTCTCTGCACTGGAATTCCGCACTCTGCATCGGAATTCCGCTTCCTGATCTGGAATTCCAGCTTTCCTGCTGTGCTGTGCAATCTGAGCAATGCAACAGGCATTTAGGAATCAGGGATTGCACCAATCACTGCATTTCTAAAAGTGAGATAAAAACTGAGCTCACCAGAGATTGCACCAATCATTGGATTTCTAAAAACAAGGAAAAAAGCGGCTTGTTTCCCAAACAAGCTTCCTGATTTGGAAACAAGCAACTGTTTCTCAAACAAGCTGTAAATTGGTTCTTGGTGGTACTCAGCCCAGACAAAGTACTCAGCCCAAGGTGGTACTCAGCCCTGGCTGTTACTTAGCCCTGGGTGGTGCACAACCCAGGCTGGTACTCAGCCCAGGGTGGTGCTCAGCCCAGGCTGGTACTCAGCCCTGGCTGGTATTCAGCCCTGAGTGATGCCCAGCACTGGGTGGTACTCAGCCCTGAATGGGTACTTAGCCCAGGCTGGGGATTGGTGCTCAGCCTGCTTTATCTCATTTCTGTGGCCTGCTCTGTTCAGCCCACTGCTCCCTCTGTTTTCTGATGGCTCCAACCCGCAGGAGTATACATGCAGCAACCTCTCACAGAGATCAAACAAGAAATCCAACCCCCTCCTTGCTGCTTTGACAGAATTCAGTGCAAAACAAGCCAATCTCTCTTCCTCCATTTGCTCTCTCTTCCACCTCCGCCCACTCACTCCTCTCTCCTCTCTCCATCCTCTCACTCCTCTCCCTTTTTCATCATCACTGCTCTCTCTCTCTCTCTCTCTTCATCCCCACACACACCAAGTCCCTCCAGTCCTGGGTGGGATTTCATCAAGAATCAAAAAAATAGAGAAGTAAGTCTGAAGGAGGTCAGTGTAAGAGAGGGGAGCAGCTGTGAAAAGTCGGAGGGTTGGGATAAGTCAGATTAGGCTACAGCCCATGTCAAGATTGAGAAGGGCAACAGTGGCTCAGTGAACGTCAGGGGGCTCAGCAGGAGATGGGTGATGAGTGGCTCTTGCTTGTCAGCGTGAGGGAAGTTGTATTGTGTGGTGAAGCCAGATAATGCCTGCAACAAGTTTTATGCGGCCGAGGTAGTGGTCAATCCATCTGGAAGAAGCCTTGGTGCGCAAAAGCCAGATGCCTGGGCAAGTGTCAGTGGAGTGCTGGCGACTACATGTGGTGCAGCGAGGTTGAGAGGGTTGTGAGGAGCTGTTACAAGTTCTGTGGGATGATGGAGTGGGAAGGAAGAGTTGATGTTTGGAGAAGACAGTGGGTGAGAGGCTGTGGAACGAGGGTGAGAGGCCTGGGGATCTGCGGGGCTTGGAGCGCTTGTCAGAGGGCTTGATGGACTTTGACTTCTCCCACGAGATAGTGTCGTTGCAATGGGGAATCCAAATAAGTCAATGGGCATCAAGAAGGAGCTGATGGAAAGCGGTGACAAGGGTTTTAAGGACAGAGGCAGCAGGGTTATCACGTGATAATAAGGAGTCATAAAAGGATTGAGGGATGAAGCCACGAAGGAGGGAGGAAAAATTGATACAAGATTGATTGTCAAAAAGAAATTCAGGGCGGGAGAGCCAGTAAATGGGATGGGCTTGAGGAGGGGAGCAACCATGAGGTGCAGGAGGAACAGAGGAAGAAAGAGTTTCAGCAAAGGTGTTGCGAATCATGGCAATGGCATCAGCAGCTGCAGGGCATTGCAATCTGTGGTTTCCAGAGCGTGGTGGCATCAACGACAGAGCCCATCAGGGTAGACTTGAGGGTGTCGTTGGTGTAGAACTTTTTGAGTGGGCAAAGGGGCAAAAGAAAATTCAAAGTTAAGCTCAAGGCAAACAACAGAGCCAGCCATGAAGCCCTCCTTGCAAAGGGAGCCATCAGTGTCAAAGGTCAAGGATGGGTGGGTATGAGCAAGGTCAGCAGGGAGGAGGGGCACGTCCATTGGTTGAAAGCAGGGATTTGTGAAGGGAGCTGGATTGAAAGTGGAGTGGCAGGAGGTGAGGAGTGGGAAAGGTGTGGGTGTGAAAACAGTGGTTGGGGAAGGCGAGTTAACAAAGAAGATGGGCTGGGAGGGTTGAGTTGCAGTAGCAGTTGTGCGGCTGCTGATGGGGACTGTGTAGGTGGAATGTGCAAGGGAAAGTTGGATTGTAGGGAGAGATGTGCTTGCTGCAGGGGTAAGAGAATGGGGTGGGGCGAATGGGGCAGCCAAGGCATTGGACCAAGTGGAAATTGTGGGAGGAAGGGTGAAGGCATTCAGGGAGACTGGAGTAGTGATGAGAAAGGAGTTGGGGGTTTGGGAGTGTGTGAGTCCAGTTAACAATGCGGAAGAATTCCACTTGTGGTGGGGTCATCAGACGGAAAAAACTGCCACGAGCAAGGGGGATATGGTGAAGGGGATCCAAAGAAGATGGGTAGAAGGGATTGTAAAGAGGACCATCAGGAGGGCTGTGGTAAAAGGCTGGAGAGCCAAAGGTGGGAGCAGCAAAATAAAGGTCTTAATGATGTGGTACACTTCACAGAGTTTGTCAGGAAGAGAGTGGAACTGTCAAGAGAACGTGTACTGATCTTTCCAGTTTGGTCGGTACACAGAATCTGCAGTGGGGCAAAATCAAAACAAGGTTTGGCCATGAGGTGTTGCCAGCGCATCTTTGCCATATCACAAATGAGGCAGCACCAGGGTAAGGGGGAGCACAGCAGCACACCAGCACCAGGACCAAAGAAGCAAGGTCGCCCATGCAAGCCATCATCACCAGTGTGTGAGTACGACAGGCTGTCAAGCCTGTGACCTCAAATAAAAGAGTGTATACCCACTTTTTCACTGATAATTGTGAGGATTATCCACCTGTCTCGAAGGCGTTATACACTGAGTGATTCGGTCCCTTTGGCTTTGCCATTGCACTTTCTCTGTGTCTTGGACCAGAGGCATTTTGCACTTTCTTTTGTGATTGTGCCACCTTTGTCACACTTTTCTTATGTTTCCCTTTTAGATGTGGTTGCTCTTTTTGTGTTTAAAGAGTTTCTTTTGTGTTTGATGATGGGCTTTTGTGGACTCCAAATACATTTTTCTGTCTGGTGACCCCTAGACACCTTCTTTTGCCCTTTTCATTAGATAGCATTGGTATTTAGGCCATTGCTCTGTTTCCACCTCCAGTCCAGGGTGAGGAGATTTAGAGAGCACAGTCTCACAAGTGAGCATCTCAACAGAGCCTCCACCACCAACAACTGTGCCTGCACCAGATGCCGAGCAGGAGCCACCCCCCAAGCGGAAGTGCAGCACAACAAAGAAACCAGCAGCAGTTGCTGGGCAGGAGCCACTCCCAAAGAGGAAGCCAGGCCGACCGAGGAAACACCCAATTCCATCTGACCTGGTGAGTCACTCCAAACTTCACTAAACTAATTCTTTCTTTTCCACACCATTCCAGTTTCCAATTCTCATCCTCCCAACCAAAACAAATCAAAACAATTAACATCACCTCACTTCGCCCCACACTATTGCGTACAGGAAGCCTCAGCACCAGCCACTCCCGATGCCCAGGGACGCAAGGGGTGGTGGGCCCAGCGATCTGGAGAATTTGCCCAGGTCCAGCGCAGAGGCTCATCAGCAGGCGGGTCAGGATGGTGAGGGCCTGCGTTGCCGGACATCTCGAGTTCTCTGTCCGCAAGGGGTATGGACAGGCCCAGTGGTGAAGTGGACCCCGCCGCATCAGGCGAAGTGCTACCTGCTGACAGTGCCCCTGTTGTGCAAGATGTGCTATTTGCGTGTGAGCCTGACAAGGACTTAGACGATAACGATATCCAGTCTGTCTACAAGTCTGACTCTGATGATGAAGACAGACTACTTTACGCCTTCAACATCAACTCCATCTCAAACAAAGTATCCCCAGACACATACAAGGATCCACTGACCTACGAGAAGGCCATGGCATCGCCTCATGTAGAGCATCGGAAGGAGGCTGAAGAGTACGAGCTGGATATGCTTTGCAAGATGGGAGTCTTTGTGGAGTCAGCAACTCCGCCTGACACCAACATTGTCAGCTGCAAGTGGGTCTACAAGCTCAAGTTCAAACCTGATGGCACCATTGAGCCGTTCTGTGCTCGGCTTGTTGTTTGTGGATTCACCCAGCAGCCTGGTGTCGACTTCACCCTCACCTACTTGCCAGTTATTAGCGTTGGATGATTGCCCTCAGCACTCTGTACGGCTGAGACATGGAGATGATCAACATCTCCTCAGCCTACCTGTACAGGACCCAAAAAAAACCCGATCCACATGGCACCACCACCTGGCGTATCAATTTCCCATGGACTAGTGTGGCTACTACTCACGGGTCTCTAAGGGCTGAGGCAATCAGGATGGACTTGGTACCGACGTCTAGCCCTCCACCTTCAGTCAAACAACGACCTTCCACTCTTTGGTGACACTGCTGCCATCAAGGAGGCTGTTGCAGACCCAAGCTTGAAGAACTGGGAAAACTCAGCTACATTCTCTCAATGGAAAACATTCGTGGTTCAAACTTCACAATTCTCCATCAGACTAACTTCCTCTAACTTCCTCTTGCGTTTTGAGGCTAAGCACAGACCTGTGATGCCTCACAACACACCACTCAAGGTAACAACCAAGCTCACCCCTTGCAACTGGCACTCCACCGACCCAAGTGAGGAGAGCGTCGACAGCACTGAGTACCTCCATGTGATTAGCAGCCTCAACTACACTGCAACTTCAACAAGACCAGACGTGGCACTCAGTGTCAGCTTGCTTGGTTCCTTTGCTCAATACCTGTGCGTCCAGCACTGGCACAAGCTACTTGACGTTGTGGGGTACGTCAAGGTCACCTCCACAGTTGGACTTTGCTACAGCTCAGACAGGAACAACCAAGCTGTTATTTTGGCTATGCTGATTCATCGTACAACTCCCACCACAACTCTCGCTCACAGATAGCATACCTTGTGCTTTTAGCAGGGGAGCCATAGCGTGGAAGTCAACAAGATCAGCAACTGTCCCAACTTCGTCCACAGCAGCAGAGTACATTGCACTCAGTGAGCTCGGTGGGAACTGGAGGCCATCCACAACCTCCACCTATCAATTCAGCATCCCCTCAAGCTACCAATCATTGCCTACAAGGACAACACACCATCGATCCACATGACAGTTAACGACCTTCACACCGATTGTTCCAAGCACATCTGCCTTTGGTACCACCAGATTCTGTCACTTGTTGAGGAAGGACTTGTGCCAAGTTGAGTATGCTACTCAATGGACCAGCTTGCAGACCTCCTCCCGAAGCCACATGGATGTGACATGGTCTGTGAGGGCTGGACTCTACTTGGACTGGTTGACTCAACTGAGAAACCAAGACGATAACATCACAAGAAAATCCTGGAGACGAGATTGAAACAATGTGAGGAACATATTTGACAAAAGAGTGTCAAGAAGAAGGAACAGAAGAACTTGGAACACGCTGTGGCATGCAAAGGGAAATCAGCAGGTTAGACCCAAAGGGGAGGGGGAGGGCACCAACCTTTTCTTTACCTTTTGCCTTATTCAGCTCTTCCTTTATTTTCACTCCTACCCTTTTGAAGTTCACTCCTTCGCAGCATTGTCCCAACATTTTCCTTCCTTTCCCTGCCACAGTTTCCCCAGATTGGCGAATTGGTTTGGGTTTTTCATCCAAGCAGGAGCTTCAAGCACTCTTCCCCAGTTTCTTACCTCTGGAGGATTTGTTTAAAGTCAAGGAAGGGTGCGTGTGCAAGGGGGAGTGTTGGAATATGCCCCCACGCACGTGATAATCAATGAAAAAGAAAAAAAGAGAAATTCATGTTTGATCCATCTCCATCCATCGTCGTCTCCCCGTTCCTGCTTCTTGTCACCACACAATCACCAGCACCTATTATAACTCGGATTTCAACAATCTCAAGCAACATGCGAAGTGCGCCTGTCCTTTTTCATGTGCCCTCAATATGATTTCAGGCTTTGAGTCAGGATTTGTTTGGTTTCCACCTTTTGCAGCAAAATTCTGCTCCCAAGGCGCCTGATGTTTTTTTTGTATATTTCGTTTTCTTTTCGGTTCCTTGAGAAAATCTGCCCGGCCCCTTAATAATCAGTGGGTAAAGACTCATTAAGGAGGTAAGACTTCGATCTACATCCGGGAATCAGAGTTCTTCCACCAATCAAAGCTCGTAAGTCCTGAAGAACTTGTTCCTCGTCTCCTATGATAGAAGAGAATGTATGCAGACTTGGTCTTCAGTTTGAAAAAAATGTCAGCTGTGGTGTTCAGACGAATGCACTGACGGTATTGACAGAGAAATCAACCTTCAAGGAAGCCTCATCGCATGAGCTAATCCTCGAGTCATCAAACAAGTGCCACTGCTTGCGGGTTCCATTATACACTTGTGCCGTATAATGCCCCGAAGTTAATGTTCCCATGTGATTCTAAACCCGCGTTCCTTCAAAAACTGGCACCAGCAATAAGAGCGAGCTTACCGATATAGCGTAGAGATCATAGACGAATCGCTCTTTCCTTCCTCCGACATCTGTCATATATGTTGGCATGAACCCACTGACGTCCAGTCCGTCAACTGGAAAGTCCACGTAGGTTTCAACCTTATCCTTGAATGGACCTTGAAAATAGAACCTTTTCAAGTGCACCAGTAATATCGACGGAAGCTTTGCGATGCTGAGCGTTTTCTTTGTCCTCCGCTTAGCTTTACAGCTTGGGCAAAACCACGCATCTTCGCCTTCAAGGATTTCGGGTTCCACAAACTTACTGAGGCAGTCTTGGAGACTGACAGCTCTGCCTCCAACACTAGGGATGGGTAGAGAAAGGTACATGAATGGATTGAATGTTGTGGAGGTCTGTTCGATCTATCAGCTCGCGACGTTTGTGAAAGCACCATACCTTCATGCAGGTCATGCATTGCAGCTTTGACTTCAACTGTCCTTGAAATAAGTCCACAATTATGGACCAGTTGCTGGCACGATAATAGTTCCAAGCCATCTCCTGTCGAATTTTGTCCGGCGTCTCCTCATCATCCTTTGGCTCTTCAATCTTAATCGCAGTCGATCTTCGAGCCACGTTCAAATCCTCATGAATTGCATCCATGAGGAACGCCAGGAATTCCTGAGAGTCGTGCTGGTCATGACCTTGAAATTGTGAGGAAAATTGCCCTATTGTGTTCTTCGGGAGGAGTACGAGCGTTTTAGAAAAATAACTCAGCATCAGAGAGTACCTTAAACTGGGAAGGAACGAGGAAGGGGCTCTGACCCCCCCACATATCTCGAACGAGCCGAGCATACTCTTCAGCGACAGCCCCTTTCGTTCCCATCGGATTACTTCGATTGACAAACCGACGATAGGAGCCTCCATTAAAGAACCTGCTCAGGTACTCAGTCCCACTAAGGCATTGAACTGTTGAGTTCATATAGCAGCTATTTCCCAGATTCTTCAATCCGGTAACTCCAATACTAACAGATCCCAGCTCGGAAAGGGAGAAAAAATCCCCATTCCCCGGCGTGCTTGCAATGGGCGAAATGATGCTATCATCTCTGGAGACGGTCGGAACAGGCTTTGGAGGAATTGGTGGTGGTGGTTTCCGTCGGATGGCTATTGAAGGAGAGAGGGTGACACTGTCTGTTCGGACCGGAGGTGCTGTTGGTAGTCCTCCTGCAATACTGGGGCGCAAATCCGTCAGCTGGTTCAGCTTCGTATTGAAAGACTGGTCCAAGTTAAGGGGATTGGCCGGAGAGTGCCTATAAACGTTGACCTCTGCGCTTCGTGGTCCTGCGGGCTTGTACGCGTGTGCGGTACTAGGTTCCCCTGAATTAAGCCATACTTTTGGAGGAGGCTTTGGCTCGCCGCTTACGTTCGATTTCAGCTTGGGGTAATCGGAGAAGTTTGACGTGTGCGAGTAAAGCCCAGGGTTGCTGGAGCTCCGGTACATAGTACTTCCGATATGCGGATATGAGGGCGTCGCGGTTAAAATATAAGGACCTGCTATCAAGGGCGAGTTCGACTCTAATGTCGAGGTACCGGAGTAACCTGGTGTCCGAGGGGCTTGAGGAGCAGTTTCGGTGCTCGCGAATTTTGGTATCCCGTTGTGCTGCGCCCCGTTCAGTTGGGGAAACTGATCGGGATTGTGGTAAGTGAAGTTTTGGGGCTGCTTTCACAAACGATCAGGAACCTGTGAAGTGGGACCAATTCACGTACCAAGGCGTTTCCAGCGGTTGGCAATGCATGAAACGTTGGTGCTGGCAGATTGAGGTTGGTGAAAGGTTTTTTAAGTACTAACTGCGCTTGCGGCGTCCCAAAGTCCACCCAGTCTTCACCGCTGAGGCTATCCCCAATTTCTACCCAGTCTGTGATTAAGAGCCCGGCTTCCCTTATAAACCGCTGCCACTCGGAGAATCCAGCCTTCAGAAGGGCGGGAGAGCACGGCTTGCCTTTCCCTCGCGCATCTTCCTGCAAAGCAAGCAACAGATTTGTGAGGACCGCTGAGTCTTCAAATGAGTTTGAATCATCATCGTAAAGGATGATAAAGTCCGCGTTGTATCGATTTTTGAAGGTTTCTCTTCGCGGATCACCTGTTTGGGTAAAACTTCTCAAACACAGTTCAATGTACTCCGTGTTAACCCTGGTGAATCGTATGTAAGGAAGCCGCATGCTGAAGAGGTGCGAAATCAATCTTCCCACCCAGTCGTTATCCAATCGGGTTCAATATGCACCAAACTTGTGAAGATTGATCCCATCTCGAAAGTAGCTTTGGGATTGTTTCGTAATCTCCGCCATTTCATATGTCCCTGAATGTAATTTTCCAGGGGCCGTACATCCAGAATCAGCACGCTACTCGCAAGAAGGCCCTCGATTACTTGTGCAAGCCCAGCGTGTAGTTCAGGGCACGTCATAGAACGATCATAATGAAGTGCTGGAGATGGGGGTGGCTCTGGTGAAGAAACCGGGATCCTCGGAGATTCGCGAGCAACCTCGTGCGCATCAGGGACGGAGGATGGAGGGGCATTGAGTGTGAGAGCGGGCTCCATGGGAATATCAGCAGGTCGAAACGGAGCAAGTTGAAGAGGTGAGTTGAAAGTGGAAGAATTGTTGTTAAGAGGTGGCGATGCTGTGTTCCGACCAAAGCTGGGGTCGTTGTTCGAATGAAACTTGAAATCGATCGCAGCCGGCCCAACCTCCGCTGCTGAAGATGGGCCTACAATTGCAACGCTTCTTTTTTCAGCTTTCTTGGCGGATGCAGCTGCCGCGGCCGTCTCCTCCTGCGCTGCTTTCCACTGATCGTACCGTTGCGTTAACGAGATTTTGAGCTTTTCCAGGGTCTCCATGCTTTCCAAAGCTTCCTGGCTCCGCGTTCGCTTCTTAAGCCAGCGCAATAGATCGGTAACACTCACCTTTTCCAGCTCCCTATAAGTCCGATCCGGAGAGCTGAAGTCGGGATGCTTGGGTATAAGTTGGAAAACGATGCTACGATAACCCAGTCAGCACGAGGTAGGATGGCGTACGAAAACAACGCAACGCACCTTACTCCTCTCAAGAGCAGAATATATGCTTCTTCGTCATCCTTGTGCAAAAGGCGGAACTCTGAAGCCTGGGTTCGGAATTAGAGTGCGCCAAGATCCGTAGGCATACTTTCTCAAATATAGTGCTGGCTGAGCTGCACCATTTCTTCACCGAGTGCTGGTTTGGAGACAGTTTATAGCTGTCAGCAACCTCGCCAAGCTCTGATACAGATCGAGGAGGGCGGCTTTTCGACGATCCTGCCGAGTTGGAAGCTTTTGGCTTTGCCTGGCTAGGCATCGACGGAGGGGGCTGTCGAGCGTGTAAGAGTTGTTTCGAATCGCTTCGAATAGTTGACGCACCATTCGAACCATGATTCGCGCCGGTGTGGATCGGAACCTATAGGACACCGACGAGCGCCGAGCGCAGGGAAAGGGCAGCGACTCGTGCCGGGTCCTTCAACGGGTCTGACGATTCAATCGATAGGAGCGCGGTTAGGGGAGTGTGAGACCGTGGGGGAAGAAGGGGGCGGAGCGGGGCCGTCAAAGACGCCGTGGTGGCGAGGAAAACCGAGGCGGAAACGATCTCTGCCAAAACGGATTGCGTGTCGCCCGATGCAGCGGCAGCGTTCTCTCTGGTTCAGAGTACCCGGTTCAAAGTTTCACGCCCAACCCCCACTACCTCTCGCAAGCTTTCTCTTTACTGAGCGCTACTCTCCAGGTCGGAGAGGTCATTATGGTTTTCTCAGAGAACAACGCAAGCCATCGCTGTAACTCACAGGAACACGGACCAGCCTTATACCAAAGCGCTAATATATGGCGGAGTTCAGTTGCGGGTATGTCTTACGGTCTGTCCTTTCAAATCGCGCACTCCCAGAATGTAAGTGGCGGCGGCCTGGTGGCACAACCATCTCCGGAGCTGTCGACGCGCGACGCGTGGTTATGTTGCCAATGCTGGCCGAAGTTACATGGTTTGGTAGTGTGCGTCTCGGTCTATCTGGGAGTAGTGTGTGTGCGTGTGTGTGCATGTGTCTGTGCGTGTGTGTGTGTGTGTGTGGGTGTGTTTGCAACCAAACACAAAAAAACAAAAAGAGTATTAATATGTATTAATTAGTAATGAAAAAGGAAAAAAAAGAAATCGGAACGCGCCAGTCCGACAGCAGTCACGCCTACTCGCCCCCGCACTTCCCCCCAAGCCCTCCCCTTTTCTACCTTCACCCTCCTCTTCCTCCCTAATACCCCCTTCTCCTCCCCGCCTCGCCCGCCCAATTCTCGCACTGCACACTACCAAACCACCGTCCACTCAAAAATCACAGCCCACTCCTCTTTCCAGCCAAAAAAACGGTGCCGCGAATGCCCAGTGCCACCACCGTCACTCTCGCCGGCGCCATGGCGGCCACAGCCGAAGCCGCTGCCACATTGACGGCTCCCAACTCCAACGTTACCACCACCACCGCGCTGCCAACCTTGGTCTCCCAATCCGGCGGCAGCGGCGCGCTAGTCGGCATCGGGCTCGATCAATCAACCCACATGATACCAAGCTCGATGGCGCCCACCGTCCCCGCGATGCTCTCTATTCCTTCGACGGTGACGACACCTTCGTCGATTGCGGCGACTGTGTCTCCTCGCTTTTCCGCTGCCCCGACGGCCTCATCCAGGAACCCTGCCGAGCTACCGCGCACAATCGGTGGTCTCAAGCCACTTCCTCTAAAGAAATCGTTATCGTCTTCTCCCCGAATCCCCTCCCAGACCCCGCCTGCCAATGCTGTTGGGCCGTCTTCGTTTTCAGGAGCAAAGCTCTTCAAATGGACAGCCCTGACCACCGGTAGTGGCGGCAGTAGCAGCGGCGGTGGGAAACTCTCTTTTTCGCTGTTTCCCTCCAGCGGCTCGATGATGCGGTCGAGCTCTCCATCGCGACAACCCAACGCCTCAAACGCAAGCAGTGATGCTGTCGACCCGACGCAGCGGGGACGAAAGGACTTCAAGCTCAAGATGTCGCGAAGGCGCAAGTCCTCGACGCGAGGACAGGTCGTCATCACCGGGCCCCTTCAGCATCTTCCAATGCCGGTCGATCCGGTTGCCAGAGATGCGCGGATCGCTTCCCCACCGCCGCCCACCATTACAGTCGAAGATACACATACGCGAGAGATCACCTTTCCAACGCCAGAGGTAACTGTCAGTGGCGGCTCCGAGGCCCAGCTTCGCCAACAGCAGCCCCCGGGGCCAGTGCATTACCATCCAAAGCATCCTCGCTCTGCGTCGCTGGCAGCTAGAGCGATGCACATTATGGAGCGACCTCCCGCTCTAATGGATCGCCGCAAGCCGAACATCCAGGGTAAGGCGTTGTCTCTCGTCTCCCGAAATTGAGCAGCGAAACGACCTGGTCGAGGCTGTTTCTCCGAATATTTATCTACTGGTCACCCTCTCCCCTCCCCACATATCAATTCCAAATAGCCGATCCATTCCCTGCGGAAATATGGATCCGTGTCATCAGTTTTCTTCCAGAGCCCACCAAGGCCGGCCGGCTCTGCAGAGACCTTCGGGCACTTCTTAACAATTACCACATGCGGAAAGTATGGTTCATAACTCGTTACGGTCTTGGGCTGTCTGCGTTTAGAGCAATTGTGTACCACCGCTCGATTGTCGACCTCAAGCTCGTCAAGCTGCTGGTGAAGGAAGGCGCGTCAATTCCAAGGTTTTTGATACAGAGGCTCTTCCAGAAGATGGCTGATAAAACAGGTAATGGGCCAAATTGATGAGTAGCATTTTCTTTATGCAGCTGCGTATGTAAGATTCAAATTTCTTTGTGCCCCTCTACCCGCAGCAACACCGACCCAAATCGACATCTTAGAATGGTTGGTCATGGAGTATTCGAGGGTCAGGAAGCAAATCTCGCTGCCCATCTCGGTTTTTGAGGAGGCGGGACATTCCCCGGAAGGCGTTTATCGCCTACCCAACGATGTTATAACGACGCTTCCCGTTGCAGAAGCTGAGAGCCTCTTCGCCTCCGACGACGCACGCCTCTTTGACTCGCTCATGAACAACCCAACGCCGGCGAACATGGACACTGTTCGGGAGCTGGTTTACAAGCAAGGCTTTGTACCCCTCGTGGATGAAGTTCCTACCTGCATTTTTCGCCTGTTCCAGATGTTTTGCAACGATATTGGAATGTTTGACCATTTGGTTCAGGCGAATGGCCTGGACCTGCGTCCTCTCAACACATTGATGCTGAGGTGGGCGCTTTCTTCGGCAACTAAGCGATCCTTACCAGTGGCCTCGCCGACTTCTGCTCCTGTTGGCGCGGCCGTTCCGGGCCAAGTTCCTGTACTTTCTGCGGATGCCTCTCCGCCTGGCTCTGGACGACAGCGAGTGCCACATCTTTCCGTTTTTATCGCTAGAGGATTCAGGCTATACCCTTCAATCATAATATCTGTCTTGAGCGAGTCGGCCGTGTCGGAACTAGACTTTACAGTGAAGCTCTTCTCCCAGTTTGTATCAGGCACAATCATTAAAGAGTGCGTGACATCAATCGCACAATCCATGTTTGGACCAACCGGTACAGCTAAACCGCAGTTACTATCCAAGTTCGTTGAATTGGATATCTTGGACGAAACTGTCGTGAGACGCTGTCTTCTGCTGGACGACCGACTCAAGGCAGCAGCAGCAGCAGCAGGGATCCCTTATCAGTCCAAATGCTTTGAACAGAGCCATCCTTATGTACTCTGGAGGTGGATCCTCGAAGTTTTCGGGCCAGGGAGTGACTTGACGAAGGTAGCTTTCGACGGTAAGCACTACAAAGTTGATTACACTCAAGACCCTAGAGGTGTCTGGTTTTAAATCAAACACTGCAGACCTACTTCTTTGGCTGGGAGACCTTCCTTTCCGGCTGCAGCATTTTAGGCCGCGGATGCTGGACGGTTTACATCCGTTCGAGCTTCCGTACCTTTTCGTCAATGCGGGCGTACCAATGCGACCACATCAAGTGATCCACCTAGCACGTGCCGCTCGCGCTCCACGTGCAGCTCCGATGCCTGCTGTCATACTGGAGGGAATTCGACGCTCCATTATAGCACTGTGCGTTGCTCCTAGCAGCTCTCTGCTAACTTCGTTTTTATCATCGTCGTCGACATCTATCCAGCGCTCTATGCGCCGACTCAGCGGTCCGGATTTGTCACGTTCAGCATCGTCGTCAACAAATCTTCCGTCATTGCCGGCAGGTGCCCCTGTTCCATCTTCAGTCAACTATTCGGCGATGTACCGTCGACATGGATCCTCCGGAGCTGTTCTAGCTGGCAATCCTTCCCCGGCAGCGCCTCCCGTTCCCATAATCAATACATCCCCAGATACCTTATCGAGACGAGGGGTCGTTTCATCAACGTCAAACCCCTCGTTGACGTCAACAGTTACATTTGCATTAGCACCAGCTGGCGCTGCAGGGTTCCCTAGCGCCCCAGTTTCTCCAGTTTCTCCTGCCTTGACGACTCCTGTGACTCCCGTCTCCCCCGTTTCTCCATCCTCACCCTTTGCTCCAGCAGCCGAACCGTCTCCCTCGACTTCGTTGTCAACCCCGTCACCGCTATCCGTAACTCGCCGGCGTGCCCCGACAGTCTTGACATCGACCCCCCCTGTGTTTGTAAGGCCTGTCGGTGCGGGAGGCGGCGGCTGGGCGGACTCTCGCGGGCTGTGGCTTGCGTCGTTGGTCAAAGTTCAGCGAGACAAGGCCCTTTGCGCGGAGATTCAAAAGGCTAATGTACGCTGGCTGGAGGACCGGGAGAAGCGCGCCAAGCGGGAAAAACGCAGGAACGGGTCCGCTGTCGGTGAAGGAATTGCTGCTGCAGTTGTAGCTGCGGCAACCACTACAGGTGGACTTGCAGCTGTTGGAATGGCCAGCGCTGTCAGCGTCGTCGGTGGCGGTGGCGTGAGCGGGACAAGTTCACTTAGCGGAAATAGCGGGACCCGCAGTGTAAACGAGGAGGAATCTGCAGCACCGACTCGGTTTTTGGAGGAGCTGAATCTTCTTATCAAGCTGTTGGATTGATATCAACCTTGGTCTTGCCTCTTTTTCCTCTGTATCCCAATAGTTTCCTATCTCCCCATTTCGGTCCCAGCATAGCCAAAGCGCAATTGTTTCCGCACAGCCCATTTAGACATCCCGTATCATTTATTTGTTTTTTTTTTTGACTCTTTCTTTGTAGCTTTTCCTGTAGGATGTAGTGGGGCTGATGATAAACAATTAAGGCAAGAGAGCCTCGAATGCATTCACGAGTGCTGGGGGAAACGCCACCATGGCTTGTTCCAAAGCACCTTACGTTAATTGAAGATCCGATCGTTTGATCGCGGGTTGGCCAAGGGGTAGACTACGTCAAAAGAAAATTTGGGAGACAGACAACAAGCAGAAGTACCTGACTCGAGGTATTGTCTGATGAACATTGGACCCGTCCCTATCAAGCAGCAAGCCATGAATGTCCACCCGACAACCCTCCGCACTACCGCCACGGCTCTCTCTGCCGTCGTAGCCTCTGCGAGGGGAGCAACGACCGTGGGGCGGCGCAGCGCCCTACGCCATGCGGCAACGACTGCACCTTCGACAACGCAAGCGGCACCCTGGGCAGCAAAGAAGCCGACCTGCTCGAAGCGCAGCACCGCCACGTCATTGGGCGGGTTGAGGAGCACCAGAACGACGAGCTCATGAAAGGCGCCGGACAAGAGGAAGGTGGTCAGTGCTGCTAGCGTGGTCGCGACGTGACTTTTCCGGCGACGGCCCGCGGGCTGGGTGGCTTTGGCGGCTGCTGCTTCTGCTGCTTGCTGCGCGGCGGCGGCGGAGGCAGCGCTGTCGTCGGCTTTCACTTTGGATTTCGACGCGGCTTTGGCTGTGGTGGCGGTGCCATGCGCCTCGGTGGGCGATACGACAGAGGACGCGGCGTCGAAGATGTACGCTAGCGGAAGAAAGACCAGGCGGTGGAGCATGCTCTGCGGGCGTGTGGGAGGGCCGGCAACGGCCATTATATTTCGTTTAGTAGGTCAACACAACGCGGTTCGACTACCTTCACGATCCCGTTCCACCGACGCGACCAGAAGTCCCGAAGGGACGTGGCGAGAAACGGCGCCCGCATGCACGGGACATAGTCAATCTGGAGGACTTCGCAGAACGGCAGGATGACGCAAAAGTCAATGACCTCCATCAGGGTCCACAGCGCGACGCCAAAGACGACGACGTCGAGAACTTGTTTCGGCTTGGTCGGGTCCGCGAACAAATGGCGGTGCGGGGATGTGTTGGGACCGTGCGACGCATCGCGGACGGGCACAACGTCAAAGGGTTTGTACTTGACCAGGTAGGACGCGCAGAAGCACAGAACGATGTAGCAGGCTGCGGCAAAGGCGGATTGGCGGAGGTGGAAGGAGAGGGTGCGCTTTGCCGCCGGGACGGCGTTGGGGTTGGGCTTGCTGGGATCGGTCGCGTGCCCCGTCGCAAGGAACTCGCCTAAGTTTGAATGGAGGCACCTTGGTTATTGGTCTTGCAGAACAAAGGGAGGCGAGAGATGTGGGGTAGCAGTCGCAAAAAATGCGTACAGTACTGGACCCATCGCCATTTCAGGGTCTCTCGTTTTTCGAGCGTCACCAGCTCCATCACGCGGATGTGAAGCAAGCCGGCAAAGAAGGCCGGCAAAGAGCCTCTAAAGATCAAAAGGGTGGATATCAGGGGCACGGCCGCGAATGAGAAGGCCACCGCCGGATGAGTGCGTGATTGCGTCGTGAGGGTGAAGTGCATCAGCATTGTTGCCGCGATCAGAGCCTGCGCGGGAGGAAACCATTCATTCGTTTTTAGCCGTAGCCCCAAGCAAGCAAGCAGCCCTCCCGGATCGCGTCGTCTCTTCCTTCGTACGTCGCCAACAAACCCCAGCCCTCCCTTTTCACCCCCCCACCAGCGCGACGGCGGCGGCGGCGGGGGCCGGTGGCGCGCCGTGGCTTGCTGCTGCCGCCGATGTGACGATCGTGGGCGCTTCCATTGTGTATTGTTCTCTGTCTCTCTCTCTCTCTCTGTCTCCCTCTGTCCCTCTCCCTCTCTCTCTCTCACTGATCACGTGCACAGACCTGACAATTCCATACACAACAAAAGAACCGTCTCTGTATCTTCGCGATGGCATGAGTATAGTATTATGACGCATTGGAGAAGCGATAGCGACGATGGTAGTGATGGTGGTGATGATGATGTCCTTCCGTCTTACCAGGCCCCGCCCCCGGTCTCACTACCCCTCGCCGTCGCTCGTAGCACCAGCCGGCGGACCAACCATCATCACTATCACCACCACCACAACCACCACTACCAGCAACAGGGTATTACCGCACCACCGTCGTCCAGCCCCGACGCTGCCCTCCTCTCAAACTCAAGCCCTGGTGCCGACGTGGTCAGGCTCGGCTCCGATAACTCCTACCTTTTCTTTGCGCCGCTCTCCGGAGTCTCCGCCTTCTTGCCTGCCGTGGTGGCGCACACTTCGTTTTCCGCTCTCGCCTCTCTGTTCCCTTGCCAGGCCGCCGCGGCCCTCTTCCTGAGCTTATCGCGAATCCACTATCCCGACGGCGTCGCTGGAAGCATCCTGAGCGCTTTTGGAACGGATGGGGGCATCCTGGCGATCCTAATTACCTGCAGAACAACGATCGCGGGCGCGCGCGCTGCGGCACGAAGATCTGCCGCACTTGTCGGCCGGGCGGAACGGCTGCACGGCAAGGCAAGAACGTTTCGGCGAGGATTGATTCGTCCAGTCAATGCCACCACCGCCGCAGACGAGGAGGGGACGGGCCTCCTTGCTCGATGGTTTCCTTGCATTGACTGGTCGCTCTTTCAGCCGGGATCGTGGGGGAGAGCTTTTGCGGAGATCGCCACCACTTGGACCGTTCTTGCTTGTATCAAGCTCGCCGCGTTTCTTCTGACTATTGGAAACTCCTTGGTCGCAGCATCCGTCATTCAGCAGTGTTTGAAGCTTGTGCTGGGTTGTGTCTTGATGTTTCTAGTTGTCGAACGAGACCGAAGAGAAAGGCCGTGGAGAGATCGTTTAGCCTCTGCGTTTGTCGTGGCATTCACGTTGTGTGCCGTAAGCCAGGCAAGAACTTTGACTTTTTATTTTAACTCGATTGTGATTCAAAAAATTCCGCTATCGTTGAACGCCTCGCCTTTCAGGCCGTCCGCTTTTGCCTATCGATTTGCGTGTATTTCATCCTGACAGTTCAGAGTTACACTCTTCGGACGGCCCTTATACTCATCAGTTCCGACACCATCGGGATCTCGTTCTGCTTTTTTCTCCCCGACATACCCCGCCTCCGCCTCGTGCTGATGAGGAGTTTGGCTCCAGCCGTGACGAAATTTGCGGCAATTTTCAGCCCGAAACTGGTGTCGCGCTACCCGTTTGTTCATTGTGGCTCTACTCCCAGTTCAACAAAGCCAGAACCGCACTTGCAAAGATCCGCCTCCAGTTCCATCAACTATGCCAATGAAAGCACTGAGGAACTCGACTGTGTCGGTGCGGTGATCGCTAGTTACGGATTTTGCGTCAGGTTCATCTTGGGCACTGTCTCTAGGTCCGTGCTGTTTATGCGAGAGGATCCGATACCCATGTTTATAATTGCAGCGATCGCGCTGACGTGGCAATGGTTGCTCACCGCGTTGTGCATGATGTGGGTCAGGCTTCGTGCGCCTCACGCAAAAGTTCTTGACAGAGAACCGTGGTCCTTGGGAGCGGGAACCGATCTCGAGTTGGCCTACCCAATACCGCATTTCGAGCAGTTGCTCGAGCATCGATTGCACATGGGCAAGAGTTCGACGTCAGAGGCTTGCTTATCCGCAAGTCGAGACGCACAAGGTCGCTCCACCTTCTTCGCGTCGTCGATGCAGCGGCTCGAATCGTTGCACAGCGAAAACTTTCACGACCACAGCCGGCCTGCTGACGGAAGAGCCAGGCGACGCAGTGGTAACCATACCGATCGCGCTGGCGGCCGCGTGAGCAGCTCGACAAGCGGCTCTACGGCTACGGATGGCGGTGCAAGGACCACGAGATCGAGCTCCAACATCGCAGTATCTTCCCCATCCGCTTCGGCGTCTCCATCCAGGCCGTTTCCCACCCTACGCTCGGCATTTTCACCAGGGTCTTCTTCCTCCAACACCGCCACCTCTGCCTACACGTCGACATACTCGTCCCCGTCATCGCCACCACCGCCCTCGCCGCCAGTGTTGCCAACTCTTGCTTCCACCACTTCCACCACCCGGCTTCCCTCGACCCCCACTCCAAATCCGCCCTTCAGCCCTTGGGCGCGCCTGCGCCTGCTCGCGCTTAGCCACTACACCGCGACGCTGGGCGCCGTCGCGAGCTCGTTCGCGGCCGGGGTACTTTGTCTGCGTGGTCGTGATGCTGACTTCGGGCATCGCGCAGACGTTCCGCTCGACCGTTTTCGACGCGCTGCCGTTCCCGGCGGGGATCGGCGTCGCCGCGGGGGCGGTGCCGGCCGTGCCGTACACTACCACGATGTTGTGGTTTTGGATTGTCGTCGCGGACCTGGCCGGCAACTGCGCGGTGGCGTGGTGGATGTCGGCGTGCTGGGGCGTCAGCTACGGAGACGACGCGAGCGCCGCGGGCGGGGACGAAGGCGTCCGAAGAGCAGGGTGGGACTGTCGGTTGTCGGTGGGTGGTGCGACAGACGCCCTGCTGGGCATGCTTGCGTATTTCTTTGCTATGGGGTCGGTTGTCGAGGGGATTGCGGGACTTTCGTAGAGAGCAACGTTTGTGGAAGTTTGTGCGCATTTATCCTCAAAAAGATACGCAAAGTAAAATTTAAAAAAAAAAAAATTTAAAAAAAAACGATTTCACACTCAGAACGGGACTGTCTAACGCAGAAGAGGCAGAGATACAAGTTTCACAGATTGGGGAAGAAATAGGACATTACCCCCCAAAAAAGAAAAATGGTTGGATACTTCAGGAGGAGCAGAGGACGAGCACCGAATTGGTGGGTACGACGGCGGGTCACGAACAACACGAGACAGAATGTCTACTTTTTAGCTGCCCCTGCGAGAAGTCGGGACGGACTGCCAGACAATCGCAGCAAAACGGTATCAAGAATCCAGGTGGGTACACACGCTCTGAGAAAGACGATCACCCATGCCATGAGCCCAACCAGGAAGCGGTGACTGAGAAGTGAAGAAAAAGACTGTGTCAGCTTTTAAATGCCATCCTCCAACTCTCAGAAGCACTTACGGAGGTCGCTTAAGTAGGAGTGCCTTTGCGATGAACCCCACCACGTAATCCGGAGTCATTACCAGCGGACTATTAACAGTGTCTGTGATGAAGCGACCAGCTCCTGTGACTGACGAGTCTCCGTACGCCTCCTTCGCCTCCGCCGGTGCGGCCTCATACTCCTTTCGCGCGTGGCCTTCGATGGTCGCAGCGTTGACCATCGGCGTGACGGCAAAGTATGGCTCGATCAGCACGACTTTGATCCCAAAGTCGCGAACCTCCATTCGGACGGTCTCTGTGAGGGCCTTGAAGGCGTGCTTGCTTGCTGTGTACGAGGACATGGACGGCGTCATGGTGCGGCCCGCGACGGAAGCGATATTCACGACGCGAGGCGCGAGGGTTGGCTGGCCATTGTTTGAGTGGTTACGAATGTAGCTGCGGAGAGAGGGAAGGAGAGCCTGCATCATGCGGAGGCCACCAAAGTAGTTGACCTCCATGATGAGCTTGTGCCTAGCGAGCGAAGTAAGCTCCATTGC
This sequence comes from Zopfochytrium polystomum, assembly GCA_025765615.1. Taxonomy (NCBI): domain Eukaryota; kingdom Fungi; phylum Chytridiomycota; class Chytridiomycetes; order Chytridiales; family Chytridiaceae; genus Zopfochytrium; species Zopfochytrium polystomum. The sequence continues at coordinate 228,429 of JAIVFJ010000021.1, forward strand.
TCCGCCGCCGCCTAAGCCCGCGTTATTCAACAAAGCGCTGGTGGTTTGTTCCGGTTGGTGTTGGAAAAACAAGAAGGAAGGGAGGGATGGAAAGGGAAGAGGAGCGCAGGTGAATTACAACGCAAGAAACACTATAACCAATGGTGCTCACAAGATTCCGCTGGGGACCTCCGCTTTGACGCGATCGCAGAACTTGGCCACGGATTCGTCGCTAGTGACGTCGAGAAGTCCCGTTCGTAGAGTGCCGCGATACTTCTTCGGGTCCGCTGCCACTTTGGAGTTGAGCCCATCGATTCCTTCGCGTCGTATTTGGATAAGAGCGGCCGATGGCCCGGTACGTAAAGCATGCGTTAGCATAACGAACGGTGGCTCCGCACCTTTGCAGGGCCTCGAGCCACCGCGGGAGCAACAGCAGCTTTACCATTTTGGGTAAGGCATCCAGCGAAAACTGTGGCCCCTTTCGCCACGAGAAGCAGGGCGGTCGCGTGCCCGAAGCCAGTGTCGCACCCGGTGATAACGAAGGAGAGTTGGCTGGTGGTGTTTTGCCAAGTGGGTTGAACGGTGGATGGATGTGTCGCATGTGTGAGTTGGGGTCCAGGAGGCAGGAAGGCAAGGCCCGCTCCCCCACGACATCCTGTCGTGAACTTGCCCGTGTCCAAGTCCCGCAGCCACGGCCACGGTGGCCGTCGTCGCGGCCGTCGCCGCAGCCCCTTCTCCGCAAACGACCGCCGGCCATCTGTTGATTCTCCCCTTCCACCCGTCTCAATGCAGTCCGCTCCCACCTCATCATCACCATCATCATCATCATCACCATCATCGATCATTCCTCCCCGCGCTCTCACGCCCAGGCACGCACTCGCACTCTCCCACTCGCGCTCCGACTCACGCAGCGTCCCGGTCGTCGATGAAGGGGCTCGCCCGGCTGAACGTGAGACCCATGTTGGCGGGTGTGTGTGTGTGCGAGTGTGTGTGCGTGTGTGTGCGTGTGTGCGTGGGTGTGCGTGGGTGTGTGTGTGTGTGTGTGTGTGTGTGTGTGTGTAAGGGAGAAAGAATCAAGAAACGAGAACAGCTTCGTTCTTTGTCTTCGGTTTGTCTGTTCGGATGAATGAAGCGTGAATCAACAATGCCCACACGCCTCTTGTACTTGTTGGCGGCCTGCACTGTGTGTGTTTTTGCAAAATCGTCTGTGTTTATTTGAGGGAGGGAAATTATATTTTTTTTTTCTTTTTTTCTTTCCTTTCTTTTTCCTTGTCGCGTGCCATGCCAATGTGTGGCGCCGCCGCGGGCCTTCCTTCTCACCGAAACTTTTGAATACTAAATTTATTTGTTTTAATTTTTTATTTTTTTTTATTTATTTTTTTTTTTTGGGGCAAGCAAGCGGGGGCTTTGTTTTCCCGGTTTGTCCGGCTCGGCTGACCCGACTCCTCCATTTTGTTGTTTGGTTTCTTCCCTCTTTTGTTTACACTAGTGTGAGAATACACCAAGCAAGATCTCAGTGATAAAGTCTAGGGATTTTATTCGCAAAAACAAGCGTACCTGTCATAGAACTGCAAGGATCGGGACCCCTATTATTATTCCTGGTTCTTTAGTTTCCAAGGCGTTATCAAAGTGTATTTGCAGCTAACCCATCGACATGCACCCAAACTCATATAGGATGGGCTCAATGTCGTAGATACTTGTGGAGTGACGAATGTTATAAAGGACAGCTGTGTGTTGCTTTTCATCACTGATTCGCTGCTGGTTTTCTGCAGAAGGTTCCAGTGTTCAAATTGTGATGCCAGCGCCCATAATTGTTATGAACTGAGGGGGATTGTGAGGAGGGCCATCAAAAAGAACTGTGGCCAATGCAGAGGCAGAAAGCTGGTGGTGTGCAAAATGAATAGACGTTATGGAGCCACACGAGGACAACACAGAGGTGATTGCATGACGCAGGGAGTCCTTCAGCTCATCAAAGTTTTTTATAGTTCCAGGAGCCAGGTGTTGGAGGACAAGTTGGTTGGCAGGTTTATTGGTGAATTCTGTGGCAGCAGCTGGTAGTCGACAGGTGTAAGAAAATTTAATGTGTGGGGATGTGGTCTGAAGGCAGGCAGCCTGCTCGTCTGACAAAGGATGCAAAAGGCAGAGTGAGTAAGAAGTCTAGTCCTTTGAGAGGAAGGGCTGCTGTTGGATGGTGAGATTGCAAGTGGAGGTGAAGCGTAGGATGGCAAGTTCAGTGAGGGGGCAACAGTGGGGTCTGGTTGAGTGGTGATTGTCAATATGTGTTGATCAGCAGGGGTGCCAAAGAATGTGGAGGGAGGTGGGCTGCTCATGAAAAGGGGGGTGGAGCAATCCCAATTCAGCACGAAGGTTGTGATGTGGTTGCAATGTGGTTGCAGTGGTGAAGGCTGTGATTGCAGTCTGGTTGGGAAGATGAGGCCAGCAATCACTGGCGGTAATCTGGTGATCTTGTGGCGATCTGGAGTCAATCTGGCGGCATTCCGACGATCTGGCAGTGATCTGGCAGCGATCTGATGTCAATTTGGCGTCAATCTGGCAATGGCAAGGTGGCAGAGGGCAGTGGCAAAGTGGTGGAGCGTGGGTCTTGAGTGTCAGTTGACAAGGTTTTTTTAAAAAGTTGTATCTCAATTTGGTTGATTAGGTTTAACCTAATTAACGAAAGGTATTAATACGTCTTCCGTATATCAATTCTCACTTAGACAGGTTTGCCAACAGTGAATCAGCGAAACGTAAGAGCAGGACGCAACTGCCACCTGTCAGCAAGAAAAAATCCACATGATGCTTCACCTATCATGCCCCATTGCGAGACTTGCGAGAGGGAAGGAAGAGGCAGAGTGAATGCGCGTTGTCTGTGTGTGTGTGTGTGTGTGGGTGTGTGTGTATGTGCGTTTGGTAGGTGTGAGTGCAAGCACTCAACACTACGTTGCTTGTTTTCGAAAGAGGTCCTTTCTGTTCGCGCTCGTGTGTGTTAAGCGAAGCAATTCTCTCCCTCTCTCCTCCTTCTCTCTTCTCTTCTCTCTCCTCTCTCTCTACTCTCTCTTCTCTCTCTCTCTCTCTACTCTCTTCATCTCTCTCTATCTCTTCTCTCTCTCTCTCCTCTCTCTCTCTCTCTATCTCTCCTCTCTCTCTTCTGTTTTGCGCCAAAATGTGGTTGAGGAAGACCGCTGGTGACGTCACTCAAAAGTTTTTGGGCCGTCGACCTCTTCTTCCTGTTCTTCTTCTTCCCCCCAGACTCCTGGTGCACGGATCGACCGCCGCCGCCGCCGCCGCGCTCCTCCTCCTCCGTTTCCCCCCCTGTGCGTCCTCCTCGTCCTCCTTTTGGTTCGGCGCACCGTCCGCCTTTATCTTGCCTCTCCCGAAAACGAACCAAACGCAGCTCGCTGGCACCTCCTCCTCGTTCGCCGTGCCGCCGCCCCTGCGCCAACGATCTCGCGACTCTTCCGCAAAAAAATTAGGCATCGCGCCCTTTCTCGTATCGCCAGGAATTTTTGCGAAAGAAGCAGCGCCCGTGATGACCAACTCCCTCGCCAATGGTGGATCGTCTCGCCCGTTCTCTTCGTCCCCCCCGACGAGGGAAAAGGTGTGCCTGATTGGTAGCGGGAATTGGGGCAGCGTGATCGCCAAGATCGTTGCCGAGAACGTCGTGAAGCTCCCCAACTTCGACCCGGAAGTCCGGATGGTGAGGACTGTTTGTTGATTGCGATTTTTGGCCTCGGCGGAGGAGGGGCTTGGATCGTGGATCGTCGTCTTCTCTTCCCTCCACGCGAAAAGCCCTCTAACACAACAACAATATGATGCCGTCCTCCACAAAAATGTCTCCGTGGGCACCCAACCCAACCCAACAGTGGGTATTTGAGGAAATCGTCGACGGTCGGAAGCTGACGGACATCATCAACACGGAACACGAAAACGTCAAATACCTCCCTAACGTCAAGCTCCCGAACAATGTGGTTGCGCACCCCACACTGCTGAACGCTGCGGAGGGTGCCACTCTACTCGTCTTCGTTATCCCGCACCAGTTTGTGAAAGGCATTTGCGAACAGCTTCGGGGAAACACTCTGCCAGAAGCTCGTGCTATATCGCTGATCAAGGGCGTAGATGTTTCAAAGTCGGGACTACAGCTTATCTCCGACGTCATCAAAGACAACTTGGAAATGGACGTCAGCGTTCTAATGGGCGCGAACATAGCCTCCGAGGTTGCCAAAGAGTGCTTTTGCGAGACGACCGTTGGTAAGTGCCGCCGTGGCGAACGTGGAAATATACTTCATTTTCGATAATGTTTCCGCGAAACCTTTGTTTATCAGGCTATCGAGTCCAAGAAAACGGTGTGATTTGGCAAAAGCTTTTTAACACACCGTACTTCAAAGTTTCGGCAATCAGTACGTGTTTTCTGACGTCTCCCATCTCAGCTTTTAAGTGCGAGCCTATACCAACTGTCCTTTTTTTTGTGGTTCCTCCGTTCAGACGATGTCGCAGGCGTAGAACTCTGTGGCGCGTTAAAAAATGTTGTGGCTATTGCCGCTGGCCTTGTCGATGGTCTGAAATACGGAGAAAACAGCAAAGCGGCTATCATCCGCATTGGCCTGATGGAGATGCGAAAGTTTTCCAAGGCGTTCTATGCAGGAGTGAAGGACGAGACATTTTTCGAGAGCTGCGGCGTTGCTGATGTGAGTACCACTGGACAGAAGGCTCATGGGTTTCTCTCTGAGAGTAAATCCTCCTCCCAAAAATTGTGAAGTAGACTGTTCGCCCTGCTAATGTCCTCAATATTCCACTCCTTTCACCCCCAGGTTATTACAACGTGCTTCGGAGGGCGCAACCGCAAAGTTGCCGAGGCCCGTGTTCAAACCGGTAAATCGTTCGAGGTACTGGAGCGGGAGCTTCTCAATGGGCAGAAGCTTCAAGGCACCCTCACAGCTCGAGAAGTCCACCAGATACTGAAAATCAAGGGAATGGTGGACGAATTCCCTCTGTTTACGCAAGTGTACCGGATTTGCTATGAGGGCCTGCCGCCCAGCGCCATCACTGATATTTGAGTGGAGGTAAGAGTCGGCTCTGGAAGAGATTGGGCGCGCTGCCTTGCGGTTAACTCTCGATGCCGTCCTTTGCGGTTTCATTTTACAATCAAATCCAGCCCTTACCGTCTTTCCTGGGGCGGCATTTATGGTTTTTTTTTTCTTTTGTGTTGATGTTGGGGGGAAGTTCCCAAGTTGAAGTCATCCTCTTTTTATTCTCTTTTGCTCTCTTTCTCTCTCCCATTCTCTCCTCTACTATTCCTTTTCTTTTTTTTTTTTTTTTTTTTTTTTTTTTTTTTTTTTATTCTTTCGGGGGGCCTTTTGGATTGGTGGACTCGTTGCGTGCAGGAGGGCACAAGACGTTAGAGAGAGCGGCGGAAGCACAGTCTTTCCAACAGCCAGAGCCATTTGCGCACGGTTTCGTCCCCCCCAATGTACTGTATTGAATGATGGCCAGCCAATCTCTGCACCAGCTGCCTCAGAAGAGCCCGCGTTTCAACTACTTTTTGCTGTGGATGACGGGTTATACTTCGCCAGCCGCGCGACACTCGGTACAGTATAGAGCAGTCCTATCCACAGTTTCCACGACTTCGGCTTCAGTCCTCAATGAATCAAACTCGTCGCGGAGGATGAAAACCCAGTACCGTTCCGCTTGCGGCCGAACGTCTCCGCACAAGCAGCATTCTGGACTATGCCGCATCAGGCATCGGTGGCCGCAACCTTTGACGGCCGGCTGAACCAAGCCACCCGCCCCATTGGTCCCGACGTCGTAACCACTGTCAGCGTGGATCTCGCCAGCGACAATGCGGCTCCAGCCACTGGACGCTGTTACCGCTGTAGCCGAGTCGCCGCCGTCGTTATCCTCGCTGTCGTCCCTGTCCTGCATACTGGGACCTTCTGCAGGGTTGGTGCTTTCGGCCGTGGTTCCTTTGCTGGTGGAGGCGGGGTCAACGTTTCGACCATCGTTGTTGTCGCTACCAAGACAAAGGTTTGCCACAGCGGGAGCGAGCCGCTCGGCGGACCGACCGACCGCACCGAACCCACCCACAGACGCCGTTTCTTCCTCGGCTAACCTCACCCGCTGCGGATCCTCGCTCGGTGCGGGTCCCGCCTCTGCTCGGCGCCGGGCCGCCGACGAACGGCATCCGGGACAGTAAAACGCGTCGCGAGCCGCCACCGCCACCATGCCGCGCCCATCCCTGTACGCCCAGTACGTCGCGGCGACCGGCCGAACGTCCTCGCACGCGCAGCACCCCTTTGTTGCCCGCAACTGGCAGCCGGCCCTGTGCTTGCATTCCGCCGCAGCGTCGTCGTCGCGGGCCCCAGCCGCAGCCGGGGCCGCAGCAGCGGCTGCTGGAGCCTGCGGCTTCTTTGGCGGCTTCCAGCCCGCCCACGACACGCCGTTGGACCCATCGCAGACGCGGCAGATCGTCGGCGCCAGCGGGCTGTGCTCGCACCGCCGCGGTCCCGGCGGGTGCATCCACGGGAAGCGCGGCGGCTTGGCGGGCGGCGTCCAGGTTGTTGCCGCGGGCGCGGGTCGCGGCGGTGGCGGTGCGCGGACCCGGCGCGGTCGCGGACCGGAGGACGAAGCGGCGGTGGCGGTGGCGGCTGCGCGCGCTTGTTCGGCCACGCGCCTCGCCTCGGCTTGTTTTGCTTCGTTGCGGCGACGCTGCCTGCGCGAAGAGGTCGGAGAGATCTCCATCTTTCTCCTGGTCGAGGCCTTGAGTAGTAGGGGCGCCGTGGTCGAATGCTCAGGCTGTCTGGGGGGAGGCGCAGTCGGCAAACCGAATGAAGTTTTGCGGACCACGAATTGCATGCAAAGAAGAGGGAGAGGAGCGCATCCACAAAGCGAATAGTGAGGGAGAGTTGCGAGGGCCGAGGTATCTTCACACGTAGACTCGGAAAGTACGGAAGAGATTGTGTGAATGTGTGAGGTTGGTAGCAGTGCTGCTGAATGCGTGAGCGAGTGGCACGGTGAGCCTGCAGTCACCACCAGTCGTTTAGTAGTCGGCTCGGTTTCAAGCGCTCGGAAAAAAACGATAGAACACTGCAGTAATATAACGAAAAGTGTTTTTGCGATACAATCGTCTTTAATGATTCGAAGAGAAGGTAGGCGAAAGAAGTTCATACTTTAACTTCTAACCTTCCCCCAACATAATTTCGCAACAAAAGAACGAGAAGGAATCGACCCAATTGTATTCAGATCTGGCTAGCGTTACTGCGAGAGGGGAGTATTTTGTGACCACCTCGACTGGCCGGTTGTCCAGCGGGAAGGGGAGAATTAAGGCTGACAGGTATTTTAGCTTTTTGGCTGCTGTTGCCTTGAATGATGATGATAAGGCTCTTGACGATTAATACTTCCAGCACAGTGCGCTTCCACAGCGGCGGCGCCTTCGAACAAGAACGAAGTAGGCGAGGATTTCAGGGGCCGGGGGATTCAAAGCATGTTAGGGGATGCCTGTCCGAAGACCTGGACGAGTTCTTGCCGTTGCTGTGCAGGACGAGATCGAAGAAGGTCCTGCCCGTTTTTTCAAAGTCCGTCGACCCGCCGTTTGCCATTTGCGGAAAAAAAAAGAAAAAAAAAAAAAAAAAAAAAGAAATCTCGCTCGCGTTTGCTCTCGCTCTCTCTCGTTCATACATAACACCACCACCACCACCGATCGGAATGTCGAGCGTGCGCGGCGGCGGCATCGGCGCGCGGTCCATGCAGCAGCAGCAGCCTGCCGCCGCCGGCGCAGCAACAGCGCGGCGCCCAAGCGGGAGCCTCAGACAGGCACCCCTCTCCGCCTCTTCCACCTCGTCATCATCATCATCCTCATCCTCCACCTCCTCCGCCGCATCTGCGTCCGCCTCCGCTCCTGTGCCCGCATCGGCCTCAATCGCGCCGACACCAACACCAGCTTCGACGCCGTCCGCAGCCCCGCCACACTCGCGCGGTCGCGCAAGCGGCACGTTTGGTCGCATCGGCGCTGCTGCACGCTCCGCCGCTCCCGCCACTGGGCAGTCGTCGTCTCCATTTTCCGCGTCGTTTGCGTCGTCGTCGTCGTCGTCGTCATCGGCGTCGTCTGCTTCGTCATCGTCGTTTGCCGGAGCCACTGCCGTCATGCCGGCCACAGCTTCCGGGTCGTCGTCATTTTCCAAGTCGCGCTCCGCGAACAATTTGGCGGCTGAGCTGGACAAGGTACATACTTTCTTCGAGGAGAAGCGGCGCTTTCGAACTGTGTTTCCCGGGGGGGGGGGGGGGGGGGGGGAGGTGGGGTCAGCGCTTGCTGGGACACCACTTTTGTGAAGATTACTCGAGCCGCTGCTGCTGTACTTAGCAACTGACGCCGCCCCAACACGCTTCAGGGTATAATGTTGGATGAACGCGCCAAGGCCTTGCTAGTGTCGAGCGCATTACCTGGATCTCCGTCAGTAACCATTGACGGAACCACATTGTTTGGAACGCCGAGCCGGGTTCGGAGCGCCTCCGTGTCGAAAGCACGTAAGAAGCTGGAACGGCCCAGTGCCACAAAGGGGTTTTGTTTCCTTTGGCTGACGCCCCAAATGTACGACAGTGCGACGAGCGGCGAAGTCATTTGACGAAAAGTGGAAGAGTACCTTGGCTCCCACTTTCACTCGGTACAAGATTGCACCAGTACGTTTTGAACGCACTAGTAGTAAATAAGAATAGTCGCTTATTTGTTTGTTTAATTCAAGGTTCCCCGCTCGGCAGTTCCACCCATCGGTCATCATTCGCTTCCCGAGCAAGAGGTGCTTATTCTTGAGGACTTACTCTTCGTCATGTTGGTGAGTGCATGAATGCGCTCAGACCTTAATTGCCATAAATGGTCTCGCTAACTGCAAGGTTTGCAAGCGAACAGGGAGTCGAAGGGGTTTACATAGAAAGGAAGAAAGTGCCACCTCGTGCCCCTTCCGTTTACAGGATCGACCCTTCCTTGGACCCGTCCCTGTCGGAGCTGATTCAGCGTATTCTGCCGATCTGCACCGCGTACAACACACTCAACGCCTTTATCGATCTTCGGAGCGCATTTGAGTGTGGGCGAGTTAGCCACGCTCTCTCTGCAACTTTACGAGCGTTTGTCAAGGTAAACTTACAATCAACCCCAAACGGTTCTTGAATCTAATGACTTTCTTGTTTCTCTCCCCTCTTTAAGGACTATCGAGTGTTGGTCGCCCAGTTAGAGTACCAGGTTCATTTTGCGCCTGGCTTCGGTCTTCAAAAGCTGTGGGCTCACGTGCTGCCAAGCATTCACCTCTTGGACATTTTGTCCAGATTAGTTGGAGAAATTGTTCAAAAGGAGGATGCACGACAAGGAGATGCGGAGATCCTGGCCAGTTCTTTTGCGATGGAGGCTCCCGGCTCGAAGTATGGAGGTGCCACGCTTGGCATTATTGCAAATGCTACAGTTACCATGAGCGGGTAAGTGCAGTGCTTATTATTGACCGGAAATGAAGAAGACAGCAAATGAATTGTTATTAAGGGACCCCATTGCAAAAAAAATTCTGGCGAGCATCCTCGAGAAAGCCTCTGTACCATACTACAAGATGCTCCGCAAGTGGATTCACCACGGCCTTATCGATGACCCATTTGACGAATTCATGGTCTACGAGCGGAAGGGAATGAGTAAGGAGCAGATCGCGCAAGACTATAACGACGTGTACTGGGATCAGAGGTACACCTTGCGGAAAGATAGGATACCCAAATTTGTGGCCTCGTTTTCGGAGAAAGTACTCCTCGCGGGAAAGTATTTGAATGTTGTGAGGGAGTGCGGAGAGAAGTTTGCCGACGAGGTCAAGAGCCTGGTCAAAGCACACACAGCCATGGACGCGGCGAACGATTTGGACTCGCAGTCGAAAGAAGTGAAGTAGGTTTGAATGTGTTGGGACCTTCCTCTCCCTTCTCCAACCTCTTGCAATTTGTCTGTATCAGCGCTCAAAAGTTTCTGGCAACCCTTCTTTCCACAAAAAAAAGGTTTGCGAACGAAGTCGACTTAGCCTACAAATTTGCAAACGAGACGCTGCTAAATGTATTGTTTAAATCCGAAAATATGCAAGATCGAATGAGGTGAAGGGAGACCGCTTTTCTTTGTTTCGTGGGTCACTTCTGTGAGGAAGGGTTTTAACGAACGATGTTTCGCTTTCCCCGACTACACACTTCCCAAGATCTTTTAAGCACTATTTTTTGCTCGATCAAGCCGACTTTCTCACCCACTTTTTGGATTTGGCCTCGGCTGAATTAATGAAGCCCGCCGAAGCCGTGTCCGTCAGCAGCCTCAGTTCCATATTGGAGCTCGTTTTGAGGAACCCCGGATCTGCCTCTGCACTTGACCCATACAAGGAGTTCATTTCCGTGGAGTTGTCCCCATACAGCCTCGTGGAGCAGCTCTTGAGAGTCAATGCGGTCGCCGGTGTGGATTATGATGCGTTCTTGAAAGGTGCCCGTTTGCCTGAAGAGCTCATCAAGGACAAGCAGCTGCAGGAGGAAGCAGTTGGGGGCCTTGTCGGCATCGTGGACAAGCTTACGGGTAAGTCTCCGATACTCACAAAGAGCAACCAGCCTAACGTTGCCTTTGAATTTTTCCTGGAAGGATTCGATACTGTGATGCTGTCGTGCTCGGTACCGTTTCCTGCGTCTTTGATCTTGAACAAGCGAACGCACACGAAGCACCAGCTCCTTTTCCGGCATTTACTGCACTGCAAAAATATTGAGCGGCTCTTGGCACTTGCTTGGATGGGCCGCACGAAAGAGAAGTTTGTCCACCCGTCCCACCGCACGAGACTGCGTGCCGGCACTCGCAGTGGCGCTTCTTTTGCTGCTACGACAGCTGCAAGGACCGATGCCAAGTCCAACCACTCGGCATCCTCCGAGGAGCGCCTCTTCGAGAACAGAATGGCCATGCTGCGAAGCCGGCACCTGCACTTTATCCAGCAGTTTTTGTACTTTTTGACGTTTGAAATCATTGACCCGCACTGGCAGGTCTTTGAGGACAAGCTTGCCAAGGTGGGCGAAGCGCAGCGCACCCTTCAACTACCAACTCTGTCTTCCGTTCCTCGCTTTCCCTCAGGCAGCAACAGTGGAAGACGTACTCGAATTCCACAATGACTTTTTGGATTCGTGCCTCAAGGACTGCATGCTGACCAACCCAAAGCTTCTCAAGGTAGGGAATTGGGCTCTCGTTGAACCGTCCAATCCCAATCCCAACGCAATGTTTTTTGCAGACCTTTGGTAAAATCACGCGAATGTCTCTCAACTTCGTCGCCTTTGCCGACGCCTACGCCAAAGCGAGACGGGCGTCTCCTCTTGCTTCATACAATCCGGCGGCCGACTCGTTCTCTTCTCCGTACAGCAGCACGAAGCATTACGACTCGTTCGAGGCGCTGAACGACTGCCAGGACTTTGGGCGGCTCGGTGCCGGGAGCGAAGCCGACGGTGCGCTCAAACAGCTCACAGAGGGGCAGCTTTCGTCTGTTCGCGCCTTTATCAACGCGCTGCAGCTTTTGGGCGCGGTGGACTCGACGCCAAGGCTGCAGGAGCTGGTGACGCGGTTGGATTATAATGGCTTCTACTCGAAGAGCGCTGTTGCAGGCGTTTCCGCGGAGGGCTTGCGCGCTCTTCAGGCGTTGGTGGAGGGAGATGGCCGAGTTGGTGTTAATAGGAGATGATGGGGGGTATGGCGAGGAGGATCGGTAGAAGAGTTTTGATACCGCTTTCTTTCCATTTGTTTTTTCTCGTCTCCGGGTTTCAACCGTAATAACGTTTTTTTTTTTTTTTTTTTTGCTTCATTTGCGCTCTTTATTTTCTCCGAGAACTTATCAACACTCGGGGATCAACCACATGACCACAATCCACCGACGAGTCCCCAGGACGCGCAGTGCAACTACCACAACGAGAAGAGGGGAGGGGAGAGTACGAACAGACGAAAGCAAAAAAAGATACAGGGATCAACAACGGACGCTAGCCGCCTGGTTGTCAGTGCAGGAAGGCGGCACGGTTGCCCACCGAAATGCCCAAAAAGATCGAAAGGGGCGCACTTCAACTTTAGGGTGGTGAGGGAGGGGAGGCGTAAGGGTAAGTAAGAGAAAAAAAGGAAGCGACAGAGCGAGGCAAGCGGAACCGCCTTAGTCACCTGCCCTCCCAATTCGAAGATGAAATGCGAGGCTGCTCAACGCAGACTGCGCCGACAAAAAGAAAAAAAAACAAAAAAGCAACAAAAAAAACAGGATCCAGCCCTGCTTTTTCGTGCCGTCTCCGGATTGAAGGACAGCACAACGAGAAATAGAACGGGGGCAAAGACGCGGACGGGCCAAAGGAGAGAAACAAAAAGGGAAAAGGAAGGCAACGCGAGATTGTAGGGGGTAAAAAGGATGCAACGCAGGAAAGAGTTGGGGGTGGGGGTAGGGAAGGGTGGAAGCAAGCGTCGCATGTGTGCGCGTGGGGCGGAAAATGGTGGGGGGGTTTTGGAAGGTTAGGTAGGGATGGTTGGGGATAGTTGGTGGGGTTGTGGCGGAGGAAAGGGATTGGGGGGGAGGGGGCTTGTGGCGCAACGGGGAGGAGGAGGGTGTGCGGAACGGAAGTGGAGGATGGAAGGGAACGGGCGAGACCTCACGGAGTCGAATAAGGAAGTACAAGAAAAGAGAAGGGGGCCGGAGAACTAACGGGCAAGGGGGAAGGGTGGGGGTTTCGATCAGAGCTACCGTGGGGAAACATAGACCACAGAGGGTGGGCAGTTGATAGACTGAAGAAGCGGGTAGGAAAAATAAGCGCTGGCGGGGAAAAGGCGGGGTCGAGAGGAGGGTGCACTTTACGTTCAGCGTGGCGGGTAAGAGTGAGGGAGGGGAGAAAGATACTTGTGGTGCACCAAAAGAACAGGCAATTCCGCCGGGCGGAACAATGACAGGTACGGGTGCACTTCAACCGTCGGTTCCATTGCGCCACTCCCTGCCGAGGGCACCCAAGCGTCGCCTAGGTGCCGCGTCCATCATCACGCCGACATTCCGGCCTGCCATCAGCCTGCTCATCCGCGCCCCACCGGCGCCGCTGCTGACCCTCCGTCCTCCGGCGCCAGACCACGTGACTCCGGCGCTTGCGGAACCGTACGAAGCGTACGCTCCACCCACACCCATTTGGGACTGCAATGGTGCTGAAAGGGACAAGCCGTTCCCGGCGCCGCCAGAGCCGCCCGGCGACAATGGAATCTTTAGCTTGGGCACAAGGGGAAGCGGGACAATTTTTCCGTTTTTACCGCGGCGGTGGGCCAGCGGGGAAGTTGGCACTGGCGACATGGAGGAGTTTGTTGGAGAGCTTGGGCGATTGGGGTTGAGGGTTGTGATGGCGGCCGGTGGCGAGCGGCGGCCTGAAGGTGGCAGCGCGGCAGATGCGATCGCTTCAGCGGGCGGTAAGGAAAGCAAGGACGGGGGCGAAGGGGGTCGATTTGGGCTCCCCGGCGTGGAATTTGGTACGAACGACAGTCGCGCCTTGTGGTACTGGCTTAGACGCGCTCTTCTGGCAGCTGCGGAGGCGGCAGCAGCAGAGAGCGCAGCGGACATGGGACGCCTTCGAGGCGGTGGGATTGCGGAGCCGTTGCGGACCGGAGAAACTGGCGATCGAAGCGGTCGTGGTGAAGTGGATGAAGGAGAAGTGATAGTGATTGAGGGGGTCGTCGATGCCGACAAAGGGGGTGACCCAGGCAGCTCCACAAGTGGTGGAAGTGTTGCAGACAGACGCTGATCATCGGCGCTGGAAGATGCGGACGACGAAGAATTTGTTGCCGACGACACTGACGACGTCGGTGAGTTGGTTGGAGTGGCTGGAACAATGTCGCGATAGTCAACACTGCCCGCACTTTCAGCTGAGCCGTCACTCGACGGCGAGACATCAAAGCGGATAACACGCGATCGTCGGGGCGAGTGCACCGGGCTGCCACTAACAGGGCTTGGGAGCTCCCTTCCGTTTACAACAACTGAGCTGCGTTCATCGTCGGAGCTGGAAGCGACAGAAATTTCTGCCGAAGGAATTCCTGTCCAGCGCTGACCGAGCCAACTGCCAAAGCCACTCCTTTGAGAAGGCGGTGACGTCGAGAACAACGGCAGCTCATTCGTGCTAACGCCTTTTCCAGATCCAGCAACGGCCGCAACAGCTGCTGACGAGAGGCGTTTCAGGCTTATCATGCTGCCGATACTATCAGTCTTCTCTGGCAACGACACACCTCCGCCGAATCCTCTTTCAGCATCATCAGCGGCCTTGCCATTCGGCAACGCCATGTGGTCACGACTCCGGCGCCTCCTGATCATCGTGACAGCGAAAATAGCGGCTGCAGCAACTATAAGGACACCAGCCACGGAGCCAACGATTGTTCCCACGCTCCCCATTTGCGAAGCTGAGGATGACGTGGTTGTTGTGCCCGAAGTAGAGCCTGAGCCGGAGCCGCCGTCTGAGGCTGGGCCTTGGGCAGGCTGAGCAGGTTGGGTTGTCGTTACTTCAGGAGCCGCGGAGTACGTTGCTAGGGTGGTTGAAGGAAAAGTCGTTGTCGTAATCGCTACGGCAGAAGTAGTGGAGAAAGGAGGAGGTCCCTCACTGCCTGGAGGCGGACCGTCTGGCCCCCTGTTGGGGCCGTCGTCCATCCAACCACCTGGGCCGCCGCCATGGCTTTGGCCATCCATCCTCCCGCGGCCCATACTTCCATCATACGAGGAGTGGGGATGGCCCAAGTACACCCCGGGCGAAGATTGCGTCACATGCACCGGAGTTCCGGTGCATCCTGTCCCGATATCGACCAGATTGTTGGGGTCCGCAGCTACGCAATCTGCGAACGAAGCCGCGGCAGTGTACACATCATCCGCTGGGTAAAAAGACTCAGGCAGTTCGCAGAAGGCCAAATACGGATCTGACGAAGCGGTAGGCGGGCAAACCAACACAGCAGACTGGGAGTTTTGGCCAACAAGCCCTGAGAAGGGAGGTGAGTAGCTTGTCCATAGTCGGAAAGCAAACGGTCCGACTGGCACTTACAAAAGGCAGCCACAAGAGAGTTGGCAATGTTACCGGAGGGTACGGACAGCGCAATCCACCCTGTTGCGCCCACACCAGAAGAAACTATTTCTGAAGAAACGGCCGCCATCACCACTACCTAGTTTGCGGGGGTGGACCTGGAGGCTGGGATTCTGCCGACGGAGAGCCAGTCGCTCGACCAGCGCTCTGTGGCGGTGGGACCACGACCTACTGATGCCGAATCGATCGAAAGCGCAGTCGTTTCCGCTCTGGTTGCCCTCCCCAAAACGGAATGCGGTCCACAATGTCGCCCGAGGCGCTGCAGTGAGGGGAAAAGGACGGGAGTGGGACGCGGTCGATTTGAATAGGGCAGAATGAAGTGTGGTGGGTGGGTTGGAAGTTACGAATGCGGGAGGGCAAGGTGAGTGAGGAAGGGAGGAGGGGGGGTTGGGGTGGACGTAGAGCGTCGGCGTCGGGCGTCGGCTTCGGCGTCGGCGTCGGGTCGAGGGGCCGGCGTCGGGCGGTGGAGGCGGCAGTGGCGGGCGGCGGCGGATGGTGCCGCAATCAGAACTGAGCGTGAGAAAAATTGGCGAGAATGGCTGCGGCCGCCTTGAGACAGACGGCGCATGGACGTACGCAGAAAGAGAGAGACAGACAGACAGACGGTCAAGACAGAGGGAGAGAGAGTGGCTGATTGAGAGAGACTGACTCACCGTCAGACAGACCGAGACGAGGTGCAGGGACAGAGGCAGGGAGACAGACTGGAAAGCAGAGAAAAAAGCGCGGTGCATTGGCTGTTTGGGTGCGGCTGGCATTGGGAAAAAGAAGGACGGCAGAAGGAAGAGAAGGGGAGAAGAAGAAAATAGGACTGCGCAGCAGACAGATGAACTTGCCAGAGACAGACCGTTGTCTCCATCTAAAAAAGGCAAGTAACCATAATATGAAATTCGTCTATCTATCGGCTGACTGTGTGAAATTAAAAGAGCGAAATTTGGTGCGAGGACTTTTTTTCATTTTGCGGATTTCTCCGGAAGAAACGGAGAAGAGACAAATGAAGATAATAGACAGACAGCCCCAAAATGGACAAACGTGACCGCAGGTCAGAGAGACAGAGTATTACTTTTGGTGGTGAGACAGTGCTTTTTCTCTTTCCCCAACCCCAGATTGATAAAAAAAAAAAAAAAAAAAAAAAGGGGAAATCGAAAAATTCAAAACTTCAAACCCGGAATTTCGCGCTCTGCTGCACTCCTCGACTCCAGTTCGCTCCACCCACACACTCCTACTGAACTTCAAGCTTAAGCCTCACATTCATCGCAACCAACTCCGCGCAGAGGTACCTAAACACAAAAGGCATCGCGATAACGTCGATGCCTCGCGTTGTTTTGCACGTCAAACACGTCACTCCATTTCGGTCTCCCGCCGCGTCCGCCGACACTCCCGGCGTTTGGAAGAGACTGAGCGCACCGTTGCCGTTGGCCCCGTCCACGGCTGGGTCGCGTTTACCGGTGACCGCGGTCGGGCTAAGAATGCTTCCGCAGAGGGTGCACACAAAGCACTGCGTGTAGTCCGAGCAGTTCATCAGCCTGTCCTGGAGAACAAAGCTAATACCGTGGGCCAGCAGCGAGTCACGCTCCATCTCACCGAGACGGATTCCACCGGCGCGCTTGCGACCCTTGATCGGCTGCTGGGTAAGGTTGTGGACGGGACCGGTTGTACGCACTTGGAACTTGTCCGACACCATGTGCCGGAGGCGCTGGTAGTATACGACGCCAATGTAAATGTCGGCCTTGAACTCCTCGCCCGTAATCCCAGAGTACATCGGCTCGTTGCCGTGGTAGTTAAATCCGGCCGCGGCGAGCTCGCGCCCAAAGTGGTCAGCCGCCGTGTGCTCCTCGTTGAACTGGAAAGGGGTCGCGTCCTGGGCACGCCCGTGCAACGCACCAGACTTCCCTGCCAAGGACTCGACAAACATGCCAATCGTCATACGGGAGGGGAAGGCGTGCGGGTTGATGATAACATCAGGAACGATGCCAGATTCGCTGAACGGCATATCAGCCGTCGCCCACTTTTGCGAAATGACACCTTTCTGCCCGTGCCGCGAAGAGAACTTGTCGCCAATAATAGCGGGACGAGGGATGCGCAGCTTAATGTGGACCTTGCGAAGCTCCTCGTCTCCAGAGTCCGAGCCGATCAGTCGAACCTGGTCAACATACGCGCTTTCGAAACTCTTGTAACGCTCGATGGTCACTTTCTTTGTTACTTCGTTGATGTACGCGTAGAGGGGGTCACCGTCCTTCAGAAGGATGCCCACTTTGGGCAGACCATCTGCGTCCAAAAACTGCTCAATAGTTTCCAAGTGACCGGCCGAGAGACGAAGCTTGCCATCGCTCGCGAATAAGCCAAAGTGATAGTCTTTGGCCTCGCGAGGATTTCGCGATACTTCGTTGAGATCGATAAACTCCGACTTGTAGATCGAGCCATAGCCATAGCCTCGATCGTGCGCTCCCCTTGAAATAATGGAGGCATCTTCCATATCATAACCTGTGTATGCGATGACGGCCACGACTGCATTCACACCGTGTGGGTATCCGTCCAAGCCATATTCTTGGTGAAGTGTTGGGCGAACAATCGGCGTTTGACCCGTTTGGATACGGTACAGCTTGTTGTCGGTTCGATGTTGCAAATTTTGTGCGGGTGTTCCCATTGTCTGCTTTCCCATCTTTGGCGGTCGAGGAATGGTGGAGTGGTTAAACCTGCATCATCTTGACACTGACGATCACTTTGACTCACCTGGCATTGGTACATGTTGCGGGGACTCTGGTTGAAGTCGGAAAACGGCGTAAGATTCGCCACGACGGATAGGATGCTTGTCGGGTGGAGCTCGATGTGAGTGGTCAATCCCGGCACGATATCCTCTTTAAGACAGGCAATATCCATGTAAACCTGTTCAAACGAACCAACCATGTCGGTTTCTCCTGTGGCCAGGTATTTGACCGGTCTCATAAAGCGAGCCGGTGTGGAGAACAGATAGAGTCCAGGGTATTCCCCGCCTTTGGACGGAGGAACGAATCCAATTTCCAGGTCCATTGGAACGTTTTTCTGCTTGGTGACTTTCAGGTGACGCAAAGTGCGAGCCACCCGTCGGGCTGTAGACGCGGTACACCAGCCTATAAGACGGCCGTCCAGCATCACATTCACCATGGTAGCATCCTGAAGTTTTTGAGCAATCTGTGGGTCCGAATCCACAGACTGCAAATCGTTGGTGTCATCATCGTCATCCATTGTGTTTGTTTTCACTCCTGCAGATGGGTCCACCGCGATACGGGGCCCACCGGCAAACATTTGTCCGACGCCAAGGGAGGCCACAAGCGCGGGAACACTCGAGGTATCCACAGGGGCTGTGATAATCCTGCAAGTATGACTAAGATGGTTCAGAAGACCACAGGGCGACCCGTCAGGGGTGTGCACAGGGCACAAGAAGCCCCACGCCTCTGGAAGCAGCTTTCGGACTGTCGTCGTTTTCAGTTCTGCAAAGAATGCTCCACGGTGAATAGAATGGAAGTGAGAAATGTAGCGGTAGAAGTTAAGCTTCTCAGCAACGATTGTGTATCCAGTAGCCTGAAAAAAAAAGGGCGGGGAAAAGTCTGGATAAATGCTCTTCGAAGTGCAGCCACCACTCAATCACCTGAGAGAGATCGAGACCGCTCCTGGTCTTCAGATTACCAGTGGCAAGGAAGTATTGCATTTTCTGGCCAATGTCCGGTGCGGTCTTGTTGAGGACTCTCGAAATGTATAGCCCTAGAGGGACCATGTATGAATATTGTAAGCAACTCGGCCGGAAGTGGACAAGCAGTCAACTCAACTGTCCGCTAAGTCCACTCCAACAAGACTTCGCCGTAGTTCGCTGCGGATTTGTAGTTTGATAGCATCAAGCCACTCCGCCAATTTTTCCTGTTGCAACGCAATGAGACTCGCAAATAATCGGTCGGACAAACGAACCTTTATGTGCATATTATAAAGATGACCACCCATCAAGACCTCTTGGTGCTGCGGAGAGTCCGGGTTGTCTGGAGCACATTCGCCAGCCACAAGGGCGTACAGTTTTTGCAGCAAGAAACTGTCAATTCAGCGAGGGAGGATTTGGCAGATTAGCGGTTATTTAGAGCATCGTCAAAATATGTGTTACATTAGCACGTCAAACTTGTCGGCATCATTCGTCAAGTGCACCAGAATAATCCTTTTCAGGAATTCCGAACCGACTTCTTCTTGAGTGGAGTCTTCAGGGGAATCCAACATAACGTGAAACTTCGATCCGATGTACGCTAGGCACTGCTGTTGTGTAAACACGCCGTATCGCTGGAATGACCGGAGGAGCAGCTCAACACGATCGGTGACGAACGTGTTTCCTGTTTTGCCCATTGTGACTCGGTCGAAAACTTCTCGATCTGACGCGCCTTTCAGCGCCCGAAGGACTAGCAGCAACGGTACCATGTACTCTTGTCGCATATAAGAGAAGCGAAGGTTGACGGCTCCGTCAGTGAGATAATGGACCGTGATCGTTTGAGACGTCTGGTCAGGTCGACCGCAACGCATTGAGACACCGTAGTGGGAGTATGTTGGTCCGCGTTTCTGGAACGAGGGACGAATGATGGCAATCGCATGGTTCCGGCGGGGTACGATCAGAAGTCTAATGAGACGCTCAATGCCGTTGACGATAAAGTAGCCGCCAAACTCGTCGGGAGCTTCGTGATTGTTAACCAGCTGCTTTGGAGAGTTTCCTTCCAGGTTGCATCTAATGCTCTAAATGGAAGGGTCACTTTTCGTTGCCGCAGACAGCAAACAGAAGAAAAACTTCTCTATATTACCTTGACCATAATGGGAAGGTAACCGACGGTTCGATCCTCAGTCTGAATGGGACCCCCATTACACCTCCAGGACAGTCTCGCCACCATCTTGCCCCGGTACGAAATGCCTCGCTCGCGGCATTCGGACGGGTAAATGGGAGAAAAGGAACTTCCAGAGCGATCCAGCATTGGTTTCGCTACGGAAACATTTGATATCCACACTGAAAAAAAGAACTAGTTATACGATGCCTACACCCGCGCGCGGAAAGGTAGAAACCTACTCTCTAGTTTGTTTCTCGCTCCGACGGCTCCTGCCAAAGTAGCCGGATCACCATCGAATACGACGCGACGCGCAATATCCTTCACGGCCAGGTCTAACAGACCGGACCCAGTGGTTGAGGAATACGCAAAAATAGAGTTGAAAGACTCGACGTGGGGTGCCGCGATTTTCTCAAGCCGGGGTGTGTGGGGCTTCAAATTCGAGGGATTGCGCGACTCGTCACGGTACTCAAGGGGGCGGAAAGTGCTTCGATTCTTGACTGTTTTTTTGGAAGAAGGGGCGTTCTTTGCTGCCTTTTTCGATTTTGCCGCGTCTCGCGGAGTCGACCCAGACCCAGACCCAGACCCAGATGGCGCTGGGTCGACGTCCATGGCGGAGAGCGCGTCGGCATCTTGAGGTTCCGCAGCAGGAGGCTTCTGTTTGATCTTCTTCTTCGCGGTGCTGCTTATGCTGGAGTCGGTCGCGGGAGGCCGATCGGTCGATGATGCACCATGATTGACTGACGAGGATGAAGGCGTCTGTGGTTCTTTGCGCTGTGCTTTCGGCGGCTTCCTGGGGGAGTCCGCCGAAGGCGCCGGGGCTTGGCTTGATGGCGGGGACATGCTGCTGCAAAGGTGTGCAGTCTGTGCGGCGGCGGGTGTCGAAGCGGGATTGCGCCTCGCTTTTTGCGGGACGGTGGAGGGAGAATTAAGGGCAAGAAGTGGGCGCGCGCCCTCAAGCAGGCAGGCAGGCAGGCAAAAAGCGCCCTCGCGGTCGGGCAGCGACTTGGATTCGTGCGAAGAAGGGTTGGCGGGGTTGCCGTTTGTTGGGAAAGAAACAGCAAGAACGAAAGAAAGAAAGAGAAAGGCTGGGAGAGCAAGAAAGAAAGAAAAGAAGGAGCGGGCGTGACAAGTCAGTCAAGTCAAGTCCGGCATTAAATGCCTGCCAGAGAGCGAGCGAGAGAGAGAGAGAGACAGAGAGAGAGCGAGAGAGAGACAGAGAGAGAGAGAGAGAGAGAGAGAGAGAGAGAGAGAGAGAGAGAGAGAGAGAGAGAGAGAGAGAGAGCAACCAACCATTGGGTGGCGGCCGCAGCATCTTTCCAAAAACGATCAGGAGATAGAAAACAAGACAGAGAGAGAGAGGCAGAGGGAGAGAGAGAGAGAGATAGAGAGAGATAGAGAGAGATAGAGAGAGATAGAGAGAGAGAGAAACCGAATTCAATTCAAGCAACCACCCGCCACCGCTGGCGTCGGCCGTTGTCAACGAACTCTCTCGCAACGCATCCATCCATCCATCCATCCATCCACCTCGTCCATCCATCTTTCATCCTCCCCCCCCTCGATCGCAACATCGCAACATCGGCATCGGCATCGTCGGTCGCCGTCGTCGCAAACCGACAGACAGACAGACAGAAAGCAGCGCGCGCAGTTAGCAGCCACACGGAAGAAGAAGAAGAAGAAGAAGAAGAAACATGGGCGGTAAGCGAGTTGCAGTAGTAGTAGTAGTAGTAGTAGTAGTAGTAGTCTGCACAGCAAGGCAGTGATGCTGGCGCACATGGACCAAGAGTGGGGCACACTCTTGGTCCACTCTGCCAAATGAGATAACGACATGACTGACCGTCCAATCCCATTCCTTCTTGCAGATCCTTTCATTTCCGTTACCCCCGCTTACGGGGCTTACGCCGGGGAGGAGCATCACGGCCACCTTTTACATACCGACGTCGGGAGTCCGTACGTAGTTTGAAAAGCTTTGTTGGTTTACGTTTTCCCTTCGATCAGCGGGCTGACTGCTACACCCCCCTCGGCGCAGTCTTTGGCATGCACGTCAAGTTTGATCTCGTGGATGGTGACCAAAATGTCATCTCCTCCATGTGCGGAGATGCTAGCGCATCCCAAGTCGCCTGCCCGGCGGCAGTCGGAACGGGCCGTTGCTACACCAGCGCTTGCACATATACGTTGCCGCAATCAGCGGCCGCCATGGACGTTGCCGTCGATGCCAGCTACAACGATTGCCTGATACTTTGCGATGTCAACCGAAAGGACCTCTACTCTGACACGTTTGCGATTGGAGGCGTGAGTAGTAGTGGGCTGTCTCCATTAATGCACGTTTACTTTCGCGCCCCATCAATTGCCAGTGGCTGATTTTTTTTTTTCTATTTTTTTTTTATGTGTGTGTGTGGTGTGTGTTTTGTGTGGCGATTCTTTTTTCCGCAGACCGCCGGAACATCCGCCAAAACGACGGCCACAGCCAAGACGACAGCGTCTTCCTCTGCAAAATCCACCTCTTCCGCGAAAACGACAAGCAGCTCATCTGCCCCCAAGACTACTTCAACTCCTTCCACCACGGCCAATGCCGACTCCTCCGGACCAACTCTGGCAATCTCTCCTACAGGAACCGCTGGCACCGATGCAGCAACCTCCTCCTCCTCCTCTTCGGGGCTCAGCACTGGCGCGTCCGCCGCGCTGGCCATTGGAGTCATTCTAGCGATCGCAATCCTTGCGGGGGGTGGGTTCTTGTACTACCGAAAGCAGTCTGAGGAGCGGCGACGACGACGGGAAGCGGCGGAAAAAATGTATGCTGAGGAGTTTTCTGCCGGAAGCGGAGCCGCAGCGTCGAAGTCGCTGCCTCCCCCGCCAACACCGAAAGTCTACCCCCCTCCTTCAGCGGTCACCACAGCCAGTGCGCTGACAGCCGAGAGTGCTGCCTCCTCCACTGTTGGAGCCACTAGCGCGTTCTCTACGATTGGCGCCACGTCGGCCCCAGCCACAGGTCTCGCAGCCCAAGGCTACACAACGGCGACGCTCTCCGCCGCAGCAGCTCCTGCAGCCGCCTACGACTACTCGGCCTCCACAGCAAGTGCCGACTATGGCAATTCGCGGCAAATGTACGCTGCTGCATACGGCTACGGCGCCGACCCCTCAGCTTACGGATATCAAGGTGAGGTTGCACCCTTTCTTTGGTAATCAAAGACGTTATTGATTTTTGTTTGGCTACTTCACAGCGTATCCTGCAGCGTATCCGGCAGCGTCCGACGCTAGCGCCGCCGCCGCCGCCGCAGCAGCAGTGCAGTACCCTGGCTACTATGATGCCATGGGCAACTACCATTACTACAATCAAGCAGACGATCCTAACTACCAGGCGCAGATGGCAGCAGCGCACGCAGCTGCGGTTCAGGCGCAGTACGCCGCCACAGCTGGCGCAACCGCCTCTCCCACCGCAGCGGGGGGGTCCCCGCACCCCACCTCCCCACCACCTGCGGCGACTTCACCCCCGCCCCCTCCAGTGCCCAAAGACTGACGGATGCGTTGCTGTCGACGGATTTGATCGAATCGTCATTTTTTCCTTCCTCCTCTTCTCTTCTCATTTCTATAAGTGAGCGGCCTTCTCCCACTGCCCACTCTGCCGCTGCCGCTGCCACTACTGCGTCGGTGTACTGCGTCGGTGTTGGTGGAAGATAGTGAGGGGCAATTCTGTTTTTAGACTTTTCTTTCTCGGCGTCCTCTCGGTCCTTCGTCGTTTCTATTCGTTCACCGTGTGTGGTCCTTCTCTCTTGCGATTGTGTCTGCCTGTCTGTCTGTCTGCCTGTCTCCTCTTTGTCTCTCGTTATGCCTTGTCCATTTAATACAAAATTGGTGTTGGTCCCCTCCCTCATCTTGGGTGAGCGTCTTCGCGCAATTTGCACGCCATTGGATGGCGAGAGGAGAGGGAAGGGGGAGAGAGGAAGAGAGAGAGAGAGAGAGAGAGAGAGGGACAGAGGGGGGGGTGCGCGCGACCCACTAACATTAATATGTGGAAGGATCGCGAACGGACAGCTGCCTGCCCTCCGTCGGTCGCCATCGGCCCGCCGAGTAAAATAAATAAATAAGTGCAACTGGAAACAGCAGGTCGACGACCACAACGACATCCCCGCCCACCACCAGCACCACCATCGGCCACACAGCGGCCGCACGCGAGCCCGCACCTCCCCCCCCTCCCCCCCCACATCTGGCAGTGGGCGGATCGGGTCACGCCGGCACGCCAATCCGTCTTTCAAAAAGCAACTCGAGCTCCTCATCGCTTGGCCAGGCCAAAAGGCACAACCACACTGACAGCAGCAGCCAATCTCCCCAGTCTCGTCTCAAACTCCCCCACCCCGCTACTCCAACCCCAACCTGCACTATTATCAACCAAGCCCGAACCCCCCTCCGCGCGAATTTTCAAGGCCACAGCATCCTCCCTCTAAATATTGTTGCCGTTCTCGCTTTGCACAAGGAGGAGATGGGGGAAGCCCTCCATTTGCCGCCAAAAGTTTCCGATATGCGCGCTCTCTCGCTCCTTCGGAGACCGTCCGACAGTCCAACTCTTCCCCCCCCCCCATGCTCTTGGCCCGCTATCATTGGTCGAAGGGGGGATGAGAGAGCGGAAGGGAGGGGAATGAGCGAGAGAGAGGAGGGGGCTTCGGCGGAGTTTCTCTTGTTTCCTTGTTTTCTTTTATTCCTTTTTTTTTATTTTGCCGTTTTTTCCCTCGTCGCGCGAGTGGGTAGAGGCAGGGATCAAGGAGGGTGGGCTTGTATTGGCAGAAGGGTGGGAGGAGGGGCGAAGACATTCCGGAGAAACCCGCTCTCGCGCGCGCGCGCGGGAAAACTTGTTACCTGCAACCTGCCCCCGCCCCACCCACCCGGCAGCCGTCCGCCTCGACACCCAACCTGAGAGCCCTCACTCACCCCCCCCCCACCCCCACCCCCCCCCTCCTTTCAACTTACGGAGCCCGGCTAGCTCGTTCGGCTTTTTGGCGGTCTTCATCAAGGCCCTCGAATTTCTCGACTCCGGCTGGCGCCCACCAGGATTTCGCCGACCCGATCCCCCCCTGATTCTTCTGCAGATTCTCTCGCTCCGTTCGTGGGCCAACCACCCTCCCCCCCCCCGGCAGCTTACTTCAGCAAGCCCGAAGCCTGGCAAGCCGCGGTGCAGGCATCTTTTACTTTTTGAACGTCCCAGTTTTTCTATTTGCGGAACAAAGTCGCAGAACAAACGCGTCCGAACGAGCCACCCTTTCTCCGCCCGAGTGTCTTCCTGTTCGGTTACCCCGTCTGGTCTTCCCTCCTTTCCTGCTTCCGCCACTCACATCCCCCACCCCACCCCACCCCCGGCCCCTCCACATCCTAGTCGATCGGCAGATCTGAGTCTCCGCATTCAGCGGAACGCGCGCGCGTCCCGACCACCTTCGCCCCCAACGCCCGCCATCCCAGCGAAGAATGAGCTACTACAGCGATCCTTCGTTCGCGCCGACCTGGGATCCGGCCGATCTGGCAGAATGCCTCGCGCTCCCGGACACGACCGATGCCGCCGCCGCCGACGCCGCCGCGTACCTACACCAGCTCGCATTCGCTGGCGCCGTGCCGTTCAACGACGCGTCGGAGCCAAGGCTCGGGGAAGCACATGAAGTGCAAGACGTGGAGCTAGTGTGCACCTGTCCGATTCGGCCTTTTGAGGCGGTGGCCGATCCGGCGGACGTCGCGGCGGCGCTGGATTCCTCCTTTGCAATCGGCTGGGCCACGGAACAGCAGCAGCAGCAGCAGCAGAACCACCACCACCACCTGGAGGACCTTCCCTTTCTCTCTTCCCACAGTTTCAACACTACCGGCAATGGAATGACCGTGCCCGTATTTGACCAACATAGTCTTCCGCACCACCCCTCGATCCAACACTTGCAATCCCATCTGCAATCCACTCATCCACAGTATCCCCACTTCCCCCACCCTAATCACTACCCAGCCCACCTCAACGTCTACCCTCACGGCGTCGATGCCGCCTACAACGAGGAACTGCTGGAGTGGTTCGTCATCTCGGGGTTGCAAGGCGACGGCGGCCGGGACGGGTCGAGCGGGTATTCCCTGCGAACGGCGGCGGCCGCGGCGGCAACAGCGCCGACAACGTCGTTCCTCGACTCGCAAGGCGGTCGCTGGGTGTACGAGGACGGCGCGACGACGGCGGCCTGTTTTGCGCTGGACGACCGCGGAGAGGTGCCGCCGACCATCGCGGTACCGACGCGGCGCAAGCCTTCCGGACGCGTCAGGCGAAAGCGACGGGCGAGGGGCGGCGACGACGACGACGGCGACGGCGCGAAGGGCAGGAGCGACCACAGAGACTACGTAACCTTGACGGCGCCGCCCGCGTGGGACCTGTTTCGTGGGCCAGACACCGCCAGCGCGCACGTCGAGTCCGTCGGGTCCCGACGCGCATCACCGCGCCTTCGGCACCAGTGGCACGCGCAGCACCACCACCACCCTCCGTTCGACAACGCGACCGCCGCCTCTCAAGTCTATCGACCCGCGGACCTGGCCGTGGAGCTATCCATGCCGACCGAGTCTGTCGACGAGCTGCTTCTGCAGCAACTTTTAGCACCGCTGCCGGTGGAGCAGTCGGCGCCGTGGCTCGCAGAGGACGATGGAGCTGTCCTGCGAACGAGGGAGGGATCGGACGACTACAATTACCACAGCCATCACAACGACAACGCCAACACCACGGCCGGCCGTCGCCTTCACCCTCGTCCTCACCGGCACTACCAAGATCGCCAATACAGTCACCACCACCACCACCACCAGCAACAGCAGCAGCAGCAGCACCACAATTCCTTCACGCCGCCGCTGACCCCCGAGGCGGCCGTGGACCTGGGGCTCATTCCCGGCCTGCATGAGCCCCGCGGTCCTTGCACAGCGAGCCCCATCGTGCCCACATTCACCGAACCGGTGCCTTGGCCGCCCACGGCCGCAGGCCTCCTGGAGGCCCGGGACGTCCGCTCTCGCCGCCGCCGTGACCGCCCGCCATATCCGGCAGAGGCAACGCTCCCGTCCCCGCCGCCGCCGCCGCCGCCGCCGCCGCAGGACCCTCGAAGCACGCGGTCCGCGTTCGCCGCTGCAGTGGATCGGTGGCACGCCGCAGCCGCCGACGACCTCCGACCCAACCATCCGGCCCCGACGCGCCCGCTCGCGGCAACGGCAGCCGCAGCTGTCGGCGGCGGCGAGTGGCTCGCCATGAGCCCGCCCCCGCTGCAGTCGCTGCCGCCGTCACCGGCTTTTCCGGCCGCGCCCGCACGTCGAAAGTGCGGAAGGCTCTCGGGAGACGGCGGCGGTGGCGGCGCTCGGCGAGCCGCGCAACGTCGCTTGGCGCGGGCGGTGCGCGGGCGCTTTGGTACCGGCGGAGGCGGCGGCCCGTTGGTTGCCGGGTTCTGTGAGGCGGCCACGGAGACGGCCGCGGAGGCAGGCGGTGGCGGCGGCGCCGCCGTCGAGGAACCGCGGCTGCGTACAGAGGCGTTCCGTGGCGCGGGCGTTGGCTCGACGCCGGCGGCGGGGTCGACCGTCGAGGGGACCAGAAATGTTGCGGAGCTGGAGGAGATCAAGGAGCAGCTGGATCTGCTGGAGTGGCTGGTGACCGCGCAGGTGGCGGTTGCGGGACAGACGGGGAGCGCGTTGATGGTCCTCGGCGTAACGCGGGCGGCTGCAGCTGTTGCTGGGGCGGCGGCGACGGGGACAGCTGCCGGCGAAACCGCTGGACGTTGTGTGGCAGGCAACGGACAGGACATGCAAGAACGGCAGGGAGCTATGAAGGAGGACGGAAGTGCGGTGGTGGCAGACGCGGGGGGGAGCGGCTCCTACGGGCGTAGAGGACGACAGGACGGTCGGTGGACAACGAGCCGACGGCGATTGGGGTGATCCAAAGAAGCGTCGCCGGTGCTGGCCGCCGCCATTGCCGCTGCCGCCAAATCTCCGTCTTCCACCATCGCCCTCACTGCCACCCGCACCACCACCACCTTCTCCTCCTCCTCCTACTTCCTGCCCTTCAGGACAGTCTTCTCCTGCCGCAGCTGCACCCTCCCACCGGCCACCATCACTACCATCACTACTACCATCACTACTACCATCACTACTACCACCACTGCCCGCACCGCCACGACCAACTCACGCACCTCCTCGCCCATACTCGCGTCATCCTCCTCGTCCACCACCACCACCACCTCCTCCTCCTCCTCTTCCACTTCCAAAGACGTTCGTGTGCCCCGTTCCCGAGTGCGGCAAGGTCTTCAAGCGGCGCTTTTCGTGGCGCAGCCACCAGCTCGTGCATAAACGTAAATTGTTTTTTTTGTTGTTTTGCTTTCGCCCTTATTTCTCTCCAACTGTCTATTCTAACTATCAATGCGTCCCCCTCAAACCCCTCCCCTGCGCAGAGCCGGAAAGCCGCCACTACCACCGGTGCGACTTTTGCCGCGCGGCGTTTGCGCGGCACCACGACCTCCTACGGCACCGTCGCTCGGTGAGGAGCCTCACTAACAACTCTTGCCGTCTTGTTCCCGTTGTTTCTTGCTTTTTTTTCTTTTTTCTTTTTGCATTGCCCCGCTTCTTCTTCTCTCTTTTCTTTCTTTCTTCCTATCTCCTCTTTCTTTACAACACAATAACACTCCACATTCCTTCTGCACCAAATCCCCCCCACCCCCCAATCTTATGTTCATCCCACTTCAAACAAGGTTCACGCGGCGGGCCGGCCGCAAAAGTGCGACGGCTGCAAGCGCGAGTTTGCGACTGTCGAGGAGCTGAGCGCGCACCGCGTGCAGTGCAAGCACAGCTGGTCGTACCGCCCGTGAATTCAATGGGTGGGGTGGATGGACAGATCCGCGGGAATTGAAGAAGGGGTGGGGGAAAGAAGGGGTTGTGTTGCCAAAAGGAAGTAACTGGGCGGGGCTGGAGGGAGGGGAAGTTAGTTGCGTTAGGCGAAGGTGGTGGGTGGTGCGGGAAGTTTTTCTGTTTTCTGTTAGGGTTGACCGCCCCATGACCATGCCTCCCCTCCTACATAATGCAGTGTGTGTGTGTGTGTGTGTGTGTGTCTGACTGAGATTGATTTGATTGTTCTTTACAACGCGAAGACGCCACAAACAACACAAAGGCCCCTTCCTTCCTCAACTCGCCGTGGCGGCGGCGGCCGGCCGAAGAAATCTATATAATAAAAAAAACAAGGATTTGCGGCTAAACTGATTTTCTAATTGCAATTAGTGGAGCAGGGGGGGGGTTAATTTTTTGTCTTTGGTGCCCAATCAAAAATCGGCGGAAAAATCGGAAAAGGAAGGAGCTCAATGCGTTGTCTGTCTCGGCGGAAAAATCGGGAAAGGAAGGAGCACAATGCGTTGTCTGTCTATCAGATTGTCTGTCTATCTCCCTGTCTGTAGGACTGGCAGTCAGTGGGCTGTCTGTCTCTCTGTCTGCCTTTCTATCTATTCGCTCTGTCTCTCTTCCTGTCTCTCTGCCGGCGTCTCTCACTCTGTCTCTCTGTCTCTCTTCTCGGTTTCTCTCCCTGTCTCTCTCTCCCTCTCCCTCTCTATCTCTCTCTCCCTGTCTCTCTCCCTCTCTCCCTCTCTCACTCACTCTCTCTCCCTGTTTCTCTCTCTCCCTGTCTGTAGGACTGGCAGTCAATTGGCTGTCTGTCTCTCTGTCTGTATCTCTATCGCTTCGCTCTCTCTCTCTGTCTCTCTTTCTCGGTTTCTCTCCCTGTCTCTCTGTCTGTCTCTGTCTCTCACTCTGTCTCTCTCTCTCTCTCTCTCTCCCTGTTTCACTCTCTCCCTCTCCCTCTCCCGCTCTCTCTCTCTCTCTCTCTCTCTCTCTCTCTGTCTCTCTCCCTCTCCCTCACTCTCTGGGACTGACAGTCAACAGGCTGTCTGTCTCTCCATCTCTTCGCTCTGTTGCTCTCTCTCTCTCACTCTCTCTCTCTCTCTCCCTCTCTCTCTCTCTTTCTCTATCCCTGTCCTTCTGTCTCTCGCTCTCTCTCTCTCTGTCACACACACACACACTCTCTCTCTCTCCTCTCTTTTGAGCAGGGGGGTTGAGGGGGGGCAGCAACCCCCCCCAGGGGGCGGGAGCCCCCTGACTCAAAAACATATTTTCCTCCGTCTCTCTGTCTCTTCATTATCTCTCTATCTGTTTCACTGTCTCTGTCTCTGCCCTCCCTGCAGTTCTTGGTTACTTTCTCGCTTGGGGGTGGGGCGACTCTGACCATGTCATTGGAGGCAGACCAACCCATCAGACAAGGCAGCTGCAAGCCACTCGACACAACCACAGGAAGGTGTCAGGATAGACAAGTGAGGAGTCTCTTTCTCTCTCTCTATCTCTCTTGATCGATTGAGCAGGGGTGGAGGGGGGTGGGGAGCCCCCTGACGGAAAAAAACAACCCAGATTCTCTCTCCCTCCCTCCCTCCCTCCCAACCTCTCTCTCTCACTCTCTCTCTTTTGCATTTCAATCATGCTCTAAAAACTAAAAATGGAATGAAGTCAACGGGCTGTCTGTCTAAAAGAGTGGCAGTCAACGGGTTGTCTGTCTATCTATCTCCCTATCTCTGGGAGTGGCAGTCAATGGGCAGTGTGTCTTGATATCTATCTCTCTGTCTCTTTGCAGTCTGTGCCTTGACAGGCGCTGTAGGGTACCTCTTCAAAACACTCCCTCTGTCTGTCTCCTTCTGAAGCAAGCTGCTCTACTCAAGGGACCAAAGTGTGCATCAGTGTCTCCAACTTTGTGTGAATGTTGCTTTTCCCCTTCTTTGAAGATTTGCAACCAACCCAAAGGGAGAAGCAAGGGGTGGAGGGGAGGCTGCAGCCACCCCTCCTTGGGGTCACTGGGAGGAGGAGCCAACTGAAATGGTATATCGGTTAATGATTTTGCAAAGTCAACGGGCTGTTGTCTATCTATCAATCAATGACTGCCTCTTTGTTTGAACTAAAGTCAACGGGCTGTTTGTGTTTCTCCCTCTGGGTTCTGTGAGCACTTTGGAGCCAGTGCCCAGCTGACTGTTGCATTCAACAGGCTGTCAGTCTTCCTGTTGCAGTCAAATGGGTTGCTCCATGAGCGGCCAAAGGCTGCAAGGCCAGCACTCAGTTTGTCAGAGGTCCCAGGTTTGCCAGTGTGGCTGTGCTGAAAGACTGCGACTTCTCTCTCTTTCTGTCCCCCTTTGTCTGTCAGTGTGTCAGTGGCTTGGGGCTAACACTCCAAGCTTTGTTGGTCACTCTCTGCTTGGCCTGCCACACAATGTTCATTGTGGCATGCCACTCTCCTTTCAATCCAGGGACAGATTGCCTGTGTGTGGGACAACCAATATCCATTGAAGGCTTTGTCTTTTTTTTTTTATGTTTTTTGGCAAGGCTTACAAGTTGACGGGCATCCCCTAGTAAGAACAAAAAAAAGTTG
Source organism: Zopfochytrium polystomum (assembly GCA_025765615.1). Taxonomy (NCBI): domain Eukaryota; kingdom Fungi; phylum Chytridiomycota; class Chytridiomycetes; order Chytridiales; family Chytridiaceae; genus Zopfochytrium; species Zopfochytrium polystomum. The sequence continues at coordinate 259,734 of JAIVFJ010000021.1, forward strand.
TTGTTGTTTTTTGGTGGTGTTTGATGATGATTGATTGGTTGATTGTTTTTGTTGGCAAAACAAGAACGCAACGAGGTGCTGTGCTTTTTTTTTTTTTCTTTTCTTTTCTTTTTTGTTTTCCTCGCTTCGCTTTTTTTTTTTCTCTCCTTATCCTTATCCTTCTTTTTTTCTTCTTCTTCTACTTCTGCTACTTCCACTTCCTCCACCACCACCACCACCACCTCCTCCTCCTCCTCCTTCTTCTTTCTTTCCTTCCTCCCGTTTCCGTCGGCTCGCTTTCTCTTCAAGAGCCAAACGAGACGGACGACAGAAGGAAGGAAAGGAAAGGAAAGGAGGGAGTGAGGGAGACGGAGGGAGCGAGGGAGGCTAGGGGAAAGAATAGCGAAGGCAAAAGGCAGGCAGGACGGATGGAAGTGGGAACAGTTTGTGGACAATACGTGCAAACAGAGGGGAGGGGGGGAGGAAAGGGAGCGGATGGGCGAAAGGAGAAGACGCAAGGCGCTCGACCCCGGCGCGTGGCCAGGGGGGGAAGAAGAGCAGCGACGAGAGATGGGCACACTGAAAGGAAGAAAAAAAGAGAACTCATAAATAAACGGGAAAGCAGGCTGGTCCGATACGGGTAGGATCTAAAAAACAACGCCCGAGACAGGGGAAAAAAAAAAAAAAAGAAATGAGATGACCAAACGATAAGCGGCGACGACGACAAGAAGTAATGAACCCGCAGCGTGAAAGCCGCGGGCCGCTCCAAAAGACGAGCGAAGGAACGGCAACCAAAAAAGGAAAGAGTAGGCGGAGGAAGGAAGGTGGGGGTGAACAGAAAAGAGCAGCGTAAACGCATCAAAGATAACAGCGTATACAAGCTGCCAGCCAAGGGTCTACTGTCTCCGGCGCATTCAATAGAAGGCGAAAGCGCAGGCAAAATACGCCCGCATTTAAGAAGTTAAAAGCTTCGTACATATCAAAAACGAGGGGCGCCAACAACAAAAGAGGAGAGGAAACGCGGATTTAGAAGTTTGGTTTGACGAACTATCTACCCTTTACTTGGGGATCGGAGGGAGGGGGGGTTGCAGAAGAAACAAGAAAGAACAACGGAGACCAGGATGGCACCTCACGAGGCAGATTGAAGGCCCTTTCCGCCTCCCACACGACTTGAAGTGACCTCATCTCCTTCCCCAACAACCACGAGCAAGTTGTCTCCACCCTCCTCAAAGAAGTAGTAAACATCTCCATCGTCCACAATCTCAACCACCTGCTGCTGCTGCTGCTGTGGGTTAAGATCGCCGCCTGAATTCAGCTCACCGCCAGAATTTAGCGACGACGCAGGTGCAGGTGCGGCTGGCGGAGACGCGACGTGGACAGCAGAGTCTGTGCGGTCAACACGACTGGTGACAGGGACTGCGGATGTTTTGACGGCGGAGGCGGGAGGAACGAGAGTCGTTCCTGAAACGCTCGTCGAAGTGGATGGGGTGGGTGACATCGGCTGCCAGGGTTCGGCAGGCAAGGCCTTGTTCACCAGCGGTGGAGACGGTCCTGCATCGGTCGCGATGGTAGATGGATGCGACACGCTCCGCGATATCAACGAAGAAGAATGGGAGTTCGTTGATGAAACGCGTGGCGGGGCTATCGGAGAAGCAGCAGCACTTTTCAGCAACGAGTTCGGAAGAGGAGCAGAGTTGGAAGCACTCGCAGCTCTCGGAGAAGGTGTATCCATTCTGGACCGCGAGCGCGTCGTTGTCAGTGAAGGAACGGGCGGTAAAGGAGGCAGCGGAGATGGTGTGCTATTCGAGTGGTCGCGCTGGACAAGAGCAACCGCCGCAATGCTGGCCGATCGCGGGGGAATTTGAGGTGCAGATCGATTGCCATTTGAACCAGCCAGACTCGCCTCAGCGCTCTTGCTCCTCGATCCGGTAATCGATGTAGCAATTGCATGTGATGGTTGTGCATCGTTTTGCTGGCGCACGTCCAGGTCAGTGGAATTTTTTGGTGTTGCGGGACGGCTGGACATTCCGAGCTGAGACTGCATACGCTTCAAGGCAGCACGGGCCGACCCGCCGACGCCGCCACTCGGATCAGGGGACTTTGAGCGTCCCACAGCACTACTCACAGACGGTGCCGGCACAGTCGGCCTGCGAGTCAGCGTACTGGCAGGCATGGTCGGTGACGTGGGATTTGGCTTCTTGCGTGATGTGAGAGATAAGGTCCTAAATAGCGTCATCGCTGAGGTCGGAGGTGACACGGGCGGAGAAACCACCAAAGCGGACGAAGTGTCCGAGCCGCTGCTCTCAAGGCCAGGGGTGCCTTCCGCATCTGGATGGAACTCCACACTTCTCCTCTGCCGCAACTGCCCAACCGCTCGAGCGATTCGCGAGCCTGTTCGCTTGGCTGCATCGGCTAAGCCCATATTTTTGAGCCTATCCGGGAGGGGAACATCCTCGGGTCGATCTTCAGCAGCTGCACCACCCACCATGTCAAAACTGTGTCTTGGCGCTGACATCCGCCGAGAGTCGCCACCAGAGCAATGCGTGCAAACAGTTCCATCCGCTAGAAACTGGGTACCGTCGCATACAGAGCAGTCGGGGGTCACGCTCGAAATGATGCGAACTGGCACCGTTGCTGTGTCCACTCCAGCCGTCTCCACCAGCTGCGCTTCGAGGGTCTCTGCAGGATCAGTTGCACCACCCCACCGCTTTTTGAACCGCATCTTCATAGAGTTCGAGCGCCATAGTCCAGCCTGCTCCGTTGAAGTTCTTGGGCTGCCTTCCGCATCGGTTTGACGCGGGTGGTCGCCACTAGGTCCTGCATTTCCCTCTCCAGGCATTTTGCCTCTCGTCTCGCGGCGATCCTTCAAATCCAAAGAGTTCGACCTTGAAAGAGAAGATGTGGAGGAGTTGCGTGAATGGGAGGCCGTCGCCCCAGCCATTCCTTTCCAAAAGCTGAAATCGATTCGTCTCTTTGGCGCCTGTTCTGCAGATGGGGATGAAGCCGTAGCAAGCGAACGAGGAGAGTCCAGCGATCCAGAGCCCAATTCTCCAACACCTGGTGGTTCCACAGCTGCTATCGTTCTGAGAGATGAGGAAGTGGGACCTGGTGGAGACTTTGCGGGTTGATGGGAACCGAGGGAAGGCTGAAGGTCTTGTGTATTGGCTGGAGTCTGATAGGACATATTAGTGTGATCAGAGTCTACAATAGGTGCCGGTGCTGCTGGCGGTCGGCCAGGGTCCGACGGTGTTTTCGTTATAGAGGAAGCGGCATTGACAGCAAGAAGCTCGCCAGATGCTGGTTTAGTAGATTAGCACAGTGTGAGGCGTTTTTTCAAAGCCCAACCAACCTTTCCGTGATGGAGCGAGGTTACGACGATTGAGCAGCAAACTAGGTACAGAGGATGCATCTGCGGGAGCGCTTTGAGCTACCGGCGACGTAGGGGTCACCGGATCATCGTTTGGTGTAGGAGAGGTTGCGGGTGACGGAACGTAAACCATTGTAACAGCTCGGGAAGGTGGTTGGCTACCGGCGGTTGCACTCGACACCGGCGGTATCATTTTGCTCAAGGAGGTTTTGAGCTCGAGGAACCACGGCATGGGTTTCCGGACACCAGAGTATCCCACTGCATAGAATTCGTCTCCTTCTACATCCAATCGAGCTTCCGACGAATTCGAGAGTGCGGATGATAAAATTTGTGGCGACGTTGGCCCGGACACGCTTGCCGCTCCCATAGAGTTCGATGAGGGCCTTCGAAAGACTGTAGAAAATCTTTCCGCATGAATTGAGGACGACGATGGGCGCGGTGACAACGTTGGTGGACTGGGAACTGTTGATTGCGAGACGATTTGCCCTGCATTCGGTTGAGGGGACGAAATTGACCCCGTGAGCGACTTTGAGCTTCTATTCGTAGCTGCCGATAGCGCACGGCTACGCCCAAGAGAAATTCCAGACGACTCTGATGAGCTCGTGGCCGACGGTCGCGGTGGAGAGGGACCGCTGCTGCGAGCGCTCCGTCCCGTATTGGACGAAGACGCACTCGTGGACGACACGCCACTCACCAACGACTGGTGGTCGGAAGCTCCCACATCGCTGATTGTGTCAATAGCGGCCCCGGCCGATGCGTTCTTTGGGGACGGAGGAGAATGCGGCGGCGAGGGCGGCGGCATTACTCCTGCCGGAGCCTCTGCTGCTGACTCAGGGGAGGAGACAAGGGGTGCTGATGATGGCTCCATATCGAGTCAGTGCAACCGTGCTGTCGGACGGAATACAACGCAGAATAATTTGAGCGAATGGGGGGTGGGAGGTGAGAGTCCCTGAAAGGAACAAAGCGGAAATTCAAAAGGTAACCGGCAGCAGCGGCAACAACAGAAGCTGTGTAGTGGCTGGCAGGCAGGAGCAGTAGAAGCCTTGCAGCAACCGTTTGCTGGCGGCGGGCGGCCGAGGCCGAGGCGGCGGCGGTAAGAGGGAGGGAGGGAGGGAGGGAGGCGGGGAGCGGCGGCGGCCAACCCCTTGCTGCCCTTAACGTTTTTTTTTTTTTTGGTAATGTTTTTGTAATTTTTTGTTTTGCTGCGAATAATAACCCTAAAAAATTGTGCTCGCTTTGTCTCTCTCTCCCCTTCTCTCTCTCTCTCTCTGTCTCTCTCTCTCTCTCTCTGTCTCTCTCTCTCTCTCTGTCTCTCTCTCTCTCGGTCTCTGTCTCTCTCTCTCTCTCTCTCGTGGAGGAGGAGCGCTTCAATCCCTGATTCCCACGTTCACAACAGGCAGTCACAATAATAGGATGAAAACTATTGATTAACCGGCCCACCAAGCACCAATCTTTACCAGTACCAACCCCCCTCTCTCATCTAATAGCGTTTTTTCAATCGAGTTCTGCAACCATCCCACTCCATCCACCCCACTCATCTCACTCAACCAAATGGAGCTCTGAGATATTTTCTGTCAGGAGCTTGCGTACTTGAGGACAGAAACTGTTGGAATTTCGATTTGAAATGCGATGACAAGAAACTTAGTCCTTTGCAGAGTGTATGGGAGTACGTAGCGTAGAGCAAAGTGCAAAGTGATTAACTGGTTATTGAGCTGGAACATTTATATCTGCTGGATGTGTCTGTTATGCGGCAACAGATGGCAGCTTTGACAAATTGGGCTGTAGACAGAGCTGTCACTAGGGTGCTTCCATGAAGTGGCCATGGCGCCGCGGGGAAGAGCCATGGGTGCCTGTTCTCTAGCCCATTTTCTGTGCCGCTGGCTAGGGGATAGTGAGGAGAATAATTCCGGGATACCCTGTGGGCATCAGAGAAAGTTTGTGAATGCAGTGGACAGACAACATATGTCTGTCTCTGCACTTATCAGAGGTGAGGCAGTCTATTTCAGGAGAGAAGGTGCCCCCCTTGACTGCGTTAGCACTCAGGCCTCAGAAGAACTGGTAAACTTTGTCCCATGGGAAGGAGGCGAGCATTCCATTGCTTGTCATGGCTGCCCGAACAGGGAAACACATGATGATGCTGACCTTGTGTAAACAGTCTACTCTGAGTGAGTGAGTGGAAGGAGTGAATGAAGTGGAGATGTGTGTTTGTGGGTGGTCCTTCTCCCCAACTTGGAGAGAAAGAGAAAAAAAACTCTGTTATGAATTATTGGTACATGATGATGATATACACACTGTAATAGTTGCTAGGCAAGTATGACTGGCACAGGGTAAAAACCTCTCCTATATTATCTGCTTGAGCAGAGGAGGAGGAAAACTGTTGACACTGGGTTTCCGTTTCATTTAATACTCAGAGTATTTGTCATCAGCGCAAGCCAGCGCCCAGGTCTGCATTGGTGGTGGCTTGCTCTCCCATGGGCATCGTGAGAACAATAACTGACGGTGACAATAGGTTCGGGTCTGTCTTGTGCCTCTTGCTGCTAACCATTCAGTTCCGCCTAACAGTTTGCGTGAGACCCAAGAGACAGCAGCGCCCATGAGGAAGAAGACATATCCAGTGCGCAATGTGCAGTCTCCAGGTTCGCCCCCATAAGGTGCATCAGCGTATGCAGCTGGTTCAAGGGTGTCATTGTGAAGAGCCGTAGCGGCTTGTGGCTTTGCCTGTAGAATAATCCGTAGTCCCAGGTGCCTCAGAGGTGACGAAGCAGGCGGCAGAGTGCATTGCGATGGCACTGGCTTGGCTTCAGTTGGAACATTTGTTGCAAATGCGATATCTGGTCGAGTTTGTGTTGCGAGGTATTGAATTTTCATGGGTGTGGATCGATACCAGCTTGAGTCGCTCTTGCTGAGTTCGATTGACGTTTCGTCATGCATAAAGGTGATAGACATTGGAGTTGATGCAATGTCGAGGTTGTCCCACATTTTCTCTTCAGTGAGAATTGTCCTGGTGTATTCGTCTAGGCCCATCCAAATGCCTTCGGTATTGTGCTCGAGGTGGATGCGATTCACTTGGCTGACAGTGGTTTCCTCGAGGGACATGCTGTACTCAGTGTGAAAAGCATCCTCAATTTTTGCAACGAGAGCTTGTGAGACTATACTCACTCCTTTGACCGTGGGATCTGGGCCCTAGAGTGAGGGAAAGCAAATTATAGGCTAAAACTAACTTTATTGGGCTGTTGTCTAGGGGGTGTTTCAACCCTACTACTTGCCTAGTCCACGAAGTATCCCTACTGATCTGTCTAACAGGGGTCTCAAACACAAAGAATGAACATTCAGAGGGACAATCCTCTGAAGGATTGGTGCTGGAGCACTGATTACTCGCATGGCCGCAGGCCGATGCAAGGGGAAACGGAAGGGCACTCCTGAGGGCGCAACACAACCGCAGAATAAAGAGAGAGAAGAGGGAAATGGGGGTTTTTATCTCAGGAACCTAATCTCAAATACAACAGGAGCGGTTAATAGCGATGGGACAGACAGGGCGCAACCTAGCGCCCCTCGTCGCAGACAGTGCTGCAGGAGCCCTCGTCGTCGCCAGCGACAGGGGGAGAGAGAGAAGGGAGTCAACTATGTAGGGGTCAGAAGGTCGCCAGCAGGGAACTTGCACGCAGAAAACACCTGCAATCGTACACGCACCCCGCCGGGCTGCGTCAGCACGATCACTCGACCAACGGGCTTTATCGCATCGCACTTGTACTCACGCATCTCACTCTCACAGCAATAGGACCGAGGCAGGCACTTGTAGATCGAACTCTCAGGTGTCGCAGGCTGCACCGAGTGCAGCCAACATCACCCTCGCGGGGACGGGAAGGTTGGGGACAACGACGCCGTCGTCGTCGCCACCACCACCACCATTGTTGCGGCGGGCGAGTACCTGTGATCCTCACTCCAACACAGAGCTGGCAATGTCACACAGTCGCTGGTGGGGCCAGCTGCATTCCCCACCCACGGCCCCTTAAGAGGAGCCCCCCAAAGGGACCATGTACACACCTGGGTGTGTACCATCTCTCACTACCCTCACCTTTGTGAGCCAGATGGATTTGAAGGGACTCTGTATTGGTGCCAATGGACAGAAATCAGATTGAAGAAAAAAAGGAAAAAGAGAAATGGCCCAAAAACAGAGAGAGAGAAAATTGACAAGTCAACCCCCTGACTTGGAGCATCCACCACAAATGCTCTAAGTCCCCCCAACCCTATGCGTATATGTACAAGTGCTGAAAATAATTAATAAATTAGGCGGGCTTGGGGTACAGCCTGTCAGGCACCCCATCCCAAGGCAGTCGGGCAGTCTCCGTTAGTCACCGAAAAAGAAAATATGTTGAGAAAACCCTGGTGCAACAGAAACTGTTAAGACAAAAGTAGTAAATGCAGACCCAATAATAAAGACGGGTTAGCTGCAAATACACTTTGATAACACCTTGGAAACTAAAGAACCGGGAGCAATAATAGGGGTCCCGATCCTTGCAGTTTTATGACAGGTACGCTTGTTTTTGCGAATAAAATCCCTAGACTTTATCACTGAGACCTCGGTGTAGTCTCACAAGCTGGGGTGTTGGCCATGACATTGATGTTGTCGACAAAGACAAAGATGATTTCAAACGTTTGCTGCTGAGGGTCTACTCGAAAGAAGAGGTAGGGCTCAGCAAGAGATTGATTATAGCGAAGTTTCTCGACAATGAACTTGCGAAGGGTCAGGAACCAGTTTCATCCAGATTGATGTTGTCCATAGAGGCTCTTGAGGAGTTTGCAGAATAGTTTCTTTCCATCTGGAGTGAATCGCTTGTGGCCTTTGGGTGGGTACTTGAAGATGACTTCTTTGAGGAAAGTGTACAGGTAGGCTGTGTTGACATCCATGCTGTGGTTCTTGAGGTCAAAAGCAAGGCTGATTGCAATGAGCAGTCGGATGGCCTGGATCCAGACGACAGGAGAAAAGTTGTCTGTGTGGTCGAGGTGTTTCCACATGCAACAAGACAGGCTTTCCATTGCTTCAGCGAGCCAAAGGGGTCAGGTTTGTAGGCATAAACCCATTTGCAGAACATTGCGCATTCACCAGGAGGAAGAATTGCCCACTCCCAGACCTTGTGCTCGTCCATGAGAGATTGAAGCTCCTCAAGCTCAGATGCAGTCCATTCTTCATTGTAGTCTGATGCATGGGCTTCCTTGTGGGAGTTGTGATTGGTGGATTGGTTCTTTTGGGAAGTGCTTTGGAAAGCGTGGTTCTGGTTTGGCTGATGCAAGGTAGAGTTGCAAGAGATGGCAAGTGTGTGTTCGATTTGCAAGTAGCTTGCAAAGTCCAGTTGGTGCATCTTTGATGTTGACAATGAGCAAGGTGAAAATGGCGATTCAATGACAGGTTCTGGTTCAGTGTTGATGGACGCTGCTATGCAGTCTGCTGTTGGAGCTAGGCTCTCTTCAGGTTCTTCTTCATCTTCACCCAGGACGACAGCAAATGTGTCAGGGTTCCAACCATAGTCGTCATCGTCATCATCGTCTTCCATATCTTGGGGAAGAGTTGGAGGTTGATCTGAGGTGTTTGTTGATGATGATGGCAGCTGTCCCCCCAGAAGCCTGAATGAAGTGGAGATGTGTGTTTGTGGGTGGTCCTTCTCCCCAACTTGGAGAGAAAGAGAAAAAAACTCTGTTATGAATTTTTGATACATAATGATGAAATGCACACTGTTTTTTGGCAAGCGTTATGAGATTCCTAATCTCATGGGCCATTGAGCTGTTGAGGTCTCTTTAAAAGCTCTTCCTTGACTAGTTCATTGGTTTTACCTTTACATATAGTGGCCCCCCATCAATCACAAACAACCACTCTATTTCTATTATTGAATACTTATTTTTACTTCAAAAGTAACTCAGTACTGATGCCCCGCATCAAAAAGAGCATCCTGTGTTCCTTGTGCTGAATGGGCCTAAGCACAAGGCGCACACCCTTTGTTTCTTCTTATTTTTACTCATTTTCTCTTATTTTCCCTTTTTCCCACCTTTCAGGCCTCTGTCCCTGCACTGATGGGGCCTCCCAGCCCTCAATTTCAGCCCATCTCAAATTTGAGGCAGGAGAGACACTGGGTGGAGGGGGGTGTGGCTGAAAGATGATTCATTCTTACAAATTGTTCTTTTCTTTCATTTTCTCCTTTTTACTATCTTTTGTCTTTTTCTTCTTGTTCTTCCTCCTTCTTTCTTTCTCTCTCTGATCCCCATAAATACTGCCCCTTTCCCCCCTTCTTCTCTTCAATAATAACTCTCAACAACAATCAATAAGACTCCCCTTGGGCAGCCCCTGTTTGACTAGTTGTGTCCCTCATATCTCCTTTCAGGGTGTTGTAAGGTGAGTGCCTCCCCAAAAGACCATGTGTGTGGTGGATAGGAGACCTTCCCTGGCAAAGTGCAGAGTGGGCCAAGCAGGGAAGATGGAGTCCTCTTTTGGTGTAGGAGATCCCCCTGGCAAGTGCAGAGTAGGCCAAGCAGGGTGGATTAGAAGTCCTCTTTGGCCAGAGCCCCCAGACCAAGCAAGTAGAGGTAGCATTCCACAAGGCAAGTGCAGAGTAGGCCAAGCTGTGTGAGTGCCCCCTTCCCAAAGCAAGAGTGTGTGAAGACCAAGTTGGGTTGGGTCTACTGAGATGAGAACTTAGAGAGGCTAGTGCAGAGTGGGCCAAGCTTTCTTTGTTACTTACAGTAATCTGCCATTGCACCCCTCTTTTGAGCACAACTTCACCATCAGGTTCTTACCTCTTCAAGTCAAGCCTGTCTCATCTTCCACATCAAGTTGGTATGTCAGATACATCCCGTCCTGTATGGGCGCTCCAGGGCTTAACCATCTCATGTCTATGGCACCCATGATTCATTCATGTGGAGACTTGTCTCTGTATGTTTGTCCATGGCTGTTATGGCACTCATGAGTCCACAATGACTCATGACAGTTATTGATTGGTATATCTGTGCTTTCAGAGCATACATAGAGAGTAGTATTAACACCAACAACAGGGTACTGGCCCTTAGAACCAGGAGTTCCCCATCATTGATGACTTGTCCTTTCCCCACACATCCACTAGACTATGGGATGAGCCTTCAGAGGTGTAGAGGATCTCATAGCGTGACCAGTACAGGGTAAAAACCTCTCCTATATTATCTGCTTGAGCAGAGGAGGAGGAAAACTGTTGACACCAGGTTTCTGTTCCACTTAATACTTGGAGTATTTGTCATCAGCGCAAGCCAGTGCCCAGGTCTGCATTGGCAGTCGCTCGCTCTCCCATGGGCATTGTGAGAACGATAACTGACAGTGACAATAGGTTCATGTCCGTCTTGTGCCTCTTGCTGCTAACCAGTCAGTTCCGCCTATCACCTTGGACTACAGGCGTCGAAATTCCAACAGGAAGGAAGCTACTTCTTTTGTGCTCAGTTATGTTTCACTGGAGGTTGGGTCATGCAGGCACTGATGTCGTCCAAAATATCTGGTTGAGGGGTTATTTGCGGGAATGTGCAAATGTGAATCTTTTGCAAAAGTTGAGAATAAAGTTGCTGGTGCGTATACTCTGTAATAAGCAAAAATAAGTCGTCGACCCATACAGTCAACACAAACTCTAGCACAGTTGCTAGTCCTCCGGCCATAGCTGTTGTTGTGAGACTGAATATGTTTCCTGCGGCCTTGTCAAATTCTTCAGCCTCGTGTGCCTGCTGTGTTCTTGCAAATTCCTCACTCCATCCCATCATCCCATTTCTACTCTGACAACGCCTCTTTGTTGCTTGCGAGGACGATGATGATGGCAAAGAACCTGGCGTTAATAGTCAAGAGAATGAGAGAGAGACACAGAGAGAGAGAGTGGGTGAGTGAGTGAGAGGAGAGTCTGCAGCCCTGTCGAACGCCAACAATTAGCGTGCGATTGCACGGACCTCCCACCAGTGTTTGCGGGTGCAGGATCCAGACTCTCAGGCTCACCATCGCTCCGAGGAAGGATAGACGGGTGAGACGGAGGTGGGGGGACATCTGCGTGTGCATGCATCACTCACCTTTTCCTTCTTCGTCGTTAATTTTTCCCCCCCCCCACTGTAACCATTATGCCCTCGATTGACATGGTCGTCATGGTTCCGCCGTCGCTTTCATCGCTGCAGCTGGCCCTGTTGTCCTCGCGACCACCGCCGCCTTCACTCGGCGGTGAAGATGAACAGGCCGGGATGGGCGACGATCTGATTGTCACTGCTCTCGAGGAGGCCGTCACTGCCGCTGCCTCGGCCGCCGTCGCCGCCGCTGACACTCCTGCGCCGTCGCGGTCCCCTCGCGATTTCCTCTTGATGCACGAACGAGGTTCCTTCGTACAAATATAGCGCCGCTTCCCATTGCACGCTGTAACACGCACGAGCTGCCAGGAGTCTACACCGTTGGGCGGATTTTGGTTCGGCGGTCCGCCCAACCCTCACGGTCCCTCTCACATGCCCTAGCGTTTCGAAGTGCGCACGTGCGCCGTTTGCGTGCTGGCATTCAGCATATTCGCTTTGGTTCCGCGCTGCCGCTCGCAAACTGGCCGGACGACCTGGTCGCGTCGGTTGGCTGTGATTCAACGCTGGAGATGCCAGAGCCAAGAGCCGTTCGCCTGGCTCTGGAGCTGCTTCTTGCAGAAACTCGCTTGGAGAGAGTACTGGACGCAATGGTAGCTCAGTCAGTTCTGGCATTATGCAAAGTGTGCGGAAACGGATGGGTCGAATCCTCGGAGGAGGATATTAGAATAACTCTCCTTGTTACATGTTGCCTGAAGGTTAGAAACCCTGCTTCTATTATTTAACACAATGACGCGGACCTCCCTCCCAACCAGACGGAAAGAGTGAAGCTGGCGATGCAATGCACAACAGTTCCAAAGCCAAGCCGAGAACTTGTCCCGTGCAATGTTGCGCTTTATGGAACCCCGAGAAAGTTCCCGACAGTGAAAGACACACTGTGGATAAGGTCTGCTGCCGAATCCGTACCTGTTTTCTGACTCCTCCCATCCATGCTGTCTTAAGACTCCGAGCGCCGCTGGAGGACCAGCTCCGTTCAGCAACAGAACTCATTCTGTCTGACCATAACGGAAATCTGCATGAAGGGTTGACCACCAATTTCTTTTGCGGAGTCCCAAGCTCAGACGGCGGAATAACACTTCAGACTGCTCCAATGAACTCTGTTCTCCCAGGGACACTCGTGGAAGCAGTGCTTTCCGCGTGTGCGGCTGTTGGAGTTCAATGCGAGCAGAGATTTCCAAGGCGACAAGACAGTGGAATGTGGGCGTTTGCCTTTCTCACCAGTTGCGTTGCGTTTTGTTTCGTCTACGCACCTTTGGCTTAATCACGCGCCACATTTTGCAGGTGCTGGTAAACTCATGCAGCCCGTTGCACAGATCGATTTTCGAGACGGCAGGTTTGGTGGTACTTCCGCTGAATCGAGCTAATTTTATTTGAATGCCTCTTCTTCAAAGTCCTCCTATTTGTTTGCCCTCTGCGGAACGAACATTTCTTCGACTGCGAAGTGCATTCTTTGAAGCTTTTGCAAACATGTAGATCCCATTAAAAATGCAGTGTATGCACCGCAGCGAATTGACTTGTCAGTGATTCGCTAAAGATAGATGGCATGGCGCCACCGCCACCCACCACCCCGCCGTTGAACGGAGCGCAATTCATGATGGCCTCGTCGACGTCGACGCTGATGCCGCAGCATCAGAGCGATCCGCAGGAACAGCGTCCCCTTCGTCATCACCACCACCTGCAGCAGAATCTGCACTCCTTTTTCTACCAGCAGCCTCAGCCTCAGCGAGAACCGCCGCAACCGGCGCAACCGCCGCCGCCGCCCAAGCCCATCGGCCAAAACCCTGCTCAGCCTCCCATTGTGACAAGTGCCGCGAGTAGGAATCCCCCCGTCATTCCGCCTCGTAATCGATCTCAACTTCAACCTTCGCCTCTCGGTATTTACCCGGCTGTGGAGACGGAGATCCTCGTTTCACGATCTCTTCATGCGACCACGCCGATTCGGACAGCTAAAAGCGACGAAAACATATCCTCCCCGCCTACTTTTCCGTCGTCGCTGAATGTTGGGACCTCCCAGGCTGGATCTGGGGGACTGCGTTCGATTTTCGCTTTTCGAAAGCAGCCATCACCAACGTCTCCCGAAGCTCCTCGTTCCCAGCTCGGGCAATTCGAAAGCCACGGTCATGAAACGACTTCTGCCCACGACTTGTTTCGGAGGTACCAAAACTCACCGGAAGCGACGGTCGGATGGCGAAGAAAATCAGCCGAACAGGACATTGTTTTTGCTGCACCTTTGGGCCGACCTCCAGAACAGCTTCCTCGAAGCCCAGCGAAGACCGACGCCTTACTTACTCCCATCATGACGCCCACAGCAAGGTCGCCTTCCCCAGTTCCTTCGCCATCTTCCGCCAAAGTATTTGAGCAAGTGAGGCGCAGTGCTATTTGGTCTTTGTTTCATTGACGCTCATTTGTCGCAGTGCATCAAAGTGCACTCTTTCAATGGACAGTCCCATGTTCTTGATGTGCGACTGATGTTCACTGGGAAAGCAATCCGGGAGGCGATTTTCAAAAAATTTCGACTCGACGTAAATGAGCGCAATTTACACGTACTCTGCCGAGTCGATGAAGCTGGAAGACTGGACATAGGAAAGTACGATACGAGTATAAGGAAAGCTGCTGATACAATCAACAGAATCTGAAATTTCAGATGACGAGCTCCTCAGTATCGCAACATCATCCAACACACAGCTGAAGTCCTACTTATTTCTAAGGAATGTGACGGACAAGACGACCCGTCTGGAGGCAGACGCTGCACTGAAGAAGGCGATTGAACGCGGAGGCATTGGCCTAAGTCACATTTCTGCTACCCCTGCACCGTTTGCGGCACCCCAACCTTGGTCGTCTCAGTCACTGCCAGTGCCCGTCGCTCCGTTTATCTCCCCAGACCACCAGCCCTTTCAATCCGACCCTGCGATGAACTTCGCTTCTCTCCGCCAAACTTCGCAGCAATCGCTGTTTGCAGACTCCGATGCTGTTCCATCCTCCTCCGCTCCGAGCCAAGCTTCGTCGTGGGGCTATGACGCACTTTTCTTTAACCCTTTACAAGATCGACCTTCCTCCCAAGTCATCGCCGAAAATATAGAGCAGTTTTTCCCAGAGCTTCGAGAGAGGAGCTCTTCTTTACCAAAGGACACGGAGCACAGCACCGACGAGAGACAAACCGCAGGAGGAGACCTTGCTGCGCGATTACGACAAAATCTGATTCGGCGGCAATCACAGGCGCAGGCACGGCGCGGATCGTCGTTTTACCGCCGCGGCTCCTCTTTGCGTAATAATGCTGTGTACGAAGAGTCATCAGATCCAAATGACAATCGACTCGAGTCTTCCGACGAGTGGCTGGCTCGACTTTCGTACATTGGGTCGCCCGGTGGACTTTTCCTGTCCACAGATCTTAATTCAGAAGAACTCGCTATTCGCAAGCGCAAAGGGAGGGCTTGGTGGAAGGCGAACCCATCAAATGGCGAAGAGGGCCTGTTCTCTGCGGATGCCGCCAGCCAACCATCTCGAGCCTCACAAATGGGAGACATTGAGGAGGAGACGACCCTTACATTTTCGAAATTGGAGCTCGAACCCGAAAAGGAGAGTCCAGTGACCCAAGTCGACACCGAGTTCGACGATGCCGAGTCGGACTCGCACATCTCTGACGAAGTGGATGAAGACGTATTGGATTTGTTCGCTGCCGACGAGAATGTACTGGAGACTGAGACAGAGGCCAACGCAGATTTCGACCAATTAGCATCAGATGCAAAATCCTCGCATTTTGTGGCCCACGAGGGCGATCTTCCCCTTTCCGCCCAATCTTTGAGTCTTGGTCGCAAATCGGCTGTAATGTCACTGGCTTACAAGGGCTTCGTCCCAGTGCCGTCTATTTCGGCGGAACCGGCGAGACGTTTGTCGCTTGCCAGGCAGTCCCTCCAAAACGCAATGGTAGACTCCCGGAGAGCATCAAACCGCTCCGCGACTTCCGCATATTCGGCGAAATCTAACGACGGGTCGATCGCCTCAGTCGGTAGCGCCCTTGACCGATACTTTCGTATATCAACGGGTGAAGATGCAGCACGACCAGTTCCTTCGGCTTTTCCATCGGCAGGGCCCCTCCGTATTGAAAGTTCTCGAGAATCAACTCCGACGCCACCCACGTCTGAATCGTCCAGCCGAGATACTGTGGACCGCGAAAAGAATGCGGACCGCGTTTCGCGTTTGTTTTCTGTAGCAGCCCGCAATGAGCGCACGAAGATGAGCTGGATTCGCGGGAAAATGATCGGGATGGGATCATTTGCAAAGGTCTTCTACGGAGTGAATTTGGCGACTGAGGACGTTATGGCTGTAAAGCAAGTAGAAATGGTGCGCGTTTACAAGCACCGAGACGCTTCGGATATAGCCAAACATCGCAAAAAGATGCTCGACTCTCTGAAAATGGAGGTTTTGCTTTTGAGAGAACTCGACCATGAACACATTGTGAAGTATCTGGGTGAGACAGATATCGTTGCTGCTTATTAGCGTATTTATCCGTTTTGAGTAGGCTTTGATTTTGAGGATAATGGAACAATTAATCTCTTTCTGGAATATGTGGATGGTGGATCAGTCGCATCAATGCTGTCACGATTTGGAAAGTTCGAAACTGAAGTTGTTCGACCTATAACCACACAGATTCTGTCTGGTTTGGAGTACCTCCACGTTCACTCAATAATTCACCGAGACATTAAAGGCGCAAACAGTTAAGTTTTCACGCTTGGTTTGCAGTTTACTTCACACGTACTAAATTTTTTGCAGTCTTGGTGAATTCGGATGGGATTGCTAAGATTGCTGACTTCGGCATTTCCAAGAAGAATGAGTACAATATGGCGTACAATACAAACTCGCGCATGTCCTTGCAAGGCTCTGTATATTGGATGGCCCCGGAAGTAATTAAAGGAAAGGGCTATTCTGCAAAAGTGGACATTTGGTCCCTCGGTTGCGTAACTTTGGAGATGCTTACCGGCAGCCATCCTTGGAAAAAGTTGAACGAAATGCAAACAATGTTCAAGTTGGGTACTGAGAATACTCCGCCTCTTCCTGACGAATTGGGCCCAGATGCTCGACAGTTTTTGGAGAGATGTTTCACAATGTGGGTTCCACTGCAGCGAAGGAAGCTGTTCCGACGTTTGACTATTTACCACCCTTAACTAGCGAACCGGAGAAACGGCCGACGGCGCAAGATCTTTCTCGAATGTGCGACTTCGCCAATCCGGACGTGGCGGACGCTTTCGATCTGAAGGCGGCTATTGCGGATATGGAGCGGCGCCACGTCGCCGACACCACTACTGAAGAGTCATCGTTGTCTGGTTCGGACGAGGAGGAGACGAAAATGGACGACGAGTTCGCCGTACCACCCAACCCCCCGACAAACACAGGCTCAAGTCGGAACAGATCGCGATCGTCGTCTCCAATTGCTCAGCACCCAATACGCGCAAGCTCCCGTGCTTCCGGTCGTTTGATCGGAGATGTCAGCCGGTCAAGGTCGTCTTCTCCAATTCCTCCCCAACAAACAACGCTCGTCCGCCCCATCTCGCTCAGTAGGCGTGCCCCCCAGCAGCTCGTAATTCCGCAGCGCAAGCATTATCGAGCGATGGATGCAGACGGCAATGTGGTATGGACAAACGATTCGTCCATAACAACTCCAACGGGCGCACGCAGTCGAACCGGCTTTGGACCCAGCAGGCGCCCAGAAGAGGAACAGGAAGTAACACCATCCACACCAACTCCCACAGCAGCCAAGGCCCCGGTCGGTCCTGTGGGAGACACTCCCGACTCACCAATGGCGAAGACCCCGACAGGTCACAAACCGCAATAAATGTGTTTATTATTTTTTTATTAGGACTCCTCAATTTTTAGGCAGTGCCGCGAACCTCCCTTCGTTCACTGGTAAAGAGCCAGGGGTCAGCGACTACGAAGGCTGGTCATTGTCATTGCATATTAGATACAATTCTTTTCTTTCTTTTTGTGTTCAAACGAAATGCTGCGCAAACTCTTTGGAGCAACCCCCTCCAAAAACATCGCGTCTCGCAGTAGCGAAGTTGCGGACCAGATTGACGAGTCCTCACCGGATCTCGTCGCCTCGAGGGATTTGGATTCGGGTGTGGAGGATCCGAATGATGAAGAGGAGCGACCGATTGCAAGCATTAATGGGAGCCTCGCATCTGACGCCAGCAACCGGAGCTCGTCAGCCCGTGGATCTGACACTGGTTCTGTGACTTCATCTCCGCGAAAGCATCAGCGCAAAATAAAGGCAGCCGCGCGGAACGAACGCAGCTCTCCTTACGCACGGCCTCCTTCTACACCGACTCCCGGAAGTGGCCGCTTCGGGCGGACCTTGGTAATGGCGATTGACAGCTTCGGACCTTTTCTGACAGTGCTTCATTCGTTAAGCCCCGAGCAGCCGAGTCAAACAGAGCAACCGAAACGCCAGATCGCCGGAAGAGCGGCGGACTCTTGGACTTTATGAAGTCGGTCGCTTCACCTGCCCTATCGTTCCTGCGAGTGGGGTCTTTTTCGCCCCAAAAGGAAGATACTGCCGAAACCGTTGACGACGAAAACGATGACCTCCCCTCTGAAAACGAACTCCTCGGAGAGAACGATGGCGATGGCGACGCGTTAATTTCAACCCCATCACGGCCCGAGCGACCAAACTTGCCTAGACGCCGTTCCAAATCGATCGAGTCGATTCCTGAAGTTATAGTCGTTGATGAAGATGAGTCAGGAGTCCCCCAAACTGCCGCATCAAGCAACTCGCCGTCGGCACAGGGAAAATTCAACTTTTTGGCGGACCGCTCACTTGCTGTACCCGTCTCGAAATTCGACCCATCCACAACATTCAAGTTCTCTCCTGGGCCGGTGCAACCGTCCAAGCTGTTTTCGGACATTCAGCCTTTCAAGCCGAAGTCTCCTGAGGCAGTCAATCGAAATGGAAACGCGGGAGAACTGTCACCGACAAAAAAAGCGTACGAGGAGCTGGTCAAATTTTTTTCGCAGCAAGGTGACAAGCCGCTAACGCAAGAGGATGCGGAGAAAATCCAAAAATTCATCGAGCGAGCTACCGGTAATGTAGCTAACCTTCTGCCCGTTAATCTGAGCGATTTGCAGATGACAGGAAGGAGGCAAGCAGCTCCTCAAGTACATCTGAAGTGTCACTGACGCACGTCAGGCGCGAGTCTCCTAGAGCCTCTTCAACGTACACTCCATTGTTTACTGCTGCCCTCACGGTCCCCGTAAGCGTACAAATCGTCGCTGACGAACCCAATAACTTTCTTTGTTTCAAGGCGTCCTCAAATCCCTTGAATCGATCGAATGCCCCAAAAATCAGGCGGCGCCCCACAAACTACTACGGAGCTTCATTTGGTGTGAACCCTTATAAGCGAGACAGGCTTAAGCGACCGATCAATCGAAATCTTGCTCCGTCCGTCTCGTTGCCGGACCCGGCCAGCGCTGCAATAGTTGTGGCGTCCGGCGGCAACGGTGCAAAGCGTGTTAGGGTGGACGATCAAGGTATTGATAGTGTTCGACAGTTTCGGGTTCGGGTTCACTGATAGTTACATACTGTTAGAGGAGGAGTCAGCGGCGAAACTCATTCTAGAGACGCTGGAAGATATGACTCCCCCGGTATGAATTCAGACCTATCATTTGCCCAGCTTGAATTGCAATCTTACTTCCAAATTTTACTCCAAGCCTACCTCACTGCTACCTCTGGAACCGTCGTTTGCACCGATTAATCCTTATGAACGCCTTATTCCAGCCTCCGCCGCTCCAACACCAAAGGTTCGCCACATTTTCGGTGAATTAATATCTCACTTGTGCCGAAAGCAGATGCCGGCCTCTGGGAAGAGAGCGAAAACAGACGCAGTGCTGCGCGATGTGAAAGCAGTCGTTGCCAAAGCCGAACCGAAATCTGTTCTTTTGAATGCGAAGATCACCGACAGGGTAAAATCTTCCGGAACTCCCGCAAAGCCTCCAGCGAAGAACACGTGAGTTTCGGAAGCTCTCCTTGATTGGAAGCTGATACCTTTATTTCTTAGTGGAAAGTTGAAACCGGGAAAGATCGACGATGTCTCACGCCCTCTTAGCCCCTCTAACACCACTGGACCGTCGCCGTCCACAACTTCGTTTCCAATTATCTCTCCCCCGAAACAAGTGCAGCCACCCTTACCCGTAGCTCCGCTTTCTTCGTTTGCGAACCATCTCACAGAGTCGGGCCCTACCTCCAAATTTCCTGTCTTCGGATCGCACAATGCAGATTCTGACTCCCAAAAGCCCAGCCAACCGACGTTTACTTTTACGTTCAAAGCAGAGACACCCAAACCCGCTGTGCTACCAATCAGTGAGGGGCCGAAGCCTGGCTGGTCAGAAAAGGCAGATTCTTCCTCTCAATCCGTCGATTTTCCTTCAATACTGAAAGAGGTGCGTTTCGTTTGGCCTCGGCTGTAAACACTCAAAGAGTCACCAGGTGGCCGTTCAGCCTCTTTCAGGTATTCCCAAATTCACGTTCAGCAGCCCTCAGTCATCTTCGGCTCTATCGTCGGCAGTTTTGCGCCATCTTCCCCATTTATTGAATGTAACTTCTCAACTCTGGCAGCTACCTAAGTTTGAGTTTTCCCTCAAACCGACAGAATCAGCAAAAGCTGGTCAGGATGCGCCAGTGGTTAGTTGGAAGATTCCGCCGGTCGCAAAATCAGTTTCATCCGCAGCCTCAGCCAGTGCATTGTCCTCAGTTGGTCTGAGCACGAAAACTGTGGCTCCGAGTGTCACACCTTGGTTTTGCCGGGTTTGCTTAGTGCAGAATTCTGTCGGCGCAACGCAATGCGTCGCGTGCGAGGCGATGCGACCGGAGGAGACACCAGCGCAAAAGGCTTTCCCGCTTCCGACACCAATGATGGCCATTAAGTTCGGCGCATCGAAAGGATGGACGTGTAACGTTTGCCTCGTACCGAACAACAGCGCAGCAGAAAAATGCGCTGCTTGCGAAAGCCCTGCACCTGCAACCACAGCGCCCGCCGCGAAAAGCGCGCTCTCCACATCCGAGGAAGGAAGCTCGTGGACATGCAGTGTTTGTCTGGTACCCAACAAACCTGGGTCAAACAAATGCGCTGCTTGTGAAAGTCCTGGAGGCTCAGCTCCCGTGTCGCAAGGTTCATCCACCGAGGCCAAAGACAAAAAACCTTGGACGTGCAGTGTATGCTTAGTTCCAAACAAAGCCGGGCTGCTCAAGTGCGCAGCGTGCGAAAGCCCTGCTCCATCGACAAACTCGGCATCACGATCGGTCGTCTCTGCCGGACCCACAACGGCTGATAAAACCGATACAACAGCCATTCCGACTCCAAATGTTCCCTCAACCAAGCCTCAAGTGGCGCTTGCCCCGACCGCAGCCAAGCCTGCCTTCACGTTCAGCACTTCATCTCCAGCGGGCTGGACATGCGACTCATGCCTTGTGGCAAACAAGGCGGAAGCAAAGAAATGCATCGCCTGCGAAGCGCCATCACCATCGTCGTCTTCGTCTTTCCAAGTTTCGTCGGCAAAGGCCGAATCCGCAAGCGATCTGCCAGGGTCTTCGTCAACCCCTCCTTCAACCTCCTGGACGTGTGAATCATGTTTGGTTCCGAACAAGGCGGAGGCTGTGGCTTACGTCGCTTGCGAAACGCCCCATGCGGGTGGGACTGAGAAAGCGGCGACCGACCCAGCACCCGTTGCCACTGAGGTGCAGCCAGCACGTTCGCTGGGATTCGCCCCATTTTCATTCAAGCCACCACAGCCTTCATCTAGTGAGACGGAAACGACCCGAGACGGCAAAAGTCCATTTGCATTGACGACTCCAGCAGCAGGTGGGTTTTCGTTCAAGCCCGCAGGCACTTTGGCCGCGTTCAGTCCTCCGACGAGCGGTGGCATTCCATCCGCCGCAGCTACTCCGTTCAAAGGTGGTTTCTCATTCAAGCCGGCAGCCGCGACGTCGACGGCGACGGTGGAAGGCCAATCCTCGACCAGTGGGAAGGACGCGCTTGCGCCGGTGACACCAGCAGCAGTAAGTGGTGGTTTCTCGTTCAAGCCGGCAGCGGGTCGTATCGGAGGGCAAACGCCCGGCCAGCCTTTCGGAGCAAGCACGGAAGGCTTTTCTTTTGGCGGAAAACCCGCTGCCTTCGGAGGGTTCTCGTTCAAACCGGCATCGGACCCGGTAAAGGCCGCCGATGGCTCCTCCACAACAGCCAGCGGGAGAGCTGGGGGGGCTGGGGGAGCTGGGGGAGAGGGAGGAAAGAGCGATGATGCAGTGCAAGCCGAGAGCACTGCCGGCGGGGCGGGCGTTGGGGGCTTTGTGTTTAAGCCCTCCGCCTGAGCCATAAATAAAATATATGCATAAGGCGCCCAATTGGACAGTGGTATCCAGCAGCAGCGTGTGTTGCGGGGACTGTTTTTCCGTCTGTTCTGGTTGACAGCTGCTGCTGGCTCGTCTCTCCGGCATTCGAGAAGATTGACGGAAAGAGAGACAGACAGACAGACAGACAGACAGACAGACATAGCCTTTCATCAGCCGGGCCACGCACAGAGGGAGTTCAAACAAAGAATGGCGCCACCGCCGCCTCTCTCAACCACGACGAGCACGACCACCACGGACTCGAGCAGCCAGCCCCCTCCCACCCCCGCAGAAGCAGCAGCAGCGGCTGTCGCCCACGTGAACGCGGCCGCAGCGACCTCCTCTTCTTCATCGTCGTCGTTGTCGTCTTCTTTGCCAGCAGCAGCAGACGACCGTGCTCTGGAAGGAGATGCTGGAACAGTCGCGGCCATTTCTCGCCTGCTTCGCGCTCCTCTCCACCGCGCCATTGTCCGCACCGAGTTGTGGTTGCTCCGAGGGGCTTCGGGAGAGCGCCGGCGTCGATTGGTTGTCCTTGTGTACGACGACGAGAGCAACGAGGCTTGGTACACTCCACTTTCGTTTTTCTTTGGCGGTCACTTCCACCTCACTACACTGCCCAAAACAGCCTCCTGATTCTCCAGAGGTCGAGCCAGCACGTCAAGTCCACGCCGACCGTCACAGTCGTCCATGTTCTCCCCGTTCTTGCAGATTTTCAAATGGAGCTGTATCAGTCGAATCCTGTCATGCATGCGGACTGCCTCAAGAGTGCCGGTGGGTGCTCCTTTCGTCGGTTGGGCGGGCCTGATGTTGGTTCGCCAGACTTCACGCTTCTGCTCGCCTCGCGCGGCAGGGAGCTCAAGCTGTTCGAGCACTCTCTGGATCCCATTTATCCGCTAGTCGAGGCGCTGAGACGCTGCATGCTCGAAGCACGTAAGCTTGAAATCACGCCTGTCAGCTGTTGTTCAACCCCACTGCAATGATCAGATCCCGGCACATTTGAGCGTCGCTTCGCGTGGCTGAACTATTACGAAAATAGATCAGTCGAAATACCGGTGCTCGGCGGAGACCTTGGGGACAGCAGCGGAGCACCCACTCGCCCCGAGGTCGAGACGGCAGCAGTCAATTCAAACCCTTTTATCTCGGAAAACCGCACCATCGATGGCGCCGACGCAAAGCGAGTAAAGGACGCGTGGATCGCGAGACAGCTTCGAGAAAAGGAGGGAGCATTTGCCGAGTTTCTTGATATCAAGTGAGTTCTTGCACCCGCGGCGATATCTGAGTTTTTCTTGCAGGATTTTCGTGGGGACCTGGAACGTCAACGGTTACCAGCCGACACAAAGTATTGCGGCTTGGCTCGACGCGGCAACTGAGCACGGCGACCCAGAACTATTAGTGCTGGGCTTCCAGGAACTGGATATGAGCACTGAAGCCTACATGTTCTCAGATAAAACCAAAGAAAACGTCTGGTCTGCCGCTATCGAAGCATGTTTGGAGCGAAGAGCAACGTCGTATCTCAAGGTTCAAAGTTTATTATCTTCTTTGTTTCACTCATTTTCCGCTCGAAGGCGTTTGCGTAGTACATTTACTTACTTCACTGTTAAACCAGATAGCCTCAAAACAGCTTGTTGGAATGCTGCTGCTTGTGTATGCGAGCGAAAAGTCTCTCCCTCTTATTTCTGACATTACAGTGGAGTCGGTCGGAACGGGACTTCTTGGAATGATTGGCAACAAAGGAGCCGTAGCGTGCCGGCTGCGCTACGGGGACTCGTTCCTTTGTTTTGTTAACGCTCACTTGGCTGCCGATCCTGGCATGGTCGACCGTCGAAATGCTGACTTCGCTGAAATCTGTCGCAGACTTAGCTTCCCCTTGCTCGAGAATGGCTTGGGGGGCGAGTACGAGAAGTACTTGAAGCGGCACCCGTGGGTCGCCTCTGGAATGGATTCTCCTGGCATGCCTGGTGCGACCGGCAGGAGATCCGGCGTAGGCGTTTTCGAGGCCGAGTGAGTTCGGATGCGTGGCAGAGGTACCTTGGCTAATTTCGGACGATCAAGTCATGTTTTTTTCTTTGGGGACTTGAACTACAGAATTCCATTACCTTTCGAGGATGTCATGGATTTAATATCCAAAGATTCAATGAAAGCTCTGTTTGAATTCGACCAGGTCTGTTAGCACAACTTTTTTCGACATTCTAAAAATTTTTATAGCTTAACACAGAGCGGCGAGCACAACGCGCTTTCATGAACTTCTCCGAACATGAGGTTGCGTTCCCGCCAACCTTCAAATATGACGTTGGAACATCAGATTTCGACTCGAGCGAGAAAAAAACGAGTTCCTTCTTGGTGTGACCGGATCTTGTGGTTCCGCAACCCCGTTGTCAAGGCCAAAAAGCTGAAAGAAGACGAGTGGTTGTCATCGAAGAAATATGGAAGCTGCATGAATGTTCTATTAAGTGACCATAAACCTGTTTATGCAATGTTCGTCGCAAAGGTGAATAGTCTCTCGAAAATCCAATTTTGACGGCTTAATTAATTTGATGTATGCATTATTCCAACATTGCAAGACCCGCTCAGTCGACCCTTCAAAACTAGCGGCAGTGAATGAAGAGGTTCTACGAGTTCTGGACAAGCTGGAAAACGACTCACTTCCCGACCTGAAAGTGGACACTCATGCAATAGATTTTGGCGAAGCTGCTTTTCTGGTACCCATTGTCAAATCTTTTGTCGTTGAGAATCGTGGGCAGGTAGGTCAACTGAGTCGGACCTGCTGGGCATTCTGAGTCTGGGCTTGACAGGTGATTGCAAGCTTTCGATTCGCTCCAAAAGGCATCGAGGCGAACGCAACTCCGACCTGGTGCACGGTGAACCCAATGGCTAGCTCGTTGTCACCTGGTACAGAACCTCTTCATTTTGCTATTTGATTTTTTCTGTGAATGAAACTAAGGCAATGTAGGCGAAAAGATGCTTGTCTATGTTACCGTTCATGTGCGGGATCCCTCCACTGCCGCCTCTCTTAATTTTGGGCACACCGCGTTGGAGGATACTCTTATTTTTCATACGGACAATGGCAAGGATCACTTCATCTCACTTTCCGCTCGATGGCAGCCCTCCGCCTTTGGTAACGACTTGGATGTTCTCTGCCGTCTTACTCGACCGGTTCGCACGTACACGGTGGCCTCGCTCAGACTGTTGTGGATTCAAAACCGTGAGTCGGGAAGGTCCAACAGCACGGAAACCGTTGGGGCTGTGGAAGGGGTTCGATCGTTGACCGATGTGAAAGCTGTTGATGCAGTTAACTCTGGCCTAATTGAATCCTTGGAGAAGAATCTAAGTATTCCGAAGGAGCTGTGGCGAATGGTTGATTTCATCTATCGTTATGGGATGGACATGGTGAGCCAAGTTGCAGAATTGAATTTTTCTTCTAAAGCTGCGACAGGAGGATCTATTCGTGACCGCCGGCGACCCGGACGTGATGGAATACCTCCGCGACTGTCTTGATCGTGGAGTTGATTTTGATCATGACGCACTCTTGGTGGATCCCGAAGAGCCTCCGTCATTGGACGGACCGATGGATCTTGCCTTTCCCTCACCAGTCCCTTCGGCGTCTTCCCCACGCGGTAGTAATGTGTCTCCCATATTAACGGCCGAAACCCTCTCGCAGCTGGGCACGCGCCTCGATGTGGACCTCCTCCTCAGGAGTGACCGCCTTCGAAGGCAGTACCATCCCGCGGGAAGGGCCAACTCAGCAGTTACACCCGTGGACTCAGCTGTTGCAACAACTGCGCCACCCTCTCCATCTCCAACGCAAGCCCCATCGCGGGCACCTCGCAAAGGCCGCCATTTGTCAGTCCACTCTATGGCAGACACACTCCTCACATTCCTGTCCGCTCTTGCCGAACCTGTAGTTCCGTCTAGCCTGTACTTTAGATGCGTCCAGGAAGGATACCCGACTCTTGCGGCAGCGCGGCAAGTTGTCCGAGTAATGCCACGAGTTCACGGCAACGTACTGTTGTACATGTGCGCGTTTCTGCGAGAGCTTGTGGAGGGTGGCTTCGCTTTGGAAACTCTAGGTGAGCACTTTCCGTCGTTGCGCGAGGTCCAAACGACGGTTTACAATCTTCTCTTTTCCTTTAGCCAAAATATTTGCCCCGGTGCTCCTCCGTCCAATCGGAAATCTTTCATCTAACGGCAGATCCTCTTCGCTGCCAAACGGGGGCGGCTCTAATGTGTCACCGGGAGGTTCTCCTGTTAAGGAAACAGCTGGAATTGGGTACGAGGTTCGACGGCGAATGTTTCTTATGCGATTCTTGGAGAGGGACGTCTGATAAGTCTATAAAGAAGAACATGGAACGAGTGTTGAGAATCGAAAGACGAGTTCAATTTGAATTGGAATATATATTATAGTGAATGAAGTTATTTGGTGGAAAGATAGGGGGAAACAGGGAAGGTTGGGTGGGGCGCAGTCACGACAAATGTCTGCGTAAGCACAAGGAAGCCACTGTGACGAAAACTAACCGTAGTCCTGCTGCGGCAATTTCTACTGTTCTTCCAGCAGCCCAACCAGCTGTTGTGGGTGGGCAGTCGCTGCACCTGTCGCAGCAACTTCTCCCAACTGCCAACCAGTTGAACGTCGGAGCGCGCGGAAGGTGACAGGCAAGCTGCGGCGGTGCCAACTACATGCGTTCCGGCTGGACCGGCTGCCACGCATCCTGTGGCGACAAAGGAAGACACGAACACTCAAGTTCGTTGACAAGTCTCGCGATCGCACATCCGTCCAGATCATCTTCCTGCACAAGCCTGTCCAGCAAGCGGCTCGGCTGTGCGCAGGGGCGCGACCATCTCTGCAGCTGCAAGTCGTACGATAACGGGTACTCAGGGAACTCCTCGTCCGGGCAGTCTACGCGAATCGAACTTGTCAGGATTGGCCATGAGCGGCCACGATGGCTCCGCTGTTCGCGTGCGTGACGTTCACTTCAAGAAAGCACCAGGCTCGCTGGAACTCTCCCGCAACATAGTTCGTTGGTTACCAGCCGACCCTTCGGCAGCCATCATATCTTTACCCAACTCGTCGATAAAAGGTTCGGGGATTACCGCCTTGTCCGAAATTTTCCACCTAACAAACTTGAATATAGCACAAGCCGTGAATGTGGTTTCCGATCCGGCAACGTCGAAAGTAATCTTAAAGCTGACACAAACCGGCAATCCAGCAGATATAAACTACAACTTTCATTTTGCGGGAACGGATGCCATTAAAGACAGAGAACGGGTGAAGGAGCTCCTCGTAACAGTTATCGGCCGGAACTTGCTGCAGGCGGGTAACACGGGATCCCCGGGCATTGGAACTCCAAAGGGCGGAAGGCTGGCTGAGCCATCGAAAGGAAATGAGCGGAAACAGAGTACAATCACTTTTGAAGACATTAAAGTTCGGCAGGCTTTGCTGGCAAAGAATAAGGATCTCGCCCGATTGCATCGCGAGCTTGTCATTGGAGGCGTAGTTTCGGAAGATGATTTTTGGCAGTCTCGCTCGGAAATGCTGGCAACTCAGCAGTGGCAAGCGTTTCAAAAGCGGGGCACTTCGTCTGCATCTTTGGCGGACTTGAAGCCGACTCAGGGAGATGGAAGCGGCTCTGACGTGAAATACACCTTGACACCTGAAATAATTCACTCTTTCTTTGTTCAATATCCGTCGCGTAAGTCGCCAGAGTTTGCTTTCACGGTTGTATATTGACGAATCAGCGGACCAGTTCACACTGCATATCAAAAGAATGTTCCGGATAAGGTAGCTTCGATGGATGGGTACTGGCTTTAAGTTTAAACTAACTAGTTTTGCGCAGCTGTCGGAGACAGAGTTTTGGACAAAGGTTCTCGCGTCAAGGTACTTTCACAGGAGCCGGTCACAAGGGCCACCGGTGGACGTGGACGACTTTTTCAAAGAGTATATCCAGGAAGACGATGATGGTGACTGATTCAACCACCTCTCCTTCATTGACTAACAGTGCAACTTGATTAAGACACTTTGCCAGTGCCAAAGCGCCGCCCACGAGACCCCAATAATGTCCTGCTAGATTTGAGCGCAACGACTGAGGATCACTTGGTTAGTGCCATTTGCCAAAGGTCATGCTTGTGTTCACGATGTTGAAGGCGTTTGGAAACGAACCAGATTCGACCATGCGACCAGGGGCTGTTCGGGAGTCGCTGCCGCTCATCAGGCGATATAATCGACACTCTACAGTAATCGTAAAGTCCTCTCAGTAAGTTATTCCTGCCAGTTGTCGTTGCAAGGATGTTGACAGACTGCTTCAAGTGCATCTGGGAAGGGCGTTGACCCCGTCACACTCTTGGAAAAGGTAAGTTACTCTCGCGACTAGCACATTCTCATTGCCCCATTAAAGGAAACGGATCTCGACGACTTGCATGTCCCAAAGCAACCCCAGCAGAGGGTTTTAGACATATCGGAAGGAGCGACATTTTTTGAGGCAGCGGGGACGGCTCGAAAAATCAGGCCGCTTTCAATAGGTGAACTGCAGGTAACGGGAAGCAGCGTACAGCGCTTTCTCACGCATGTTTTTCGCGGTCGTTAGAATATTGGGCAAGTGTTTAGCGTTTGGAGTCCAGATTTACCACAGGTCGGTTGTGACTGCGTTCAATACCACTTTCCTCACACCCTTTTTCACAGACAAGTATAGACCGGAACGCATCTGCTGGGGTTATCAAAACTTTAACGGCAAGCAGCCGAAAGCGAAAAAGAGAGGCTTTGGGATGCAGAGGTTTGTTTTGTTCCGCTCCGTTTTAAAGCAATCAGTCAACATTCTTGAAATCTAGACGTTCCGGGGATTCCAGAGGAAGTCCGAACGCTGCACGCATCCACTTCTGAACTCCTCCGGCATTTTTGGACAGCCGTTACGCGTGCGTCCGACGATCCCGAAAACAAGGCAAAGGCTTCGCGGCTTCTTGAGGCTCTCAAGACCGCTGAAGCGCAAATAAAAAGTGTTGGCCCAAAGCCTTTGAAGTCGTCAGACCCTTTGGCTCCTGCGGTAAGGACTTCATTCTTTGGAAAGTTCAATGCTCATTCACTTTTGCTTTTCCCATTGGCGGTCATTTCAAAATCTTAGTACCTCCTGCGCAACTTAAGAGCTGCTATTGCCAAGGCGAAAACCAAAGAATTCTGATTTAAAACCAAGGAACAGACGACTCTGCCTATCTTGTGCTTGTCCCCTTGAAATCACCTGGTATTGAAAACTCATCAGCACAGCAGAAGTGCAAAGTGTTCTTGCCACCGTTAATTGTGCCATTGGGATCAATCGCAGCTAATGCCGTGAATAAAGCTGCAGTTAGGTGTAAACTCCGTTGGCGCTGCTCAAAAGATAGAGATCCATCAACATAAGCAGTGTTCCGCCGATTCTCATGTGTTCCTCTTTGAAAAAACGATGGCATTCCTTCTTTTTGGGGCAGTGCCGCCAAGTTGCTGGTGGGTAGAAGGCAAT
Organism: Zopfochytrium polystomum; assembly: GCA_025765615.1. Lineage (NCBI taxonomy): Eukaryota > Fungi > Chytridiomycota > Chytridiomycetes > Chytridiales > Chytridiaceae > Zopfochytrium > Zopfochytrium polystomum. The sequence continues at coordinate 289,042 of JAIVFJ010000021.1, forward strand.
GAGTCTGATGGCCCCTAGTTTGAATATCGCTAAACAACCAAGTCGGTGCAAGTGGGCAAGTGAAAGAGCTAAACCTCGTTGGTTATGGTGTGGTTCGTTCAAGCATAATGTTGGAAAGCCCTATTTCTGGTTGGTGTAATGCCATTTTTGAGGATGCGACTGGAAGCCAGCGCTGGCGTCGAGACGTAACCCCCAGACCCCCCCATGCCTTCCCAACTGGCCTCTTGTGAGGCCACATCGTGAGCATCCCGAGCTCTTCCGCTCATTTTGCGCTGGCGGTGGCTGTTAAGCTTCGAAGCTGGTCGAATGTGAGCCAGATTCGCATCTTCTTGGTTGCTCTTGGCGACAGCGAGGAAGGATGTACACAATCACACACCGGAAACAGCAAGTTAAGAGTTACATGTTTAAATCAACTGATTATATCAACTGCGAAGAACACAAGCTTGGAGAAGCGGAAGTAGGCAAACGGAGAGCATGCAAGTGGTGGGTGGGTGTGAAACGAAAAACATTTCCAAATCGTCCATTAATGTTGTTTATCGAAACCATGCAAAAGTTGAGAAAATCGGTTCTTAAACCTTCCTGCAATTACACTCATTCTCGTCATAGATGCGTTGGACGACCCAGCCGAACCGGTCGAACCAGCAGACGCGTTTCCTCCGATCATGCTCTGAGACACACGGAAGAGGTTGTCAACATGTCTGGCAGAGCCTTCGCTCCGGACGCTGTCAGTCGATTTTATGCTCGATGCATCATCAAAGGTCCTCTCGCCGTCGGCGCTATCCTCCAGAAGAATTGACCCAGTCGACGACGCAACGGTACTAGTTGGTATGGCGAGCTGTGGCAGAGGTGGTGCATCACTAGAGTGGCTGTACGGGTTGAACAGATGGTCGTTCGCTCCCAACGACTTCCACAAATCAGGACTTTCGATTCGAATATCCATTAGGTCAGGTTGTGAGCCATTGGAAACGGCACTTCCGTGTGGGGAGGACGAAGGAGACAAAGCTTGCGGCAGAGGAAGGTTCCCGGATCCTATTGCTGGGGAGGTACTCCTTCCCACTGCTGGCGGCGGGGCCCCAAATGTCCTAAACATGCTGGACGATGGTTTCCGCTGCGATCGGCCGAGATCAGTGAGCGCAGCTAAGCCCGCGGAAGCTCCCGACCCAAGACTATTTCCAGACGAGGATCGTTCCCACCCAGATGAACCGCTTACTCCGGTCGCACCGCTTATAGTATGCCCAGCTCCTCCAACACCGCTGGCGGTCGATGCAGTTTGTCGTTGAGGAGGAATCCGCAGCCGGAAACTCGGAACTGACCCTAGGGCTGCTCCGCTTGAAATGCTCCCCTCTGATGCTGCAAGGTGAAGAGGTGGTGAACCCACATTGGCGTGATTTCTGGAGGACGACTGAAAATTGGAGCGGTGGTTTCCGTGAGTTGGCGAACTTTGTCCAGCAATACTTGGCTCGGATTGGGCTGGTCGCATTCGCGAGAGGAGGAGGGACGATGACTGCGGTGATGAAGAGTACACGTTGCCTGCAGCGTGCGAGGGTAAGTAAGGTGGTCATGGACTGTAGAAACCAAACCTACCGTCGGAACCACCACTGGAGCCTCGTGGAACATCATGTCCGGGCGAAGCTGCTGAGGGTACACTCCCTGTCTCTGTGGCTGGGCGTCCATCTTGAACTTTGGAGGAGCTTTGTTCCGATATGCTCAAAGATGTCGCCTCAGAGAGAAGACTAATATTGAGCTTGGGCGGGTCAGCGGCCACCATAGAACCCGCCTTCATTTTCGGTGAGAGAGATTCCTCGGTCTCCAGCATACGGAAACTTATTGACGGCGCAGGAAGAGAGTTGGACAGTGATGAAGACGACGGTTTCGGGTCGGAGGGACCTGTGCGGGCGGGTGAGGAGTTTGTCGACTTGACGAAGGGTGCAGTTGGAATTGTGGAAAAGGCAGGAGTAGTGGCGAGTTTCTCCCTCTGAGCACTGTCCTCCTTTTCGCGGAGTCGCCTAAAGGTTCGATGCTCCCCTTCAAGCACTTTTAAAATGGCAAACATATCCGTCAGGTCCGCCTGTGGTCGCCGCTCCAGTTCGGCCATGTTGCGGTCAAACATTTGAACAAGAACTTCGGCTTCTCTGCGTGCATTGCTAACTGGTTCGTTGACGGCATGACCAGTGGTAAGAACAGGTTGGGACTAGAGAGGATATTCATTAGAAACGTCGTTCACCGCGTCGCTTACCGAAATGTAATCAATAAATAGTCTCATATTCGGTATTTGCTCCATTATAAAGGGATTGCACTTGATGGATATCAGAACACATGGTCAATATTCGTGTAATCTTACTTCTTTCATGAAGGGCTCTTTGCTGCCAAAGTCAGAGAGATTGGCAAGATTTTGGACGATTTTGGCGATCAGTGTTAGGTTGCGTGCGGTTGAGGGAGACGGGAAGTCAGATAGAATTCCGAAGAGGTTCGGCTAGAAAATGAAGATAGTAAGCATGCCGAAGACTCTACAGCCCAGTTCCACTTACTGAAAGTATAGCCGGACAAAAAAATCGAAGAAATATGAATCCACTGATAACGGCATATCTTCCTTCATCTTGAAGTTGGCTCACAGCCACGGCGTCTTGTGAACGTCGGACAACCACGGATTGTATGTGCTTGAAAATCTCAAGAATTCCTCTAAGTGAACAGTCAGATTGGCAACTTGGATAGAAAACTGAATGAACTTACTGGGGACAGTTGTCTTTTGAGTCGAATATTCGAGTTAACAACGTTCGAGTGTGTGACAGCAGTAGTCGCCAGTGATTCTTTAACGTTTCAGGATTGCTGATCTTGGATGGATCGACTTCCAAGGAATCCGGTATTGCACAAAGCGAGCGCACAGTAGACGCAATTGTTTCGTGAAGGTAATCCATCCCGACAACTTTCATGTACTGGTCCATCAGCTTTGTGGCTAGCGAGTTACCTCGGAAAATTATGTTCACGTTCTCCGTCTCCGAAATCTCCCGCTCCAACAGCGCCTTCATGGCATCCACCTCACACCCTTGAGACAAGAGAATCTTAAGAAATGTCTTCGCTAGGACTTCCTTCTGTACACCAGAACAGTTCCCCAACGCAACAATCGCATAGTACGGCGGTTTTGTTAAGCTGTCGATGAAGTCCTTGTACTTTGCAAAAGGTAGAAGGAAGTCCCTCTGGAGATGAATTAGCGACACCATCGCTCTGCCTCTGCGCCGTACCGCTACGAGCACTGATAATCTCATCGAGCCGACTGACACTGGTTCGAAAGATATCCGTGCTTGTTGCTTAATGGAATGCCAGTCTTCTGTCTTTACATGGTTTTCCAGGGCATCCAGATTAATATTTACACTTCCAATGTAGGCATCTCTTTGAATACGATTGTAAGAGAACACAGACACTCGAAGATCGGAATAATGCGGACGAATATCCCTAGATGTAGTGTGAGAGGCAGTAAATACAAGCTTTCAATAATTACTGGAAGGAAAAAGATTCGCCCCAGAATGGTGCATCGCCCACTTTCGTCGCAGTTCGTGCATGCTTCACGTCATCAAGTTGGATTACGCAGTAATAGTTTGCACGGGTTGCACCGTGCAGGTCTTTCGCTTCCGAAACTGTCACATCGAGGGTTCGCACCAAGCGGTAGGAGTCATCGTCCTGCAGGGCTTCGTTCGCTTCGGAATCCGGGGAGTACCTGAACTCTTGTGCGCACTTTGCACAGCAGTAGCATACTTCTCGTATTTGCTGAAACCAAGAATCCCGGGCTTTCGGAGACTCAGCAGCAAAGTAGAAGAACTGCCTCCCGGTATTGCTGTCAAACGATATGACCTGGAAGCAATTTTCGCTATTGACAAGAGAAGAATCCACCAACGAAATCGAGCTCTCCAGCAGAGGTATAACCTCTTTCGCCACGGTCGCCTTTGCTAGAGTCAGGTGTGCGTCAAGTGACGACCATTTACCTCTTCGCTTTGGCAGCAGTACAGTTTTTTGTCCGTCCCGATAACAAAAAAGTATGACTTCCAATCCGACGTGGAGTTCCCTGGACCACTTCAGATGAATGTTGATGCAAGATTCGCACCGCACCTTTCTTCAGCTTCAACCAGCCTGAATGAGAGGCTTCAACGAATAGCTTTGGAGGAACCTCCACATTTGTGCGCCGTTCCTCCGCAACCTGAAATGTTCGTTTTAATAAGAGGAGAGGCTCAAACTTCCATTGGCCTCACATGCAGCTCGAAGTATTCGTCAAGGTCCACTGCCATGTCAATTCCTCTGGCGGAACTTCCCAACTCGTCGATCATTCCGCCAAGCGAAACCGCCCGAAGCTTTTCAAGGTATATGTAATCGATAATAACTCTTCTTGTTGAGACGTATCTATCCTCCTCCTCTTGCCGGATTTCCTAGTGTGAAGGTTAGATCGAGTCACAGCATGCGATAATCCTCACTTCAAACAATCCCGGCCTCAGAGTGAGGTAGAAGTCGGCATCGGCGATGTTGCATATCTCCTCACATATTTTCAAGGTCTCCTCTGCTCTCTTTGCTTTTTCTACCGCGGTGTTCATCCGAGTTGTCAACTGCACAGAATTTGTTATTCAGCGTTTTGTAGATGTACCGAGCGAACCTTCTCCATATCGCGGTCTTTCGTTGATGCATTCAGTTGGGCTTTCTGGTGCGCAGCGAGAGCCTCGTTCGCCAACGCCTGGAGCGAGCTGTACTCTTTCCTGACCTGCAGAAAAAGCGTAAACTGGTCAATCATTCTATTCAAAAGAGACCTTTCTTAGCCCTGAGTGTGCGTCGTGCAGGTTTTTGGACAAATCTGCGCCCTTTTCCATTTGCTGCAGAACGATCAGAGTGGTCAAAACCCATTTCCGGCAACTCCGCTCACAAGTTTCCGAACAGCTTCCATGTCACGAATGTTGGCAAGGAACGGCTCGATGATGTCCTGCAAAAGGCACTGGGCCATCTCGCTCTGGAGCACGCAGGAAACTGGGATCAGGGAAAACGTCCCACCAAATGCCTTGGCATCACCACCAACTCACGTGTATGCTCGCAATTTTTGATGTTCCGTCGATGATTTCGGCGAATGCTCTCCACAAAGAACTAATTCCGCCGATGAGCACAAGCGATGAGGGAGAAAGGAGGGTTGGGGAAGGGTGCCTTACGTCTTCAAAAGCTGAGATCGATAGGCGTCTGCTTTATCCATTGGTCCGCTCGAGTTCAGTCCTGAAAGAGAAGATGAAGGGCTGCTGCGGTAGAAGCTCGAGGACGGTGGAATGTTTGGCTTTTGGTACGACTGAGCAAGCTTCCCTGTTGTCCGATAAAGCGGTGGCGCGGGGCGATCAGTGATGCTCGAAAAGAGGTGGCATCGCTCGAGTCGGATGGGAGGAACTCACTGAGCGAGCGGGCGTATTCAACCTCCAGCGCCTGCCGTTTTCTCAAGAAGGAGGCAAGCTCTTTCGATTGGCGGATGGATTCCTCCGAGTACTTGAGCACAGACTCATATGTCATTGCCTGACGGGGCGGGGCTTGCGAAGGACGAACGCTTGGCAGGGGAAGTTGGGTAGCTGGGAGCTACTGCGGAAAGGAGGGCGGAGTGTTAAGGGGTGCCAGCTTTTTTTTTTTTTTTTTTTTTTTTTCTCAAATTTTTCTGTTTTCCCGTTGTCCAATGGGGGTCATTTGAGAAAAACTTTTCTCTCGCGGAGGGGGGTCGTGGGTGAAGTGGTGTAGTGGGGTAGTGGGGCAGTTAGGTAGTGGAAGAGGGTGGGGTGGGGAGGGAGGGTGGGTGGGCGCTTGCGCATCGTCGATAGTCGTTGGTCCCCAATTGCGCCAACTTGTGCCCACCTGGCCGTCCTGCTTCGCCAACCCATCGAGGAGCGTGTGGGGGCTCCCTCTCTCTCTCTTCGTCTCTCTGTCCCTCTCTCCCTCTCTCTCTCTCTCTCTCTCTCTCTCTCTCTCTCTCTCTCTATCTCTCTCGCTCTCTCTCTCTCACCTCTTTCCCTGGTGCGGAGCGGGTCCGGTTTTGTTGATTTGAAATGGAAGCGAGTGAGGGCGGAATTTGCAGCAAGGCCAAAAAGGAAGAAAAACACAAAAAAAAAAAAAAAAAAAGAAAAAAAAGAAATTGGATAGCCTAAACAGCCGACACCGTCCGACTCAAACCCCGATTGCATCCGTCGCAGTGCTCGCCCTGGCCGATCCTTCTTCAAACGACTTCCCCTCCTCCCCCCGCCCGCCATCCTCGCCAAAAAGCCCCCTTAGGGCCGTCTGCGCCGTCATAAACCTCCCCCCTATTCTTTCTCCCCCCCCCGCATCTGTCCTGGACGGTGCCGGGTAGTCCGTCTCTTTCTCCTTGTTGGCACCGCGAATATGGACGACGGCGGCCAGCGCAGAAGCGGAGACTCTTTGGCCGCCAACGGGGCAATTGGTGCTTCTGCCCTTCCTGATTTCACGGCTCACGCCAGCGCTGCGACCGAGGTTTCGCTTTACCGATCATTGTTTGCTGCGATCGCGGACCTCGATCTCGACGTGCAACATCCGACTGATGGCAGCAACAACGAAAGGGGGAGCGATCCCTTGTCGTATATGAGAGATGTAGCTGCCGCCGATAGACCACGACTCTTGACCACCGCAGAGCTGGATCGTCTCAGTGCAGCTGTGAAAGAAACCGCTCAAGCGTTGGTGCGGAGTTTGGAGCCAAGGTGAGAATTACCGTCCTTGCCGGGGCCGGCCCAGATGTACCGGATTTAATCGATCGTGGCTTTGAAAGAGTGCTGCTTGGACGGGAGCCTGGTGTATGGAAACTTCTGTCGTCCCTGCTGGTCCATAGTCGTAATCAGTTACTGTCGACACTGGGATCACCGGACAAGCGAGGCGTCTCGTCCCCGGATGTAGCAGCATCAGGGTTGATATTGTCCACAGCACTCTTCCAACTGGTGCGGAATCTTTGTGCGGCTGTGTCCGACAATCAAATCCGGGCAAAGTGAGTTAACCACCGTCTCGTCAATCCCTAAGAAGTTGGATACCTCAGGAATGCAGATCTTCCTGGCACCGGAGAAGAAATCCTGTCCTACCTCTGCAGCTGGCTTGTTACGACGGAGCGTCCGTATTCCACTACTCGGGAAAAAGGTTCCAACGAATATTCAAAATGTCATACTGATTCCACCAATGTCAAACTTCAGTGACCGCATGCGTTCACATGGGAACGCAAATGCTTGCAAATATCATGACTGGGAACCCTGAAGTGCAGAATATTCTTTGGCCGCATTACTTCATTGAATCGGACTTGCTCAAGTAGGCTACACCGTGTCGAAAGTAGTCGGATGCTGAATTGCTCGTTCTTTCCTAGGCAATTACTTAAAACGAATGATAGGAAAACAACGAAATATGTTTTATTAGCCACCTACAACTGTATTTACAATGATGCCCATAGAAGGTTAGTTGGTGAATGTGGAGACGACCGATTCTTACTTGACATAATGCAGCTCGTACTTGTTGAACACTACTGTCGGACGCCACCTGATCACTTGTTTCCTTCGAATCGCGGCAGAAAATGCGGACAGCGAAGACGACTTGTTTGAAATAATGTGAGGCTTTTCCATGACTGATGCGCGGCTTCTAAAAACTTGACTGCTGCTAAGATGTGGAATTTTCTGCAATCTGGTCGAAGTCGGTCTTACTTCAGAAACTTTCAAAGCGATCAGCATGACACAAAGCCGTTGCACCACAGGAGGTGCCTGGCTGTCGAAGGAACACGTCACTTTCCTCAAGTTCATCGATGGCCTATTGGATTCCAAATTGCGACCTTCAACCCGCCCTACCTTAAATAACTCCGCCATAGGCCCGGAACCTTCGTTTACCAGCCAGTCCGCTGTCTGCGTCCTCAGCGATAGCAGCTGTCTTCTCTTTGTCAGTATGTTCATACGGCTGGTCTCGGTCATCGACAGCTTTGCAGAGTGTCATCTTCCAACTTTCCCATCTTCCGGCTCATCAAGTCAGTCGACTTCGGAACAAGCCTCAAATGGACCGGGCAAAGCGAGCGAATCTCCTCTTCCTGTCAACGACCTGGACGCCGTAATTCTTCTCCTGCAGTACCTTTCGCGTGCCCTACGCAGTGATGACCCTGTTGTCGCAGTATCCTGTGGGTCTGGTCTGCACCAGAGAAGATTAGAATCTCTGAAGTTGGGGCTTGGCGCAGCGCTGGTTCAGCTGTTGAGGCTTGCTGACCGCCTTCAGCCTCCAACCAAAACCGGGCCGTTGGGACGGTCGAATAGGACAGATCCGGCCTCTGGCGGAACAATGTCAAGCGTATCCTACGGGAAAAGTCCAGCAAGTCCAGAGACTATGGTCGCTCATGGATTGTTTATGTTGAAAGTTGATGTTGTTAAGGTGATTGCTAATTTGTGTTATCGATGCATGGAGGCGCAAGATGAAGTAAGTCCGCCCATTCCGGGACCTCATTCCCCTTCTGACATACTTTTGGGGCAGTTACGCGAGCGAGGGGCACTGCAGGCTGTGCTCAACAATTGCAACATTGATGATACCAACCCATGTAAGGAGCATGACATTGCGATTGAGTTTTTGAGGTCCTTCCACTAACACGACCATTTTTTTGATTTTCTTTTTTTTTCATTCCTCTCGTGAATGGCCCCACCAGTCATAAAAGAGTGGTCGATATTTGCTATTCGTAACCTGTGCGAAAACAATCCGACGAACCAAGCATTAGTAGCTGGGCTGCAACCCCAGGCTGTGGCTCCAGACTTGGGCGGAGTGCTGGAGGCTGCTGGGGTGCAAGCCTCACTGACCCAGGAAGGACGGGTGCGGATTTCACAAACCACCCAATGAAATTGCATAGGGGGAAACGATCATGTTTCGATTTTTATATAAAATCACCAAGAAATTCTATAATAAGAGGAGTTGTCCAAAGATGGTGGTTGGGGTGCCTTGTGAGAAGGAGAGGGGTGACCGCAGATCGAACAACAAAGGTGGCTTGGAAGCAGTCATATGCCACGGGCCTCCTGGTCCACCAAGCGAAGCGCTTCCCTCCACTGTGCCAAAGCCTCCCCACGATGGGCCAGCGGGTCCTGCGCTGCCGGCGGTGGAGGTGGCGGCGACGGTCTCCGCAGGCCGATCGCCCCGGCGGCGCTGAGCCAGTCCGCAGCCATCAAGGCCAGCGCGGCGGCGGGGGATGCGGAGGTCGTCGTGACGGTGGTGTTGGGGCTGGTGAAGGTGGGAGACGAGGCTTCTGAGCTTGTCGATGAGGAGGGCGACGAAGACGGTGGTGGTGGTGGTGGTGGTGCCAGCGCCGAGGCGGCGTGGCGAGGAGCGTAGCTGGTGCAGCGGGTCAGGGTAGCCATGAGGAAGGGGAAAGAAGTGCGTGCGATCGTCCCTCCTTCGGTTTCTTTTTCCGGTTTTTGTTTTTTCTGCTGATTTCCACTTTTGGGTTTATCCCACCCTTCTTTCTTTCTCTCTTCCTGACGGCCGCGCTGTGGGTGATCGCCGATTTATCCATTATGACCGTGGGAACACGTCATCACTCTTCTTTTTTTTTTTTCTTTCCCGGGTTTTCCCGCGCTTGCCGGATCTCTCTCAGCTATCTATCTGCAGTGCCTGCGGCCAAAAAATAAGCCGCAGTCAGGTCTTGTGAAAACCCTGTTCGAGGTACAGTAACATTACGCAAGACTGCTGCAAAAGTTTTCATGTACGCCACGCCATACAGAATTCATCTTAAGCCCCTTTTCCAAAAAGCAAAGAGTTCTACACATTAGAGTCGGTCTGGGACATCCGTCAAACAAAAGGCAGTCTTTCAGCAAGCTAACGACCACCCCACACACCTCCCGACGCGGTGCGAGGCACACTTTGGGTCTATTCACTTCCAAAAGCCAAAGCTGACCAGTCCGTCCCGGTTTTTTTGCCGTGCTCGCTGTGTGCCTACACGCCGCACCCCCAACTCATTGTGGTAGCTCATCTTTGTAACATGTTGCTTTTATTTCCACTAACGGCTGTTGCCACACCTCCTAATTCTTTAAAGGAACGCTCCAACAACGAAGAACGACGAAGCGAAAAACTGGGACACGAGAGGGGTGGGGAAAGAGGGGAAGGAGAGAGAAAAAAAAAAAAAAAAAAAAAAAAAAAAAAAAAAGGGAAGGCCTGCCCCTTCGCCAAGTCCAATTAAACACGCTGAGGCCATCATCGTAAAAAATCCACGTCGAAAGTCGTCATCGGCGCCCTTGCCCGCCCCTTTGACCGACTCCGAGCAAGCCGTGTCGATCCTCCCTCGGTAGCACCTTCGCTTCCTCGTCCTCGCTTGCTGCCGCCTCCGTTGACGGAACCCAGATCCTCCCTCGCGCTGCCACCCGCACTGCGCGGTGACGGCGCGTCTCCGGAACCGTCGATGCCCTTGGAGGCCACCGAGAGGGGCTTGGGATGTGGCTTGGGCTGTGGCTGCTGCTGCTGCTGCTGCTGCTGTTGTTGCTGCGGCTGCTGCTGCTCCATCTGCTTTTGTTGCTGTTCCTGCTGCTGTTTTTGCTGTTGCAGCAGCTGCAGCTCGGCCTGAGCTCGCTTCACGCGCTCCGCTTGGAGGATCATATACGCCTCGTACTGCTGGCGCTGGAGCTGCTCGCGGTCCTCCTGCGTCGTCGGCGTCGCCGCCGATGATGCGGTCCCGCCGGCGCCGGGCTTTGGCGGAGTCGCTGACAGCGTGCTGCCCGTCACCGAGGCGCTCGCCCCGCCGCTGAGCCCACGGCTCGCTGGCGCCGATGACGACGCGGACGCCGATGACGACGATGAGAATGAGGTCCCTGGGATCGGGATCGGCCGGGCCGAGGTCGGGCCGCTGTACTGCTGCTGCTGCTGCTGCTGCTGTTGTGACGGGTAGTACTGCTGTTGCGGAGGTTGCTGGAACGACGACGACGAGTTGCCCGGGTATGAGTATTGAGACGCCTGCGGCGGCCGCGGAGGGTAAAACTGCGGCGGCTCCTGCTGCTGCTGCTGTTGATGCTGTTGCTGATGGTTTGGATGGGTGGCCGAATTGTGTCGCACGGGTGGCGCAAAGGACGGCGGCTGGTACGCGATGGCGCCTGGATGCTGCGAGCCGAGGACCGGCGCCGACACTGGGGCCAATTGTGCGTCAGACGACCGGCGAACGCCGCTGTGAATGGAGCCCAGGAGGTGGCCTCATCCAGGTGGCGGCAGCCTGCTGATCGGCCGTCCGCAGGGTCCACGATCGCACCGACCGGGCCCCGAGAGGCCCCGCTGGGGTTTGCGTCTCGTCTTTGAGATCAAGGATCCAGCACGGTATCGGTGGGTTGCCAGGCACCGTCGACGCGGTGCTGTGTGCGCTCGTGACGTTCAGGAAGGACAGCGGCTGCTCCGACGGCGCGTTTGAACGGTACAGCAACAGGATGCCGTCGCTCAACAGGACAAGAGACCGGCGCTTCCACACGCCTTGAGGGCTCGCCGGCGTTGGGGTTGCTTTGTGCAGAGAGCCATAGTGGATGCAGCTGTGGTGGAAAGCGAATTGGGATTGTGTGGTGTGTTTCGGTTAAAAGGTTAAGGATTCATGCTGGGGCATTGGGCCGGCAAGCGGCACGGCCGAAGGGGGTAGGGGTGCCTCCGTTCATCAGAGAATGCACTTACTGAGGTCTTCGGATTATGGCGCCGTAAGAGTTGTCAATATTGCTGATGGAGGAGGCTCGCGGCTGGGAGGCAGCGGGCGTGATCTGCCCGGGCATGGTCGAGGACGGTGCTATCAGCGGTGTGGCTTGACTTCCAAACTCGTCGATCGTGTCATCCAGCGATGAGAGCAGCGCATCCAAGCGGCTCGTCACCGTGGCCGCCTTGAAACCGCCACTCACAACAGACGACGGAGTGGGCGGCCGCTGACGCTCAAGAGACGATGAGGCAGTGGTCCGGCTCGACAGGGACAGGTTTGCGGAGGAAAGGCCGTCAGCCACATCGGGGGACATGAGCCGATCTTGATCGTAGGGGTCTTCCAGCGAGATGGCGGCCATCTCCCCGGCCAAGTACGGCGAGGGCGTGTTCGAAGCAGCCGACGAAAAGCCTGGAGCGCTTCGGAGGCCGCCGGCGGGGAACGCCGACGGACCGGGGAACAGGGGTTTCGACAGGGCGGACTTGCCCATCATCGGACCGCGTTGCGCGCCCGGAGGCAGGGGAAGCCCGATTCCGGCCGACGATGCGGCACCGCCCTCTCGCTCTACGTCGTAGGACGGTCGCGGACTGCGATCAACGAGGCGCGGCTGTGCGGAGGAGGAACCTGGCAAGGATCCCGACCGCCCGGTAGCAAACGATTGCAGGGTCGATGCACCTCGCCCACCACCACCACCACCACCACCACCGGCTGTCGTCGTCGTCGTGGTTGTCCCCGCCGCAGAAGGAGAAGGAGAAGAAGAAGAAGAAGAGGAAGAGGAGGAGGAGGAGGAAGCGTTGGTGACTGCGGCGGCAAGGTCGAACTCGTCGTCGCTGTTGTAGTCGTCGGCGAGGTAGCCGGACAGGATGCCGATCGACGACGCCGCCGACGACCCCATCGGAAAGGCCATTGCCAAAAAGGTCGATGGAGGAGCGGCGAGGAGGAGAAAAAGAGAGAGAGAGAGAGAACGAGGGCGACAGAGAGACAGAGAGAGAGACTTGAGTGCGAGAGAGAGCGGGCGACAGACAGCGGCTTCTTCTTTCGATTTCTATTTCTTTTTTTTTGGGCGACGCTGTCTTAGTCTCTCTCTCTAGCAGCGATGTCTCTCGCTCTCTCTCTCCCTCTCTCTCGTGCCGGTCTGTCTCCGCACTCTCTCTCTCAGAACTCTTCCCACATTGGCTTGCTGGGCTGTCTGTCGCTGCGGCTGACAACCCATTGCGGAATGCCACGAGAGAGGGTCTATCCTGTTTTTTTTTTTTTTTTTTTTTTTTTTTTTTGATTGATAATCAAATTAATTTTAATATGTATGGTTATGTATGGTTAATATGACGAGATTCCGTAATACAAAATGGTTCCTTCCTGTTTGGGTTTGATTATTTTTGTTCATTCTTGCCATTCACGGCATAAATTGTCCAAAACGGCTCTCGCGCTCTGTCTGTCTGTCTCCCAATCTCTCTCTGCATGTCTCTTAGTCTCTCTTGCTCATTCTATCGCAACCCTCTGGGCGATAAGGGTGGGTGGAGTCTCGGGCCTCATTTATTTCTTCTCGTTTGCAAAAGGGCGCCAAAGCGCGCGGGCAGACCAGATGCGCAGACAGACAGCAATAAGGCGATTGCATTGCGTCACCCGCGGCCCCGCTCCTCCTGGCCGCCACCTCATCCCGCCACCTCCTCCTCTCCCTCCGCCCCGGCGCCGCCGCCATCCCCGTCCTCGTCGTCGTCGGCGTCGTCGGCGTCGTCGGCGTCGTCGTCCTCCCACGCGTCGCCGTCCAGGTCAAAGTTGCCTCCGCCCATGCCGCCCTCGATCATTTGCAGCTGCTGCGCAAGCCGCGTGCGCTCCGGGTGCCGCCCGAGCACCTGCCGGAGCACCCCCGCGCCGCGCTCAAAGAGCCCCAGCGCCTTGTCTGCGTCCTCCTCGAGCGAGCTGGCCATGATGCACGCCTGCCCGAGCTATATTCCAAAAAAAAAAGGAAGAATACGAGGGGAAGCCGGGGGAAGTGCGGGAAATGGGAATGCAGCTTTGTCAGTGGAGAGGTGGGGTGCAGGAAAAGGGCATAAACAAAAAAAAAAAAAAAAAAAAAAAAAGAGAAACAAAATATTCACCATTTCCTGGGTGTGGTCGACCAGCTCCACATCTGTGACCTGCGACAAGGCCTCCACGGCTTCGGATATCCGACGCCGAGACTGCGCTTCGTCTCCTCCCGTCGAGTCGATCAAACGCGCCAGATCGTACAGGCAGCACCCCCGCGCGACTGCAAGCACTTGCTGCGACGAAGCGCCGTGGGGAGGAGCTTCGCCGTTTGCCTTGCTCGATGCCGATGACGAAGAGACGTGGGTGGTTGGCGAGGATGAACTTGCTATCTCCACCCCGTACTGGAGAAGGAGGGCCGGAAGCGTGTCTTTTTTGGTTTTTGTTGAAGGGGCTTTAGTCGTAAATCGCCCAACCGGTTGTTTGTTTGGCGCACCTTGTTTGTTCTGGGAAGAGAGAGAAGCGGCGAGTTGCCTGAGCATGTGCGTGATGCGAGCGCGCTCGATTTCCACTCGTCCCGGGCTGGACTCCAGCAAGGCGATGCCCTAAGAGAACCGAGAAGGCGGGGGGTCATTGTAGTCATCGAAAACAAGCCAAGTGGCCCCAACGCCTAAAAAACACATACGCACAAACCTTTTCGAACGCGCCTTTTGCCTCGGCCAGCCTCTCGAGCTTGACTCGCCGCACCGCTCTCGCCTCCTCGTCGTTCTCCTCCTCCTCCCCGTCCGACGCCGCACCGCCGCCCTCGTCCCCCGCGTCCTCCTCGCCGTCGTCGTCGTCCCCGTCGTCGTCCTCCTCGCTCTCCCACGCCACAACCCCTCCCGCGGCCGCAACTGCCAAGGGCACGGCCCCCTCGGCGTCGCCGCCGCCTCCGCCGCTGCCCTCGCGGCCCGCGCACCGCACCCACTCCATCAGCGCAACGCCCAGCTCCAAGTACGCCGTTGCCGCGTGTTCGGCATTTCCGTCGCCCCCGCCGTCGCCCGATGACGACCCCGACGGGTCCGCCGCCGCCGTCGCCGTCTCCGCGGCGGCGGCGGTGGCGGCGACCAGGCGGCGTAGGCTGCGCACGGCGCGCGCGACAAAGACCGGGACGCCCGCGGCCGCGCCGAGGTCCCGCAGGCATCGCGCGTGCGCGAGGCGCGCTGCACGCGGGGCCGTCGCCGCCGCCGCCGTCGCCGCGGCGGTCGCGGCGCGCTGACTCGACGACGGGGCCGCGGTGGCGCGTCGTCCGCCGCCGCCGCCATCCTGCTCGTCGTCGTCGTGCGCGTCCGCGAGGGCCGGGTGCGCGGCCTCGAGGGCGTCGACGGCCATTTCGAGCAGGCGGGCGGCGGCGGCGGAGCGCGGGAGGGTGGTGGTGGTGCTGTCGGACGCCGACGCCGACGCCGACGACGCCGACGACGCCGACGACGACGGCAGCGACGAGGCGGAGAAGGTGGAGGCGGCGGTCGGCGCGCCGCCGCGCAGTTCGTCGAGGGCGAGGCGGTACAGGTCGGCCGGGTCCGCGGGTGTGGCCGACGGTGCGGCAGAAGAGGGCGCCGCCTCGCCGCCTGTCGTGAAGTGGACCTCGGCGATGGGCTCCGACGGCGCTGCAGCGGGTGCGACCGCCGTGTTGTCGGGGTCGTCGGGCCGCGGCCGCTTTGATGCGCTGGCGGTCTCGCTGCCTGATCGCTTCATGTTGACTTGTTCGAAGAAAAGAAAAATAAAAGCAAGTTCGGGAGGCGCCGAGACTGCAAGCCCAAAATGAAGATTGTGTTCCCTGCGATGAAGTGGCTTTTCAGCCGTGCCCACGGAAACGTATGAGAATGCTTTATTACAGACGAAGAGATCCGTGTAACGAGGGGGTTGGGGATTTCCACGAGAAAAAAAAAAAAAAAAAGAAAGAAAAAAAAAAAAAAGAAAAGAAAGGGCACCGGAAGTGCGTCCCGCCTGGAACTAAGCGCTTGCAGTCGGAGGGAGCGTGGTTTGCTTGCTCACGTTAAGGAAGCGGCCGGTATCCCTGGAGAATACAACAGCGTCTTCCTCCCACGGCCAACCACCAAACTGGGTCGAACGATAGTCGGAAAAGGCTGAGCAGAACGGAACAAATCTGTTAGCTGCAAGCCCACACATAAAAGCAAAACGTGACAGCAGAAAGATTGGGCCCACAGTCAAGCGATGGTTTGTTCAACAAATACGCACCCTGTCGAATTTCGGCTTCAGTGCTCATGACGAATGGGCCATATTGGACGACCGGTTCGTCAATCGGTTTGCCTGAAAAGCAGACCGATTCGGTTTAGATGTGACACACTGAAAGCTTCTTTTTCTTACCTTGTAGCATCAAAATTTCAACACTAGAATCCGTCTCCACGCCGTTGAACTCAATCAAAATTGGCTCCTCGGGCGAAACCGAGACAAACGACATCATGGGAACGGGCTCCTCGGCGATCATGACTGCACCCCGTCTTGACGGGCCTTCCACAACGTAAAACGATCGGTTGCTGCCCGAACGAGCCGCCGGTAAAGTAATTGTTCCGCCGGGTTGCATGCGAATGTGGAACACGTGCACGTCATTTTCAGGGTCTGCCGCCCAGCTGTTCGGGTTGGGTGAAAGGGCTCGCTTTCCCTCCAGCTCGCCCGCCCATATCGTGACGGTCACTTTTCCATCCGGCGAAGTGTGTTTTGGGATCTTGGAGCGAAAAAACTAAGTCTTGGACGGAAACAGAAAGAAAAGAAAAAGAAGAGTCAAGCTTACTTCTTCGTGCCAGTGCATCACTTGGGCCGGCGGGACCATCTTCGACTTCTTTGGCAGGTTCAGCCAAATCTGAAAGAGTCGAGCCGGATTGGGCTTGTCCATGTTGATGAGCGGAAAGTTTTCGCCGTGCACGATACCGCGCCCACTTATTTTTTTTTTTTTTTTTTTTTTCCGGAAGAAAACGGTGGGTTGGCGTCGAGGCGAGGCGGTATCCAACACACAAGAATTGCTCCTTACGCGGTCATCCACTGAGCGTCCCCGTTTCCGTAACGTCCACTGCACCCCAAACTGTCGGTATGGTCGATCAAGCCTGTTTCGCAAATGGTTCAGCGAGCTTGTTCAGTTCGAAAGTTTGGTCCGGCGTCGATCTGTGAACCCTCACCCTCCATCGTGCAAGTGAACGTTTCAAACCCACGATGCGGGTGCTGCGGAAAGCCCGGAATGCGATCGCCGTGATACTGAATGAATGGGGAGCACAGCATGTTGAGCGAGAGTCGGTCACCGCATTGCAAATGTTATGAATTTTCAAGTCATGCAAGAACGGAGACGTAGGGGCACGCACCATGCGATACGGAGCGTTCGGGTTGAAGTCTGCACCGTTTCCTCTCTTCGGGGCCTCCATGCGCTCGTTTCCTGCCGGGTACAGGTCCTTGTGGTAGACGCAAAAGAGAAAGGGGTTCTGCACCTCAAAGGGCGCGGGAACGCTCAGCTTGCCACGGTTGGTGATGAGGGATAGGGCCATCTTGCGACGCGGCGGGGGGGGAGGTAGCGGGTGCCGTCTCTCCGTCGGATGCCTCAGCAGCAGCAGCGGGGGGCGAAGCGAGATCGTTGAGTGCGGCGGGAGGAGCGGGGATCGAGGGGGAGCGAAGCAGGTACGCCAACAAAAGGGCTCCAAGTGCCAGGAAGAGCAGGGTGGTGGAGTTCAGAGCGACGTGCGTCGGTGGTGGTGACAAGGGCGGGGGCGGGGACGGCTTGGGAGACTTTGTCGATGGGGACTGCGACTTGCTGCTGCTTGGCGAAACTGCTGGCCGTGTCATTTGGTTGGTTGGTTGTTGGCCTTCAGACAAGCACTGGTTGTTATTCCTTTTCGTATTTTTATTACTTTTTGTCTCACTTTTATCTCTTTTGGATCTTTTTGGGCAAGAGTTGAAATTGAAGCAAAAAAAATAAATAAATTAAAATAAAAAGTAAAATAATAAATATATAAAAAAATGCAAAACAAAGTTGTGCTTGTGTCCAAAAAAGGAAGACTGAGTTCGATAAGACCGCCCGCGATTGGTCCGTTTTGCACCATTTCACCTTTCTTGGTCATTTTTTTTGTCTTTTTGCCCGATTTCGTTGTTCGCATGTTACTTTTCTTTTTCTTTTCCTTTTTTTTTTTTTTCTTATTGTTTCTTGTGTTTCACTTCACACTCACATAAATCGGGCGGCCGGCCTCCTCTCCCATTCCCTTTTCTTCCCACACACATACGTTTCGAAAACAAGCGAGCCTCCCCCTCCCCTCCCACCCATCTTCTTCTTCTTCAGACGAGAGAGAGAGAGAGAGAGAGAAATGGCTTCCATGACCTTCAACAACGGCTACCAGCAGCAACACAACCTCGTCGCCGGCAGCGTCAGCATCAGCAACGTCGTGGCATCCCGTGCGGAGAAGGAGTTTGGCAAGCTCCAGAGGCTCATCGAGTTGAATCAGCGACTGGAGGCCGCACTCAGCATGCCCCGAATTCCCGTCTCCGCTGCCGCCCGAGAGTGAGTATTGCAAATGCATTCGTCCCACCCACACAAGGCATCGACCACCTTTTTTTCTCCCCCGCAAAGCGAGCTAACTCATTACTGGCGATATCCTCCCGACCCAGTCTCGTCAAGCACTGCAACACTGTGTCTGACCCGCTCATCCCCGGCTTATGGGGAGAACCTTCGGGCAGCCCGTTTACTTCCAACTCAAGCTCGAGCGACACCGTTTGCTGCATTATAATTTAATTAAGGGCGCCAGCAGGACTAGACCCAAACCTCTTAAGCAGTGCCCCCCCCTCCCCCCCCCCGAAAAGCTATTTGATTTTGGCTTTTGATCGTTTATTTCATTCGAAGGATCCTATTATGAATGGGTGTAAAATACATTTTTTTTTTTTTTTTTTGGGTCGAGTAATATCGGTTCGCAACGCAGCGAAGAGAAGGAGCGGAGGAAAGAGAAAAGAGAGAGAGATGGAGATAATCGTAAAAAAGATAGTAATTTATATAATGCCCCAGCAGCTGCGTATGGAGCAAGGAATTGTGCCACCGCTCTGCCACTGCGGAGTCGGAAAGATACATATCATCCACGAAGTGATTCAGACCGAGAGGAGCGCGACAGCGGCGGCCCCGGCGGCCCCGGCGGCAGCTAACGAACAGGTTACGGACGATCCCCCGGATGTCGAAACGCCAAAAGCGGAGATCGTGGTGGCGTACCCGGTAAGAGTCTGCGACAAGGACGCGCCAACCGTCCTATTTTTTCAAGGTGAATGCTTTTAGTGGCCCGAACACTGAAAGAAAAGAAAGAAAAAAAAGGAAAAAAAGGGTGGGATCGGATCGGGAAAAGGGGGGCAAGGCCGTTGTTGTCCGTCAAATCTGCTTCCCGCACCTGCAATCGCTGAGCAAGTCCGCAACCGCGACGACGGATCCGTCCACGTTGACGACAACGCCGCCGCACGAGTTTGCGACATTTTGGACCGTGTCGCCAAAGGCCGGGAGCACGCAGAAGCACTTTAAGAAGCTGATGTAGTCGGCGCGCTGCCAGGTCGAGGTCGATGCGGGGGCGGTCGAAGACGACGAGGACACGACGACGGGGGCGCTGGTGATTGTTGACGACGACGACGACGACGAGGCGGTGAGGGAGAACGGTGGCGGGGAGACGGTGGGCAGGGTGCAGAGCTTGGTGTAGGAGGAGAAAGCGTCCTGGGCGGAGGCGCAGGCCGAGGTCGGGGGCTGGGTAAGGGGAGACGCGCCGACGGCGGCGGCGACGGTGGCGGCGGCGACGAGGAACGCGATGGAAAGGTGGGGTTTGGCAAGACAGCGAGAGGCGGCGACAGTCATTTTTTTGCTTTTTTTGTCACTTTTCTTTCCACACACTTATTAATATTTTGCCTTATTTTTGTTTTGGGAGGTTGTAGAGGAGCAAGTCTCCAGTATTTATGTGCGTGTGAGTGTGTGTGTGTGCGTTACTGTGTGTTTGTGTGTGCGTGAGTGCGCGCGTTGCGTGTGTGAGTGTTGGCGTGCGGGCGTGTGGTGTGGACGCAATACGCTTGCAAGCGCTGCCCCCGCCCACAGCTGCCCCCGCCCGCTTGCTGCGGCTGCTGCGCTGCGGCCCCTTTTCGCTGCTGCTTCTACTTCTGCACGAGTGGTGTCAAATGGCGTGAGAAAGAGAGCGTGAGTGAGTGAGTGAGTGTGTGTGTGTGTGTTTGTCTGTAATATCTTTATTTAGCTGAGGATGCTCCACCCACACACTGATGGAATGAATTCAAAAGCAGACACAGACAACAGTAAATCAAAAAAAAAAAAAAAAAAAAAAAAAGAAAAAAGAAAAAAGAAAGCCGCCTGCTGCCTGCGCCCCCCTGTCTGCAGCCAGCATGTCGCAGCAGCAGCATCAGCAGCAGCCGCCGCTGCCGCACACAGCCTCCGCCGCCGCCGCTGCCGTCGCCGCCCGCCTCCCCCACCTGGCTGATAATCGGTTCGCGCGCGGAGCAGCCGGAACCGCTGTCGTCGTCACCAAAACCACCTCCACCACAACCTCCTCAAAGACCAGCACCGCCACCGCGGCATCGTCTTCTTCTTCTTCTTCCGCCGCGGCGGAGATCGACTATGCTCTCAAGTCCAAAATAGCTGCCCTGGAGGGCCACCTGACGGTGTCGGAGATGCGCCTGAAGGACGCAGAGGCACAGGTCCAGGAGCTCAAAGCTTCCGCCTTGGCAACTGCTCGTGAGAACGTCATCAAGGCGATCACCACCGTGCCCCCAGCTAACGGCACAGCCACTCCTGGATTGCATCCGTCGTCGTCGTCTTCGGGCTCTCTCTCCGTCCCTCGCATCACCACGACCGCCAGCACCACCGGCGCCGGCGGCGACCTCGGTCACGGTGGCTCAGAACTGGCGCTTCCGTCTGCGGGTGGCACCTCTCCCCGTCTTGTCGCCGCCCCCGATCTACCGCCGCCAAGCCCGACCGGCTTGGCGGCGGCGCTGTTGCCTCCGCGGCCCCCCCCCGCGCGGATCCTCCATCAAGATAGTTCAGCGGACCGTCGTAACAACGAGCACCTCCCAGGCGCCCACAGGCGCGCCGGCGCACATCCCAGCCGTCCAAACCAACATCCCCGCACTTCACAGCCCGGTGGTGGTGGTGGACCTGACAGCCGAGCTGCACGCCTTGCGCTTTTGCCTCTCCGTTTTGGATGACAACGACGAGTCCGCACCTGCAAGCGACCACCGCTTTGTGCATGCGAGGCACGTGGACGTGGAGGCTGTTCAGAAGGTTCACGAAAACGTGGCCGCGGTCTCGCAAAGGACGGACGAGCGGGTGGGACTCATGCGGGAATTCATTGCGGCAAAAGAGCGCGAGTGGATTAAAGGAACCGTATCGCAAGAGGACGACTACGAGGGTCTCTTCTTCCAAGCGACTCGGGGGTGGGCAGTTTGGAACGCTCCTCCAAAGGACTTGAAGGCATACGGGTTTGGACGATCGGACAGTTACAAATACGACTTTTTTATATCCTACCGAGTTGCTTCGGAGTCATACTTGGCGCGAGAGCTTCGGCTCCGACTTATCAAGCTCAACTACAAGGTCTTTTTGGACCAGGAGAACCTTAAAGATGGAGAGGTGAAATATACCATTTCGTGCTTCTCTTCCGCTTCACGCTAACATACACTCCTTGCGCGCAAACTACCAAGAACTGGCAAACAGGCTTCGTGACGGGGTTAAAGTCTTCACGGGTTGTTCTGTTGCTTGTTTCGGCAGCAGCTCTTGAGCCGCGTCGCGTGGCACGTTCCGTTTCGGCTGTGGATAATGTTCTTCTAGAGTGGGAAACTGCGATGGCAGCAGCAACATTTGGCTTCTGCGCAGTGTTACCAAGTGAGTTTTTTTGCAGCGGCTCTTCTACCTGCACTCTTTAACATGAACGGTCCCATGTGCACAGTATACGTCGGATCGGGCGTCATCGATATTTCAAAGTATCCGAAAGACCGTTTCAAGCTTGTTGAGCGGAATCCAGGAACAGAACTCTTTTGCCGACAGAGTGCATTTACCACCCTCCGACGACTGCAAAGCATCGGAATGCGTTTGTCGCTCCCAAATCCGGCTCGTGGCTTCACGGACGATCATATAGGCAAAATCGCAGCAACGCTCAAGGGCTTCAACTTGACTTTTGACGTGACCCAGCCAAAGAAAGCTCTTCTTTACTTTCAAGAACTTGGCGAAAAAATCTTTGGGCAAGAGCCGGGTGGCTCTATTTCAAAGGCCTGGTTCTGCAAGGATTGCAGAATAGAGCCAGTGTTCGGTGACAAATTTTCCAAATTTCATCTGGTCATGAAACACAATAACGCGTGGAAAAACTTTAACGTTTCCCGTAAGTTGATGCTGAAATCATCGCGAAAACGGCCGTTTGACGTTAATTTTATTCAGGACAAGTTCGCGAATCTGGAGCAGACACTGGCCTCTCAGCGCTCATATTAGATGATATCCGCAAGAAAGAACCAGAGACTTTGACCTTCGCATGTACGCTCTTTCGGAACACTTTCTTTGAGAAGCGCATTACAATGCTTATCTCAATTGCCTTATCAAGGGGAGTCTATTCAGTCAAAGGACCCAATCGATCAACAAGAAATGAAGGCAATCACGAAGGCTCTAGAAGCAGCGCCGTCGATCAAGTCATTGAACTTTTCGTGTGAGTCTTTTTGAGACCTAAGGTCTTTCAGCTCAATCAACGGCCCAGATAACTTTTTTGATGATGCGGCCGCTCGAGAACTCGTTCGCTGGATCAAAACATTGCCTAACCTCGATCAGCTCTATCTTCGGAGCGTAAAGTCTGAAAATTACTCTCTTGTCGCAGAGTGTCTGCGCTCGCTTGTAGATTCAAGAGTCTCGGTTCTCCGGGTGTGGGGTCAGTGTCCCCTCCGTACGCGTTGCCTGTATTTACTGACTCTAGCGCAGATTCGGACGACTCTGAGGCTGACTTGGAAGCGCTATCCTCTCCTAAAGCAATGCATTCTATACAAGTGGCTTTGAATGAGTATCTTGCTTCGACCAAATCACTGAAGCAGTTAAAAATTGGGTGTAAGAAATGCTGCTTCCAGAGGGCTTGTTCCTTGAACTTTTTGACCGAATATTGGTGCTCCTTAAAAAAAAAAAAAAAAAAAAAATACAGATGCAGGAGACTTTGCCCCTCTCGCCGAGGCGCTGGTGCAAAACCACAGCATTGTCCAGCTAACTTTTGCCTGTACGTTTATTTCGTTGCATCCTTCTTCCTTCCATTGAACCAGGCGTTCCTAGACGCTCATGTGACACACGACGTGAAGAGCTTCTTCAAAGCGATTGCCCATCATCCCACAATCAACGAAGTTGTTATCTACGCCGGTAATTTTGTCGTCGGCTATCGATGTCAAACACTGATCGGCGCCCTCATACTAGCACCGGTCTTGGTTGCACCCTGTGCTGAATTCATCAAGCATTCCGGATCCCTCAGGAAAGTCACTCTCAAACTTAAAGACGGTGACAGAGAGATCGTTGAGAATGTTTGGAAAGGCGTCGAAGTCAACAGAGCGTTGACCGAAGTCCACTTGTGCATTCCGAAGGATGCCGAGCCAAATAACTTCCTGCCTATGGCGTGCTTCCCAACAGCGTTGCGGGCCACAAGCACTTTGCGAGTGTTGGACTTCTCAGGTGAGATGATGACGATTAACAGCTTCGCTTATAATGCTTTCGTGCATTTTTCAGCATTCAACTACGCCCAACCTTGTTTCTTCGATTTAGCTGGTGAAGAGATGTTGTTTGAAGGCTTAAGGGAGAACAAAACTCTGGAGGTCCTGGACCTTAACTCTTGTTCCATTACCGCCGGAGGAGCACTAAAAATTCTGGAGGGTTTGATGGGGCACCCAAAGCTTTTTGAACTTAACATGTCGGGTGAGAAGTTGACAAATTAGGGTACTCACGAAAATCGCAACTAATCTGAAAGCAGGTTTGCAACTCACCGGTTCATCTTCGTTCATGCTGAAGGGATTGGTGACAGCCTGCCCAAATTTGAGCATTCTACACCTCAATGGTATGACCCGCACTTCCATGCTTTTCTGTCGCTGTTCTAAATCCAACCCAGAAAATAATCTTGGAAATAAGCCTGTCTTGGCGCTATGCCAAGCTTTGCTCCAAAAGCCAATTTTACAGGAAGTCCATCTCGATTGTAAGATTGCACATTTTAAATGGAGATGCCTGCCTTACTCGTCTTTCCACTGCCAGTCGTGCAGATGGATGCAACAGGAGCCAAAGGCCTGGCAGAAGTTCTTACAAAGACCAGCACGCTCAAAAATCTATACATTGAAGGTGATAGGAAGCGACCGTGAGAGAATTGTACCCACACCAACAACACTTTCAGGAAACGAAATTGGCTGGCCCGGCGCTGAGGCTCTAGCGTTTGCCGCAAAAGAATGCCAAAGCCTCACTACCCTGCAAGTAGGGTTCGCAATAACCAAAGAATCCGCTCTCCAGTTTGTGGATGCAATGGCAGTCAACACCAAACTGTCAATAAAGATGGGGAACATGTGGTTCGCCGGTAAGCCTGCGTCTCTTTCTGACCATTAATGGGATTGCGGACTTCATCTCGTTTCTAAGGTATCGTCGACTCGAAAACCATGGAATTACTTCGGTTTTCGTCGATGCGGAACGCGGGAACGGTGACCGCTGCGAATAACGAAGGTGCCACTGTCAAGAATATTGCCTCGGCCACTCCCCTAATATTGTTTTTTTTCACAGCGTTAAGAGTTTTCGATTATATGTCCCACTTTGCAGTTCCCAATGGTAACAATCAAAGTTACTTTGAAGCCACTCAACTCACTTGTTGTTCAGGTCCGTTGATTATTAATGTGAATGAAGACAGTTCGAAACAAACCCAGCAGGAAGCGAACCAGCCCACAGTAAAGCAGCTCAAGCAAGCAGTGCTTGCACTTGCAAATACAATACAGAGGACTTCGTCCGACCTGGAAGTCTTCCAAAGCGCGAAAGTAGCTGTGGAAAAACTCGATGCCATGATGAACAAGGAGAAGGAGACAGGCACAACCCCAACCCGTCGGATGAGCAAAGTTTTATCAAAACACAGCAGCACGGTGAAAATGAGAAAGTCAACTGAGCGGATTAACAGGCGCAACCGGCCAAACTTTGGGAGCGGCAGCTATTATGTTGATGAGCACCACTATACCATGGAGGCAACGACTGAAGACAAGGATTCCCATTCTGGAGGAGCCAGCTCTCACGTCGCGTTCTTGACTCAATTCTCTCGGTTGTCTCAGGCGCAGCAAGTTGAAACGGCTATTATTCGCGAGCTGACTTTGCGACTGGATCTGGAATCGTTGAGAGTGGATAAGAAAGAACATTCGGACGCTAGACAAAGTGACAACCCTGGCGGGACTTCTCCAGATGACGATGACGACTCCTCTTCAGAAACTGCCTCACTCAACGCAACAAAAACTGAGACGGAGCTTACACCGGTCGTTTCAGTTGCGACCTTTTACAAAGAAGCGCACAGATTTATTGATGTACGTTGCAAAAATTTTGCCGTTTTTAGATTCTCTCTGTAGCGCTAAATCTTTGAGCAGCCGAACCTCAGCGAGGATTCTCTCGTCAACGGAACCGAGTTTGCCAATCTCTATGTAATTCTCATTTCCGAAGCAACTGTGCAGTCTGTGACGGAGACGCGCGAGTCGCTGATGCTTGTGTTGTCGATTTGGGATTTCTTGCTCAAATCGGCCCTTCGAAAGAGATGCAATATTTTGCCAAGTTTGTTCTTCCCCAACCCTCTCTTGCGATCCCTGATTCCCGTCCAGTTTTTATTGGAACAGATATCGACGGCTTCCAAAGGAAGCTTAAATTTGCTTTGTACAAGGCCTTTGAATCGTCCAAGACTGTTGATTCGGATTCAGTGATCCGCGGTCTTCAAGTGATTACACACCTTTTCCGCCTCCAAGGCATTGTCTACACGGACAGCGGCAGCTGCAAAACTATTATTGCCAAAATACTCGGCGTTCTGCAGAGCTTTTACCGAACTAGCCAGAAGCGGCTTGAGAGGCTCGCAGAGGCCATAGAACAGCTACCCCCAGGAATGATTGGCTCATTGTCAGAAATCACATCACAAAGGCTTCTTCGCCTGGAATCCGTTTCCGAAGATCAAGTTAAAGCGCTCGCTGAAATCATTCCGCACCTTCGCAAAGCAAAGACTGCAGAAATTTTCCTCGCGACGCGGACCAACGATTCCGGCGAGGATAAACTCAATCGAGATGATCTCCCTCACACGATGGGTGGCCTCGACCACATCGTTGATGGCCTCCTCGACAACGACTCCATCACGGACGTGACGTTATGGAGTACGTTCTGGTTTTTACAATGCAACGGTCTAGCATTTCTTTTGACTATCTTTGTTGCCTTCCTCAAAAAAAAAAACAAAAAAAAAAACCCATCAAGCCCCAAGACAGTACCGTTCAGAGCAAGCGTTGGCTAAATTGGCTGATTGTCTTCGGTCCTCCCCCTGGACTTCTCTCAATCTAACCAGTAAGGCAGCTTGGTTGAAATGCCCGTGGTGAATTAAGCTTTTCTTTGCCTGGCGTACAGTGAATTTTGAGAGGACTACGGACGTTGCAGACCTTGGGGATGCCATTGGGAAATCGCAAGATTTGCGCAAGCTTTCTCTCGTTGGAAACTCGAAAGGCCTCCGCTATTTCCGTGTTATGGACTATCTTGGGCTCCGCGCGGCGGGGATTCAGGCCCTTTCTGACGGACTGAAAAAGAATCGCTCGATCGAGAGTTTAGACATTACAGGTGCGGTTTGCTTTCCTTGTGTCTCGTCTAGACCTCTGCCTTGCGGTCCAGCTCACAACCGCCACTGTGTTAGACAATGGGGTTGACGCTCAGGGCGCGCGCGTTCTCAGCTATGCTCTTCAGGGCCATCCTTCGCTGAACCGACTTTCGTTGGCCGGTATTGTGCAGCTCCCCGTTTACCCCCGCTCACACACACTGATTTTCACTTTTTTTAGGAAATTCCATCGGGATGGAGGGTGCCAAGATCACGATCGAGCGCCTCTGCTCGAACGACAGTCGGCTAGTCATAATCGACCTCTCTGGTGAGACAGTAATGTTCTTTCAATGAGCTGCGCAAACCCGATATCTCATATGAAAACGATTGTAGGAAATAACATTGGTTCTTTGAGCGACCAAATTTTCGTTCCTGTGATTGAGTCAAATAAAACCCTCAAAGAGTTGCATATCTCCGGTGAGTAATTCCAGTCCACCTTTCGAAATGTTTTCAAAACTGATCAGTCTTGTGGCTTCTTTTCATAAAACAAAGAAAACAAGATCTTGGATACAGCTATGATCTCCATCCTACAAGCATTAACTGTCAATACCACAATCACGGGCTTCTCCTGCGCACGTAAGACATGTCCCTCGATAGCTTGATGGCGCTTCTTACTCTTTTCCCGCAGGAAACCACATGACAAGAGCTGTTCTTCCATCGCTGGAGACGCTGCTGATGAAAAACAAGACGCTGTTGACGCTCGACATTTCTGGTTCGTCCGCACGTCATTTCGGGTGTATTGGCTGACTCGACTTTGCCACTGTTTGTTTGTGCGTAGGTAATCCCCTTGAGGATGCAACGCACCTCGGAAAATCCCTTGCGGCCAATACAACCCTGGAATTTGTGTCGATCGAAAGTATGTTATCCCCTTTAGAAATGAATTTTGTTTTTCTTTCCTTCAGTTGAGCCACGAATTATTTTAATTCATTTTCAAGATATCAACTTTGCGGACCTCTCTGGGTTCTGCGAGAACGTGAAGGGAAACCGGTCGCTTCAGGAAATGGAAGTCGGTGCCCTCGGGGAAGACCTTGACCTCCAGCGCCACGTCCAACCCCTGGCGGACATGATGAAGGCGATGCCGCGTTTGACTGCCCTATCGATCTCTGGTGAGGGTTGTGCGCGCGACGTGTCCTTTATTTTTTGTTTTTTTTTTTTATTTTTATTTTTTTTGTTTTGTGGAGTTTCTCTTGTTTTAGCACGTTCGCTTTTCCTTCTGACTTATCCAACCCCCGCCCACTCCACGTTCCGCATTCACAACTATTCCTCCCCTTTCCCCCAACACTTCCCAGGTGGCATGCAAGCCGAAGAGGTGAAGCAAGTCAAAGAGGCTTGGCTGTCCGTGAGCGGAAGGGTGGCCGGCAGCCTCATCATGGACGGCGTCGAACAGCTGGACGGCGACAAGCGCACAGACAGCGACGAGTACGACGACAACGAGGAGGAGGAGGACGAGCAGGACGACGCAGACAGCCATGACGGGGAGGAGCCCATCGAGGCAGGGGACGAGGGCGCCGTGGCCGCCCCAACAGTTTGAGGTAGTAAATGGGTTGGGACTGCTTCGGTTGCGCGGATTAGGTGCTTTGTCATTGGTGGGGCATCGAGGAAACTTTTATTGCGACAGCATCTGATGAGGGAAATGGGAGGAGGCGAGGCCGGTGCGGTATTCAAGTTTGTGTGGGGTTTGCCGATCGGTAGTTTTTTTTTTTTTCTCAACGGATAGTGAAGGGAGCGCACCGTCGGCCACTGCAAGTTGAAGGGAGGTGGTGCCAATATTATTTGTGGTTGAAGATCGGCGCTTGGGAAGGAAATCTGTAATTGTCGGAGAAAAATAGCTGCGCGTGGCGAGCTTTGTTCTGGGGGGCACGGGAAGGGGTCGTGTGCCACAGGAACAGACTTTTCTTTTGTTGCGCACAGGAGCAAAGAGAAAAAGTGAAAGAAAACAAAAATTTTAATCAAAATGAAGAAAACGAGAAAAAGGATCACTCAAGACCGCTCGACAGCACAAAAAAGATAACCAAAAAGCCCCTTTTGATGGCGGATGGTGTGGGTTTCAATAGTGTCTGAAAGCTTGCACCCAACAGGCACTTCAAGAACGTAAATGGCTGGTTTAATTGAAACTTGATATGACAGGTCAGCAGCCAAGCTTTTGTAAGCCCAATCCACAATTTGAGCTGACTTCCATGGATCCTCATCTTTTTCGTCCAACACAAGCGTGCAAGTGATAACTATTGTGCCTGTTGTCGTGCACCTTAGCGATTGCCTCATACCCAGCGAGTGGATGAAAACATATTGCAAACTTCTGGGGGGGGTCCTCGTAACACTTCAGCTGGTATGCATTTTTTCGAGGAATTTCAACAAAGTCACGAGGGTGGATTGGCATGATCGGAGGCGGGCTGGTTCGATGTGACTGGCGAGGGGAAGATGATCAGGAGGATTGCACAGACATCGGAGAAAGTTGTCTCTTTTTTTTTGGTGGAGATGGGGGGATGTTCTCGGCATCTGAATTGCTGCAGGAAACCTCATCTCGGCGGCGAGATGACATTTTCGACTGATGAACTTTCTTTTTCTTGGCGACTTTAGCAACTCTCTGTGTTTGCGCTGGTCCTTGTGGTGGAGATTGCTGCGCTGTCTGCACAGCGGATGGCTGAGCCGGTGAAGTGGGTGGCTCAGTGGCAGGTGGCTGAGCTGGTGAGGAGTTAGGTGTTGCTGAGGTCTGAATGTTTTGTAGCACACGATCAGTGATCGCCTTTCGCTGCCACTCTGTTCACAATTCACGTCAAAAGAAAATCTTTCATGCATGGCAGAGCATACCTTGCAACTTGCTATTGAAAAATCCTGTTGAGAATTTTACAAATGACGGAAATAACTGTTTTATCTCGTTGGCGGAGAGAGTATCAGACTGGAAGCAAGGAGAATCGGTTTGGGAAAGTGTCTGCGCGCGTTGACAGAGGTTGCTCCAATCTTCTTCACTCCACAGCTTATCGTTTTCTTTTTTACGAGCCATAGGTGCAGGCGACACACCGAGACCTTTTATAACCAAAAAGAGCCACCTCCTTCACTCTGATCAGTCAGTGCTCCTGCCGCATCTCATCTTGTGCTGCTGCTCGGCACCTGTTTTTTTTTTCTTGCATCGTTTCACCCTGCTTTTTTTTTTTGCATTGTTTCAGGCTGGATTCCGGTGACCCACCGGAAGTTGGAGTGCCCACCGGAATTTTCTCTTTTTTGCTAGTATTTTAATTAGAGGATCGAAGGTTTTTTGTACTGAAAATGTACACAACAAAAAGAGAGGCATTCCGGTGGTTCCCAGGAAATGGGGAATCAGTCTGCAGAAGTCACTTCATATGTCAACACAACGACTGTTTTTTTTCTTGACGCTGGCGTCTGGGGTGCGCATAGGGGCAAACGGCAAGCAAATGGAGATCGTGTGACAGTGGCAGTGGGAATTCCGGTGTCATTAATTGATTTCAGTGGTCATGTGGATTTCCAACAGGCGATGGGCTGATGCCCACGCTGAGGATTCTGATGCCATGTATTGATAAATGCAGGGTCAGGTGAATGCCGATCAGATGGCTGCAGATTCCATGAAGAAGAATTTTTTTTTTCCTGTGGATGATCTTCACTTTTTTACAAATAAACACAGCAGATTTCGCAGGAAAAAAAAAGCAGAAAAGAATGGATGTTGACTGGAACCTTGTCGCTCGGCATTCCGATCACGCTTTGTCAGTCATTTCGGTGTGTCCGAAGTATGCGTCAAACTTTGGGCAAAACTTCACGCCAAAACTGTCACGTTTGAGCCAAGACATCTCCTCTGGGCGCTGTACTTCCTCAAGTGCTACCCAACCCAACCACAAGCAGCCTCTCTTCTCAAGTGCGATGAGAAGACCTTCTTGAAGTGGTGCGACAGGGCTGTTGATGCTCTTGCGGAGATGGATGTCGTGAGTAGTTTTCGTTAATGCACCAGTTTTGAGCTTCTAAAATTTCATGGAAGATCCACCTTGAAGATCGCTTCATCGATTGGCGCTCCTCTGAGCTGACAATGTACGTTGATGGTATCGACTGCCGTATTCGCGAGCAAGTGATAGTCGACTCAGGTGACTACAGCCACAAGTTCAACGGCCCTGGGATGCGCTATGTGATTGCGACAGCAACTGGCACAGGGCGAATTGTTTTTGTTTCAACTGGCTATACCAACCACGATTGCACCATTGCTGCTATGGACCTCATAAAAACGTTGAATGAGAAGATTTTGAGGCGTGCTCTCTCCCTTTTTCAATCCCACCACAAGAATGTCAACGGCTGTGTGAAAGACTTCGATATACTGGCCGCACCATTCTGACATGACCTCAGCCGCCATCCTGTTTTCTTTAACGCAGTGGCTTGTGTTGTGCAGGTGATGATGGGTGGAGAGGCGCAGTGGCCAGTCATCCCAAAAATTCATGCCTTGTTCAGGCCAAATCCTGTTTTGACAGGATCATCCAAGTGGGGAAATCGAAAAAAGAAGGAAACAGGCAGAAGGCGAAAGCAGCTTGTTTTGAACAAGCCACGAACAGAAAATTGGTCGCTTCCAGTGTGAGGGAGCCACGACGGTGCATGGCGAGGTCGCAAAGGTCGGAATCCGCAGGAGCAGGTGGAGAAGTTGAGGCTGCATCGGCGACGTAATGAACAAGGAAAAATTTCTCCTATTGGTGGTTTCTGTGACTTGCAGGAAAAACAAACGAAATTCCGTCACACCCCCCCCGAGAACGGAGTGTAACGAAGTGCAGATATTACATCAGATGGTGGTGGTAGAGGAATTGGGAGAGTTCAGGAGTAAATTTGGCCCAAGTGTTGAAGAGGGGAGGATGGTCAATGTAGGAGAGGAGGACTGAGTGAATGTTGCCAGAACGGTCAGGACAGAGTGCAAGGACTTGAGAGATATCACAGAGGTGAAGAGGGAGTGGAGTGAAAACATCAGGAGTGCAGGAGAAGTAAGGGCAGAGCTTTTCAGGATGGAAAACAGGGTGGATACGCCAAGAAGGGGGAAAGTCAAGTTTGTAAGAAATACCAAGTTTTTCAATGATTTTGAAAGGGCCATAAAATTGAGCAGAAAGTTTGGGGGAAGGACGACCAGTTTGGTTAGGGGGAACGAAATCAACAGCACAAACGAGAACAAGATCACCGACTGTGAAAGGGTCAGGGCGACGGGAGCAGTTGGCATATGCGGGTTGACGGTCCTGGGCGCGCTGAAGAAGGTCTTTCGCAACAGAAAGGCGGGCTGTAAGGTTGTCAAGGGTGGCATTTTGGTGGATAGGAATGCCAAGGGACAGAGGAGACAGGGGATGTTGGCCCGAATCAAGGAAGAATGGTGTCGATCCAGTGCTGGCGTTGATCGAATCGTTAATTCCAAACTCAACAGCAGTGAGGTGAAGATCCCAATCGCGTTGGTCCCACGCGACGTAGTCACAGAGTGCTGAAATAATCCAAGCATTTTTGTTCTCCGTTTGACCATCAGTCTGAGGGTGGTAAGCAGTTGACATATCCAGGCGAGTGCAGAGAAGGGAGGTAAGCTGCTGCCAGAAGGGGAAATAAACTTCGAGTCACGGTCGCTAATGATCACACGGGGAAGACCATGGTGACGCCAAACGTTGTCAAAGAACTGGAGAGCGAAGTCACGAGCAGTGTCTGACATGCGGCTGGGCCAGATGTGGGTACGTTTAGTGGCTGAGTCAACTACAACTGCAAGGGCATTGTGTCCACGTTCTGTTAGGGGAAGCTTTGTAATGAAGTCAACAGTAATGGTGTGCCACAGGTGAGGCGCGATGTTGTGAGGATGAAGAAGACCAAATTGTTGACGACATTCAATACAGTTACACTGACAGGTGTCACACGTTCGTACATATTGTTGGATATCGGAGTGGAGACGTGGCCAGTGATAAGTCCGAATGACTCGTTCAGCTGTACGCTCCCAACTTCCGTGAATCGTCTCATCATGGGCAGCTGTGATCAGGGAAGGCCGGATGGCTGCGGGTGCGTAAAGTCGTAAGACAGTAGCGTCGCGAAAGTAGAGAAGTCTGTTGATGCGGGTGTATCGACGGAGGTGTGGACGGGGGGTTCGGCAAGTCGATCCAGCGACTCGACGATTGTGAGGTACTCTGGGTCTGTATTGTAGTGGCGACGCAACAAATCCGCAGTGATTGAAGTCGTGACTGAGATATTAAAGAGGACAAAGGAATCTTTGCCAGTCTGCGTTGAGACCTCCAAGGTGTGGTGGCGTCGTGAAAGAACGTCAGCAATAGAATCCCACTTTCCAGGGACCCATTCAATTTCAAAGTCAAAAGATTCGATGTGTTCCAACCAACGTAGCTGAACAGGACGGAGCTTGGGTTGGTCGGTGAGGTGACAAAGTGAATGTGTTCAGTCAACAAGATATGGGCGATGTTGCTTCAAACCCTCTGCCAGTGCAAGCAGTTCACCCTCATAAGGATGATAGTTGGATTCTGCTGGGTTGCACTTGCGAGATGCAAAAGCAATGTGAAGTTGCGTTCCATCATCAG
Organism: Zopfochytrium polystomum; assembly: GCA_025765615.1. Lineage (NCBI taxonomy): Eukaryota > Fungi > Chytridiomycota > Chytridiomycetes > Chytridiales > Chytridiaceae > Zopfochytrium > Zopfochytrium polystomum. The sequence goes on from JAIVFJ010000021.1 coordinate 322,056, forward strand.
CGAGGTTGATAAAGATGAGAGCCAACAGCAAGTTTTGACCAGTCAGTTGCGAGGTAGACAGTACGTGACTGACAAGGAACTGAGAGGAGTGATGATTGTATTGGAAACAATAATTCACTTGAGGGATGGGACAGGTCCCCCATCCCCCTTTTATACCTTTTGAGAGTGTTCCTTGTCAAGACTCAAAGAAAGTTCCAGAAAGAGCAATTAGCAATACAATCATACCAATGATACCAATGACAACAAGACAAGTCAGGAAAGCAAAGAAGGTTCCAGAAGGTTCCACAAGGTTCCATGAAGGAATGTTCTAGAAGGTTCCAGAAGGTTCCATGAAGGAATGTTCTAGAATGTTCCAGAAGGTTCCAGAAGGTTCCAGAGGTTTCCAGAGGGTGATTCATAACAGTGACCGATCAAAGAAGGCAAGGTTCTCCGGACGAGCGAGCGCTTGTTTGACAGAGAGGAAGACATGCTCATTGTCAGGAGTCCATGTGAATGGTGTAGCCTTCGTAATGGTCTCGCCTCGGCGAAGTAGATCCGACAGCGGTGTGAGGACTTTAGCATGATGTGGGATGAAGCGATGCAAGGTGTTCGAAAGTCCAAGAAATGCATGCAGTTTGGTCCATGAGCGTGGCGATTCAAAATCACAAATAGAGTCAAGCCAAGAAGGAAGAACAGAAACATGGCTGCGTGAGATGTGGTAACCTAAATACTTTACTTCAGACTGCAAGAATCGGCATTTGTGTAAGCGGCAATGAAACTGGTTGTCCCGAAGGCGACGAAGAACAGAACGCAGGTGCTCAAGGTGCTCTGCGTAGGTTTGAGAAAATACAAGAAGATAATCAAGGTAGACTGTCAGGTAGAGGTCGACCATATCGTGAAAGATACGATTCGTGGTGGCCTAGAATGTTGCCGGTGCGTTTGCAAGACCAAGAGGCATTACTACCCATTCGAAATGACCATACTTCGTACAAAAGGCAGTTTTGTAGCGGTCCTCAGCAGCTACAAGGATCTGATGATAGCCTGAGGCAAGGTCAAGTGAGGTGAAATGACGAGCGCCCTGCAAGCGATCCAGAATCTCTACGATGTTAGGAAGTGCTGTGCGGTCACGGACAGTGTTCTTGTTAAGAAGACGATAATCAAAAACCAAACGAAGCTTGTCCTTTTGGTGAACAAAGAAGATCGGTGCTCTGTACGGTGAAACTGAATGACGAATGCGGTCGTTGTCCAACAGGAACTTCAACTCAGAGCGAAGTGCTTCAAGTTCTTCTTCGCTCATTGGATAAATTGGCTTAAATGGTGGCGGCTGTGAAGGATCAGCAAGAGGAATGGTATGATCAAGACCACGAGACGGTGGTGCACCCTCAAAGGTTGAGAAAACTTCAGGAAACTCTTCTATAATTGCTCGTACTTTTGGGTCAAGTTTCTCAAGAGCGGCTTTATCTGCGTTATCAGAGTCCTGAGTGGTGCGCTTGTAGTCTGGCGGTGCATCCACGGCAGACGCAGTGACATTGAACAGAACACCCCACTTCACATTGTCCTTGCGAATGGCACGACGAAAGGCTTGTGCAGTGCAGAGCTCAACATCAATGTTCGAAAGCTGGGAGTACAAGAGATGGCCGTCACGAAGTTGTAAGGTCTTCAGATTCCAATCAATGATAGGGTTGAACTTCTCAAGCCAATCCATTCCAAGAATAATGTCATATGCGATGCGTGTTGCAACAAGGTTGTGAATAAACTCCAAATTTCCAAATGAAAATTCCAGCTGTTGGTGTAAAGATGCTTTCAACTTCGTGTCACCATCTGCAAGATTGACTAAAAGATTACGCCCTTTTTTGTTGTATGGTACTAAGTTTTCACTGATGAATGAATGACTAGCACCTGAATTGACAAGGATTTTGATCAGATGACTTTTGAATACTCCATGGAAAACTAATAGCTTTGAAGGTGAGTTGGCACTACGTGAAACGTGGTACAAATACAACTTATACTGCGGGGGTACTGAAGTCTCTGCCAAATGTACAACGCAGGCCAGAGCGGCAGATGCAGCGGCTCCGGTCGACGCATCTACTGGCGCGTCGTCTCCAACGACGGGCCTCTGCGAGGTGGCCTGTTTGTCGGATCTGAGTTTTTTGGTTTTTTGTTGGGATGCATGCACTTATCAATTGTGTGATTATGGGCTCTACAAAAGGTACACCATCCTTTCTCTTTATACTCAGCTCGTTCTGCAGGTGTGAGAGGTGCGAAACGGATGGTGGTTGTGGTGGACGACTGAGCCAAGGTGTGATTCGACTTTACTTTCAAACGAGCTTTCATTGCATCAACTTCCATAGGATCCGAGACTTCCTAGATGCGGGGACGAGGAGGCGAGCGTCGACGATGCTGGGAAATGTGAACAGTAGCTGGCGCTTTACCCTTAGAAGACCAAATGATTTCGTCCAGCCGTTTGGCTTTTGCCTGGAGCTCCTGAAGATTGTCATCAATTTCGTAGAGTTCTGGTCGAGACTGGAGTTCGGTCTTCAGGCCTAGGAGATACAGGGTACAAGCAAGCTTCATAGACATGCTGTTTGCTGCTTCTCGTTGGATGGTGCTGTTAAAACGATACGAAAAATCCTGCGCAGAAGTCTTCTGTCTGAGGTCCTTCAGAAGAGCGACAGCCTTGTTGTACGCTAAAGTTGACAGGAAGTTCGAATTAATCCAGTTTTGATATTCAGCCCATGTCATATTCGTTCGAGTTGCAAGTGAAAGGGTTTGCCAGAGTTGGTAAGCCTGTCCTGTAAGGCCAGTACGAATCCATGAGACGAACGTCAGGTGCTTGCGGAAAATTGCAGGTTCGCCATCTGCACGAAATTTGTATAGCAAGCATTCCTTGTGGCAGTGCGAAAGATACTCTCTGACAGCGGTTTGGCATTCGTGTGATGGAAGCTTCAAGCATGAACCATCAAACGTTGGGGGCTTTGCAGAAGGCATTCGAAAACCAGGAAGTGGGGCGGGAGCTGTGGGTACCGGAGCCGCAACAGGTGGCGGTGCGGGCATGGCAGCTTGTGCACGAATCATTGCTTGCACTGCTGCTGCGACGATAGCCTGCATTTGAACTTCTGAAAGTTTGACGTGGACAGGCGTTGGTTGTGATGAACCAGCTGTGGGAAGCGAGGAGAGGCTGGTGACGGGGGCGTTGTCTTGATCCAACGACAATGAAGAGAGCGGCGGGAACTCGCTACGGTACGCCGAGAGGGTCGGAATAGGCACTGGAACTACGAGGGTCGCTGCGGTAGTCGGAGTTGGCATGGTGTTAGCAGTGTTAACGAATGCAAAGGCCGATCCGCCCTGTGCAGATTGGTAGCCTGAGCTACTTCCTTCAGTTGTCTCTGGTGAACAGGAACGAGATCTGTGCTGCTGGTGGTGTTGTGTCTGACGTTCGTGGCGTTGTGTACGGTGCGACTGAGCAGGCATCGAGGTCGACATCGCAGATCACGAGGTGGGAAGTGGGAGATAGATCTGGTACTGGAACGAACCAGCTATCTGCTGCTACCAAATGTGAGGGAGCCACGACGGTGCGTGGCGAGGGTCGCGAAGGGTCGGAATCTGCGGGAGCAGGTGGAGAAGTTTAGGCTGCGTTGGCGACGTAATGAACAAGGAAAAATTTCTCCTATTGGTGGTTTTTGTGACTTGCAGGAAAAACAAACGAAATTCCGTCACATCCAGTGAAATAAAAAATTTCCGGTGCGGGTGAACCTTTTCCCGGGTCCCCCTGTGGTGGTGCAGAAAAAAATTTCTCTCGCTCAAACGAAAAAAAAAAAAAGAAAAAAAAAGGGAAATGTCATTCTTTGCAGGCATAACTGCGTGGAAACCCCCAAAAAAGGAAAAACGAGAGTATGAAGGGGGGGAACGTTCGATGAGGGGGTTACGGGACACAAGTAAAAGGGGAGTGGTAGTAAGAAAAAGAAAAAGGCGTGTGTAGAAAGTAAGGGTTGACGAAAGAGCGAGGGGGAGTGCATAAGTAAGGTGAGACGAGACTAGCGCGCGCGGGGCGCGCGCACGCGGCCGCGCAACCCCCCACCTCACTTTGCCGTCCTCGCCTTCTCCCACAAGCGCAAGACGTGCGGGGCAAACGTCGTTGCGTGCGCTTTGCGCTCCTCCTCCGTCAGGAACCTTGCGCCGCGGACGTGGCACCCGCCGTCGCTGCCGCCGCCGCACCAGCAGCGGAACGGCTGGTCCATCTCCCACTCGGTGGACGGGTAGAAGAAGGTCACCTGCGCGCCGGCGGGGATGTCCTGCACGGCCACGACGCGCTTGTTGGGGATGTCGAGGGCGACCGTGGGCGTGCACGAGTGGTTCTTTTTTTGATTTTTTTGATTTTTTGTTTGGGAGTGGAGCGTGAATTGTGAGTTGGTTGAGTGAGTGGGTGGGGCGCAGTGAGTGATCGAGCGTGTGTGTGGGTTGTGGGGGGGAGAGTGATTGAGTGATTTGGTTGGACGGTTGTGATTGGGGCGCGTGACAGCGAGCGGGCGGGGGGTTGAACGAACGCGCGCGGAGATGAGATCGGATGAATTAATTGGCGTGTTGTGCAGAGAGAGAGGAGAGAGAGAGAGTGAGAGTGAGAGAGAGTGAGAGAGAGAGAGAGAGAGAGAGAGAGAGAGACAGGAGGAGACACGCTCCACCATAGTCGCAGACGTCAGCTTTCCGTCACGTTCGTTCCGAAAAAAGAAAAGAGAAAAGAAGAAAACAGGGGGGCCGTGTGGCTTGCCCAGTCGGGTCCTATTGCACACACACACACACATCTCGCTCTCTCTCTCTCTCTCTCTCTCTCTCTCTCTCTCTCTCTCTCTCTCTCTGTCTCTCACTCTCTCGCTGCACTTCTCCCAAAAACTCACCATGTAAACGAGGTTCGACTCTGGCAGCAGCTCAATGTGCTCGTTGTCGCCGACCTGCACGGTACTCCAGCGTTTCGCGGCCACCAGCTCGCCGACGAGCGGCGCCACGACGTCGCCCTTCTTGAAGGCGCGCGTCGTCACGAGCGACGACCCAAACTCGCCTTCGCCCACCCGCACTACCTGCAGGTGGCGGAACGCCTCCGCTCCGGCGGCAGTTGGGCCGAACGGCAACGCGCGGGCGATGGTCGCCGTCGTCGGTGTGGTCGTCGTTGCTGGGGTGGTTGCTGTTGCAGCTGTTGCAGCCGTTGTTGTTGTTGTTGTTGTTGCGGTGACTGTGGCGGCGGCGGCGGCGCTCAGAGGCGTTTGCGGCGTGTTGGTCGACGTCGCTCTGGTTGACGACGCTCTCGTTGGAGCGGCAGCGGCAGCGGCGGCCGACGAGGAGGATGGCAGCCGCCGCCGCCACCGCGGCAGTAGCAGCAGCGGGGCCTCGCGCGCGGTGGTGGTGGCTGTGTGCGCAGAGGAGGAAGCCGCCGCCGCCGCCGCCGCCGTAAGAACGGGCCTGGACAGTCTGATCATGGGTGTGGTTTGTTTGGACGAGAGGACGAGAGGACGAGAGGAGTTGTTGTTGATGGTTGTGTCGCGTTGTTTTTCTTCTTTTTCTGCTTCTTCTTCTTTCTTCTTCTTTTTATTCTTTTCTGATTTTTTATTTTATTTTATTTTATTTTATTTTATTTGTTTGAATTTGTTTCACCCCCTTTTAGGACGCTTTTTGGAGTGCTTTCTTCTTCAGACAGACACGGCAAGGAAGTCGCCTCAATTAATTTCAATTTGTCCTTTTTGGAAAATATCCCAAAAAACATGAGAGGACAGCAGTGCCAGTGGCGGAGAGACAGCGGGAGAAGAACCCCTTCCACAGAGACAAAAACGACCACTGTGGGGCGAAAAAAAAAAAAAACAACCGGAACAGCGCATGGATGACGAACGGCCTGGAGATACGCCGAACAACAGGAAAGAAAAAAAGCAGCCAAACAATTCAACCGAGGCGATGGTGCATTATTAAATATTAATTAAGTATTGATTCTTAGGTGTGGTAAAGTGAGTCTCTCCCGCTGCTTCCCCCAGGCGGCAAGCAAAATTCTCCGTTTCTGTGGAAAATGCAATGGTGCAGTGGCCAAACTCTGACATCCAGCGTTGTTTCTAGCGAGGGGACAACATCAACATCATGGCGGTTGTTCACCTCAGATTATTCTTGCGTCAGATATTACAGCAATATCCTGAAACCTTTGCTGAGCGACCCACTCACGAAGTCAAATACAATTCGCAACAGATAGGGCAAGAGACTGACAGCTGGATTGCAAGAAACAAAATGGAGACAAACTAGTTTTGTTTTGGTATTGTCAGGTCTGTCTGACGCCCAGTCACAGGTGACATCGCAAGTGGATTGCTCACCAAAGTTTTCAAGATATCGCTGTTATACATTCCAGGTGAAAGTGTCAACAGGGAGGCTTTGGGCAGGGATGTGATTGCTAGAGTTCGCTCAGGAGTGTGTGTAAACTTGTGCGAAGGTATCGAGCCGCCGCAGGTGTATGACTCAAGTGTCCCTATCAGTGACGAGTGATGTGTTGAAGTGGTGGCTGAAATGTCACAAGTGTGTGTCTGATGTGTTGCTGATGTCACGCATTGATTCACTGATGTGTTGTAGGTTTGAGATGTGTATGTTGCAATAACGGTTTGTTTTACATGGGGTGCTGCATCTCCAGTTGCTACTCTGCTGGGGGCTGCCCAGCTGTCCCCTATTTATAGCAGGGTGCTGGAGGGACAGTTGGGAGGCAGAGGCACAGCCTGGAAGGCATCTCTGAATAACAATGCCTGGGAGGCAAAGAGTCAGGAAACCTTCGAGTGGCCCAGCTGGGAGATGATGACACCCTGTTGCATCAGGCTGATGTGGCCAAACTCCATGGAGTGTGTGAGCAAAGAAGTGATTGTGGCTCCCATTATTCCTATCTAATTGCTAGTGTAAAGCACAACGATGAGGTGGATCTGGCCAGTGGATCGAAACCTCAGGAACCTTCCCAAGCACTCATATAGCGCTGAAATACCCTCAAGAGAGTACCAACGGGCCAGAGGATCTTGAATAAACTATTACCAATGTGCTTACACTCCAACTGTGATGGCACACGACGTCATACAAACTAACTTGCCTCTGCACACCAACTTGAGATTAAAAAGATGGACAAAGCTTCCTGCTACAGGAAAGCCAACAGTTGCAATGTTTTGCAGTTGTAATCGCAAAGCGGCTCACCATCATTCCTGGGGCAAAAGAGCTCCACAGGGCTCGTGGTTACAACTTTATGTAGCATGGAGCTCTGTCAGCACCCTATTCATTGGTTACATGATGGACAAATCCGATTATACTGCAGATATGAACAGCCCTACTAGATAGTCGGTTCACAGCTTTGCTGTCCCGCGATGCAGCTTGTAACCAAGTTTCCTGCCATAATCGCGATTGACGTTATCAAATATAACGAGAAGCTCCATACGGCTGTTTGGTTACAATTAGCCTCTGTGACGGCAGTTCAGGTCCCTCTGGTATTGCAATGAGTTAAAATAAGATATGGGAAGGCTATGCCTTACCACCTCATCTGCGAGGAAATTTGTAATCCAGCACCCCAGAGGGGAGCTGGATTAAACTTTAAACTTTATTTTTGCAACTTTTGCATTGCTGATGCAATTATTGATCCAGCAAGATAGAAAGAGTATCCAATCTTTGATCTTCTGGCAACCTTTTTTGGAACCCTGGACTCTCCCAGAGTGATGACACCCTGTCATATGGAAAATCCTTCGCCATGAGGCCAGCCACGTTTTCACACATGACAGAGCCACAAACGTGAGCCCAGTTGTTTGTTCTTTGGAGCCAATGTCAACATAAGCAGAAGCAAGCTGTAGAGGACAATGTGGATTCATAAATGGATCATGCTCCTGAGAACAACTTGCAGTGACCTTTCCAGAAACTTCTTCAAAAATTATGTGTGTGCTCTCACACGCAGAGCAGGGAAATCCAAATCTACACCCATCCTGCCTCTCTGAATAGCAGTATCCATTAGGCCTACAGACATGCTGCTGCACACAGTTGCACAATTCTTCATAATCCTTGGCCATTTCTTCAGCTTGATCAAGTATCCCTGAAATATCAACAGATGATGGATGGGGATCTGGAACAGTGCCAGTTGGATTCTGCACAGCCTGTCATGGATTGTAGGCAGAGATGATTGTGTCCACATTGTGGCAGACTCTTCTCTCAGCTGTCTTTCCTGCTTCAACAAGTTCACGCAGACTTTCTGGATCAAGATTCTCCACTTCCAGTGCTTCTGGATTGGCCAGTTTCTTGGCAGCTTCTCTTCCAGTCCACACTTTGCCACACAGGTCCACAAGGCCAGGATCATTTGAAAGCTTGACAGCACCATGAGCATGAACTGCTGTGCGCGCCTGCCACTCATATCTATACCAAATCCAATCATTCTTCAAGGTTTTTGAAAAGAAAGGTTTGACAAATCCTTCAAGGCGCTCTGTGAAATACCAATCCACAAGGTGTTGGCACTGAGAAACTTGCAAAACCCTTTCTGCAGGGGATGCAAGAAGCCCTGCTGGCAGCAAGCAATGCAAATCTGGAAGATGATTGTCTGCATAGCTGAAAGTGAAGAAAGCAGTTGCTGCACCCTGCTGAAAAGCAGCTTCCAACTCTTGCCGCTCCAATGCTGCCCAAAGCTCATCTAGAGACATTGCCTCATCTCCTGGGTTATGCTGCAAATAAATGGAAGCTTGTCCAAGACCCTTCAGCACTGTACCAAATCGTAGATCCAGAAAAGAAAACGTGCATGCTCTGCAAAAGGGTAGTAAAGCTTCCCAGAGGGATCACAAGGATCTGGCTCTGCATACTTCATCAAATGTGTCCATGCATCTTTCAATTCCACTTTACGAGCACGTGCAAGCTTGGTTGGGTCTGCAAGGCCAAGAGGGAATAGCTTCACAAATGCAAGGGAGGCCAGATCTGTATGAGATTCCTAATCTCATGGGTGTCAGGAACAGGGCAGGACAGGACAAGGCAGACAAGGAACTGAGAGGAGTGATGATTGTATTGGAAACAATAATTCACTTGAGGGATGGGACAGGTCCCCCATCCCCCTTTTATACCTTTTGAGAGTCTTCCTTGTCAAGACTCAAAGAAAGTTCCAGAAAGAGCAATTAGTAATACAATGATACCAATGATACCAATGACAACAAGACAAGTCAGGAAAGCAAAGAAGGTTCCAGAAGGTTCCACAAGGTTCCATGAAGGAATGTTCTAGAAGGTTCCAGAGGTTTCCAGAGGGTGATTCATAACATCATCTCCCCCTTTTAGGCCTCTTCTGCAACTTGGTGGGGTACCTGGTCTTGAACTCGAGCAGAAGGTCTTGGCAGTGAGTGTGAGTGAGGTTTGACTCAGGCTCCCAGGTGTTGTCAGCATCTGAGTAACCTTTCCACTTAACAAGGAACTTGAGTGTTCTTCCAAACCACTTGGCATCCAAGATTTGTTCAACCTCAAATTCCTCTTCACCTTCTACCTCAACTGGAGGAGGAGGAGGAACAACTCTGCCTGGAATGGAATTGGCCACAAACTTCTCTAAAAGGCTGACATGGAAAACTGGGTGGATCTTCATGGATGCAGGGAGATCCAGCTTGAAGGTGACTGGATTGATTTCCAAGATCTTGAAAGGTCCCAACTTGAGGTTGTCTAGCTTGGGACTTGGTCTTTTGGTCTGCAAGTTCTTCCTCAGAAGCCAAACTTGCTGACCCACAGCAAGGTCATGGTCCATTCTGTGAGTGTTGGCAAATCTTGAGGCATCTTCTTGGGCTTGCTTCAGGGTGGAGTCCAGGAAGGAGTTGATGATCTTGAGCTTATGTAAGTGTGAAGCCGCAGCAGGAGCTTGGACATTGGATAGGGTCTCTTGTCCCAGAAGATCTCCTCTTGGATTGAAGCCATAGGTTGCAAAGAAAGGAGATAGCTGGGTGCTTGAGTGGAGAGAATTGTTGAGAGCAAATTCTGCCAGTGGAAGGAGGGTGGGCCAATCATCCTGTTGATAGCTGACATAGCACCTCAAATACTGCTCCAGAGTCTGGTTTGTTCTTTCTGTTTGTCCATCAGTCTGAGGGTGATAAGCAGTTGACAGTTGAGACTTGATTCCAAGGGCTGCTGTGAGTGCTTTCCAAAATTGAGATCTGAACTGTGGTCCTCTGTCACTGACGATTGACTGAGGCAGCCCATGGAGCCTGAATATGTGCTGCAAAAACAGGTCTGCTGTTCCTTGTGCATCTATATTCTCAGTGCAGGGGATGAAATGGGCCAACTTTGTCCTTCTGCAGATGACAACAAGGATAGAGTCAAATCCATGGGATGGGGGCAGTTTCACAATGAAGTCCATGGATATTGATGACCAAGGGCTGATGGCAATTGGGAGGGGCTCCAGAAGTCCATAGGGCTTGTGTCTGCTGGATTTGTTTCTTTGACAGGTTTCACAGCTGCTGACATAGTTCTTGATGTACTTCCTCATGCCTGGCCAGTAGAAGTCTCTGGAAACAAGCTCATATGTCTTGTGCTCTCCTGGGTGTCCAGCTGTTGCTGCATCATGCCTTGTCTTGAGTATCTCAAGTTTTTCCTCTTCTTGGCTGATTTGAATCTTGTGAGGCTTGGGGTCCTTGGAAATAGCATGGGCCCACACACTGTCAGGAAGCAATGAAAGGTGTGTCTTGGATGGTGGGGTGAAACCATCTCCCCCTTCAGGTGCAAGGTCTGTTCTTCTTGACAGGGCATCAGCCACAGTGTTAAGGTGGCCAGGAGAATAGCACAGCTTAAAGTCATACTCAGAGAGCAGTTCAGCCCACCTGGCATGCCTCTGCTTGAGCAACCTCCTTGCCCTGAAGAAGGTGAGGTTCTTGTGATCAGAATAGACAGAGATGCCTTTAGAACCAGCCAAGTAGTGTCTCCAGAATTTGAATGCTTCCACAATTGCAAGCAACTCCTTGTCATGGACTGTGTAGTTACACTCAGCACTGTTCAGCTTCCTGGAGTAATATGCCACTGGATGCAGAGGAGCAGAGGGGTCCTGAGAGCTTGGCTGGGACAGAACAGCGCCAAGGGCATAGTCTGAGGCATCAGTTTCCAAGGTGAAGGGAAGCAAGGGATCCACATGCTTAAGGAGTGGTGCACTTGTGGTTGCTGTCTTAAGAGCTAGCCAGGCTTGCTCTGCTGCTGGGGTCCATTCAAACTTGGTGGTCTTCTTGGTGAGATCAGTGAGAGGCTTGGCTATGGCAGAATAGTTGGCAATGAAGGTTCTGTAGAAGTTGCAAAATCCAAGGAAGCTTTGAACATCCTTGATGGAATTTGGAGCCTTCCATTCAAGAATAGTTTGGATCTTGTCTGGTGCCATGGAGATCCCTTTGTCAGACACAATGAACCCCAAAAACTCAATGGAGGTCTTGTGGAATTCACACTTCTCCAGCTTTGCATAGAGGTGATGCTGTCTGAGTCTCTCCAAGACAGTCTTGACATGTCCCATATGGCTTGCAGTGTCAGATGAAAATACCAGGATATCATCCAGGTAGACAATGACAAAAAGGTCCAGAATATCCCTGAAGATGTCATTCATCATGCCTTGGAAAATAGCTGGAGCATTGGTAAGTCCAAAGGGCATAACCAAGTACTCAAAGTGACCATATTTGCATCTGAAGGCAGTCTTCCATTGATCCTGGGGCTTAATTCTGACCAAATTGTAGGCACCTCTGAGGTCAATCTTGGAAAATATCCTTGCATGGCTCAGTTTGTCCAGTAATTCAGAGATGAGAGGCAGTGGATAGCGATTCTTGACTGTCATCTCATTGAGATCTCTGTAGTCCACACAGGGTCTCAGTCCCCCATCCTTCTTCTTGACAAAAAAGATGGGAGCTCCAGCTGGTGACTTGGAAGGTTGGATGAATCCCTTGTTCAGCATTTCTTCAATGTATTCTTGGAGGGCCTTGGCTTCTGGTGGAGAGAGGTGGTACAGTGGCTTGAAAGGTGGGCTGCAAGTTTCATCCTTGAGTGGGATTTCACAGTCATAAGGCCTCTGAGCTGGTAGCAGGTCTGCCTTGGTCTTGGAAAACACATCAGCATAAGGGAGATATTCTTTTGGTAGCTTGGATGCCAGCAAAAGGTCTGATGGGTCCAAGTTCCTGTGCTCTTCAGCAGTGGTGCATGAATTCTTGACTGGGAACTGTGATTCTTGAATCTTTGACTGAGAGTTCTGTTCTTGGCAAAGACTGTGAGCTGTGGAACTTGAATCTTGAATGTGGACTGTGAACTGTGGTACTTGAATCTTTGACTGTGGGTTCTGTGAACAAGAGTCATGGCCATGACTGTGAGCTCTATGAGCTCTACTTGAATCTTGACTATGAACTGTGAACTGTGGAACTTGAGTCTTGGCTGGCTGTGAATCTTGAATCAAGGGCTTGAAAGCATGAGACTTGGGGGCTTGACTTGAGTTTTGGGTGACTGTTCCAATTGGTGGAGGTTGGACTTGACCAGTGACCCAATCAATGGCAGGGTTCTGGGCTTGCAGCCATGGTAATCCCAGGATGACAGAGAATGTGGGTGAGCCAAGATCCAATACTTCCAGATTGACCATGGATGGTGGAAAGTCTTGGATGTGGAGGTTTAGCTTGGTTTCATGGCTGATTTCCTTGAACAGAGCATGATTGGCAAAGTGGACCTTGAGGGGTGTGGATTTCTTGATCGTAGGAATGGCACAAGACTTGGCAAGGGTGGCATCAATGATGTTGCAGGATGATCCAGAGTCGATAAGGGCCTTGGTTGTGATGGTTGACTTGGGTGAGAGTTGAATCTTGACATCCATGGTGAGTTGGTGGGGCTTGGAATCTGAGGTGTTTGTGGTGCTGGTGGTGGTGATGAAACAGGGGCAGCTTGGAGGAGGGTCCAGGGAATTGCCCCTCAGTGAGCCTGGACCTGGGAGTTTGGGTGCTTCTTCCTTGGGCAGTCCTTGACAGCATGCTCCTTGGAGCCACAGTAAAAACACAGTCCCTGCTGGGCCCTCCTTGTTTTCTCCTCTTGGCTCAGAGGACCCTTAGGAAGTGTCTCAACTGCATCCACTTGCATGGGTTCAGGAACTGTGAGAGCTTGAGGAACTGGGGTAGGTCTTGATGTAGTTCCTACTTGTCTTTGCTTCAGCCTCTTGGAGTAGAGTCTGTTGTCAATCTTGATGGCAAGGAGAATGTACTCTTCCAAGGTCTCAGGGATGTGCAGAGACTGGGAGAGCATGTCTTGGATAGACTCATGGAGACCATCATGGTACAGCTCCATCAGAGCTGCATCATTGTATCCAGAGTCTCTGGCTAGTTGCTTGAATTGGTTGGTGTAGGCCACACAAGATTGCTTTCCTTGCTTGATATGCTTGAGCTTGGATCTTGCTGTCCAAGATGCGTAGGGGTCACCAAAGGTAGCTTCCAGCCCCTCCCAGAGCTCTTGCAGGGTGGTGGGTGTGCTTGGGAGAGATCTGTACCATGATTGAGCTTGACCAGACAGGAGGGTGCTTGTGAAAAGAACCTTGACTTGCTCACTGGGAAATCTTGAAGGTTGGAGAAGGATGACATTCTCCACAGTGGCCATGAAGTTCCTAAGGTCTTTGGCCAGCCCAGTGAACTTGTCAGGGCTGGGAACCTTGGGCTCTCTTGCTTGGTTGGCTTGAGGCAGGGGAAGAGCTTGATGTTCTTGTTGGTGAAGTTGTTGTTGAAGCTGGTGCTGCTGGTGAAGGACTTGTTCTTGAAGTTGGTGTGTCTGTCTTGAGAGGGCTTGTAATTGGTCCATCAAGGCTTGGAAGGCAGTTGCATCAGGGAAGGTGTTGTTTGGGTCAGACATGATGGCAGAGAGTAGTGGGAGAGGGTGAAGTGAATTATGGTGTCAGGAACAGGGCAGGACAGGACAAGGCAGACAAGGAACTGAGAGGAGTGATGATTGTATTGGAAACAATAATTCACTTGAGGGATGGGACAGGTCCCCCATCCCCCTTTTATACCTTTTGAGAGTCTTCCTTGTCAAGACTCAAAGAAAGTTCCAGAAAGAGCAATTAGTAATACAATGATTCCAATGATACCAATGACAACAAGACAAGTCAGGAAAGCAAAGAAGGTTCCAGAAGGTTCCACAAGGTTCCATGAAGGAATGTTCTAGAAGGTTCCAGAAGGTTCCAGAAGGTTCCATGAAGGAATGTTCTAGAAGGTTCCAGAGGTTTCCAGAGGGTGATTCATAACAATGGGCCATTGAGCTGTTGAGGACTCTTTAAAAGCTCTTCCTTGACTAGTTCATTGGTTTTACCTTTACATATAGTGGCCCCCAACCCTTCTGCCGCGCTACTCCTCACGGTTTGCCCCCACCATTGCCTAACCGGTTGGATTGCACCCAATCGAACTTTGCCGCTCAATTTCAGTTTTTTGTGTTGGTTTGACTGAGACGACAACGTGGATGAATGCAAAGGGCGATCGATTGGATTTGAGTGCGGTTCATTCCTTTTTCTGCGCAGCCTGGGTTGTCCCTTCGGCTTTCTCTCTGTTTAGGGCCTGTTTGGTGTGAGACTACACTGAGGTCTCAGTGATAAAGTCTAGGGATTTTATTCGCAAAAACAAGCGTACCTGTCATAAAACTGCAAGGATCGGGACCCCTATTATTGCTCCCGGTTCTTTAGTTTCCAAGGCGTTATCAAAGTGTATTTGCAGCTAACCTGTCTTTATTATTGGGCCTGCTTTTACTACTTTCGTCTTAACAGTTTCTGTTGCGCCAGGGTTTTCTCAACATATTTTCTTTTTCAGTGACTAACGGAGACTGCCCAACTGCCTAGGGATGGGGTGCCTGACAGGCCATACCCCAAGCCCGCCTAATTTATTATTTTTTTTTCGGCACTTGTACATACACGCATAGGGTTGGGGTGACTTAGAGCATTTGTGGTGGATGCTCCAAGTCAGGGGGGTTGACTTGTCAATTTTCTCTCTCTCTGTTTTTGGGCCATTTCTCGTTTTCCTTTTTTTCTTCAATCTGATTTCGGTCCATTGGCACCAATACAGAGTCCCTTCAAATCCATCTGGCTCGCAA
Organism: Zopfochytrium polystomum; assembly: GCA_025765615.1. Taxonomy (NCBI): domain Eukaryota; kingdom Fungi; phylum Chytridiomycota; class Chytridiomycetes; order Chytridiales; family Chytridiaceae; genus Zopfochytrium; species Zopfochytrium polystomum. The sequence goes on from JAIVFJ010000021.1 coordinate 337,098, forward strand.
AGGTGAGGGTAGTGAGAGATGGTACACACCTGGGTGTGTACATGGTCCCTTCGTGGGGCTCCTCTTAAGGGGCCGTGGGTGGGGAATGCAGCTGGCCCCACCAGCGACTGTGTGACATTGCCGGCTCTGTGTTGGAGTGAGGATTACGGGGACTCGCCTGCCGCAACAACAGTGGTGGTGGTGGCAACAGTGACAGTGTTGTCGTCCCCAACCTTCCCGTCCCTGCGAGGGTGTTGGTGACTGCGCTCAGTGCAGCCCCTGACACCTGAGAGTTTGATCTACGGGTGCCTGCCTCAGTCCTATTGCTGTGAGAGTGAGATGTGTGAGTACGAGTGCAATGTGATAAAGCCCGTTGGTTGAGTGATCATGCTGACTCAGCCCAGTGGGGTGCGTGCACGATCGCAGGTGTTTCCGCGTGCGAGTTCCCTGCTGGCGACCTTCTGACCCCTACATAGTCGACTCCCTTCTCTCTCTCCCCCCTGTCGCTGGCGACAACAAGGGGCACTAGGTCGCGCCCTGTCTGTCCTATCGCTATTAACCGCTCCTGTTGTATTTGAGATTAGGTTCCTGAGATAAAAACCCCTGTTTCCCTCTTCTCTCTCTTTATTCTGCGGTTGTGTTGCGCCCTTGGGAGTGCCCTTCCGTTTCCCCTTGCATCAGCCCACAGCCACGCGAGTAATCGGTGCTCTGGCACTGATCCTTCAGAGGATTGTCTCTCTGAATGTTCATTCTTTGTGTTTGAGACCCCTGTTAGACAGATCAGTAGGGATACTTTGTGGACTACGCAAGTAGTAGGGTTGAAACACCCCCTAGACAACAGCCCAATAAAGTTGTTTTAGCCTATTATTTGCTTTCCCTCACTCTAGGGCCCAGATCCCAGGGTCAAAGGAGTGAGTATTGTCTCACATTGGCGCCAGCCCAAATTTCGATTTTGTCCAATGAGACACAAACTTGGTGCGCAAGTTGGGGGGGTGGCGTGTTTGGCATCACCTGCAACTCATCGTAAACACATGCTCCTCTATGGATGCTTCGCAAGACGGGGCGAGGTTACAAGTATTCTCAAGCATGCGGCATAGGAGAGTGAATGTCTGTTGCAGCATGCGGAACGGCTCAAGCAAAAGCCTTGGGCTCGTGGAAGCCAAAACGTTGTACACATAATCTTCCCCAGATCTCGTTGTCCTCATTTGGCATTTTCACAAGCAGTGTTTCAATTGTGCAGTTCCAGAATGCTGACACTGAATCGATGATTGAGATAGTTGCTGCAACAATCAGCTCATTGTCTTTGCTGTTGCAGCCTCCATCATCCATTTCGTCCTGATGGCCATGATTGGATCGTCATCATCAGATATCTCGTATTCCCAACCTGCCATGGTCTGACTCCTGATGTGGATCAGCCTTTGCAGTCCGCCGAAAGGGGGTGTGGTAGCTCGCCACAGACGTTGGTGGGAGGTGGCAACAAATTTGGTGGCTTGCGAACAACCAATTGATCTGTATTTCAGACAATTTGTGGGAGTCCTTTGTTGTTGCAAAAGTTGGTGCACAACAAGCAGACAAGTTGGGGGGAGAAACAGTGATGACATGAGTTGCAGCAAATTTGACTTTCGCAAAATTCAGCCATGGCGCCAAACAGGCCCTTATATAATACTGCCCCACCCTTTCGCGGTAGTGGGCGTGAATGCAGTGATTGGAGAGCTGATTTTTGGACAGCTGAAAGAGCAGGTGCAGGCGAGGTTTGACGGGGCCGCTGTAACGTGCCGAAAGGCGGACCTTGGGAAATGCCCAGATTGCGGTCAATTTTGGATCAATTCTCTTCCTCCTTCTCAAACAAGAATTAGAGGACTACATACATGCAGCCTTTTGCTTCTCGCATTACTAGCCTTATCCAGCCACACTCCACTCGTCCGAAATCGAAGAATAAACGAGACAAAGAAATGCAACTTGAACGGGACCACACGCACAAGCCCTATAACAACTTTCCCTCATGAGCTGCCGCTCACGCTCAGTTTTTTCAAGTGCTCCATGAAGACTTGCAGACTAACGTCGTCCGTCGGAATTGCAGCACCTGAGCTGCCGTATCCCGCATTTGCGTGAGTCGTGGACGGGTTGACCTTCGACAGCAGAAACCGTGCTTGTGAACCGCCTTGCACCGTGTCAATGTACCGAGGAATGGGAAACCGGTCCATCAAAAGTTCCTGGAAATGCAAAACGAACGCCGAAGAATTGTGAAAAGTTAGGAGCTTATTCGAACAAACAACGGGACAAACACGGATCATTGTCATCACATTCCAATGGAGAACAAATATCGCACCTGGGCGTCGGCTTTAGGCGCTTCCAGCAGAGCTTTCAGATTCGCGTACTCCGGCTGTTCGTGGTAGTTCGCCTTGCGCCATTCGGCGATTACCTCACCGTGCCAAATAAGCACATGGAAGAAGGTGTCGAGAAGCAGAATGGCGTCCGACTTAATCGACACGGAGTCCAAAAGCACCGGCTCTGGAGGTCCGCTCAAAGTGTAGCTCATCAGCGTTGGCTGAATCATGATGAGGGAGTTGTTCACATCTTCGCGATTCAGGATGTGTCTAGAGTTGAAAAGGTTGAGGTAAGAGAAGTGGTGCTTGCCGTAAAGCTCAACTGACCGGTAGTATGCAGTTTCATCTGGGCTGTTGTTGAACACCTGCAAGAATTGACTTCGTCGAAGATGGAACATAAATTGCGGATAAATCGAGAAGTTATCCGTCAGCCGGAACGACCCTGGATCATCTTTGCGATAGTCGGCAAACTTTTGGCACTGTGGAAAACTCATTTAGAAAGACCATGCAGACACAGACAAACAATCGACGACACAAACCAGCCGAATCAACATCCTGTCCAACCAACGGAGGACATCGGCAATGTCATCGTTCTCTGCTTTGAACACGCCAATGCGAGCCATAAGGACCGCTGCGGCTTCTTGATCGAATGAGGCAGCAATTTCGGGGCCGCTTGGATCAGCAAAGCTGCCCATTTCGCGATTGCAATTAGCACATAATTCGGTATCGCTCCTTTACTGACCTTCTAGCGATTGTGGTAACTCTGCACCTGAATTGTCCGTTCGAGTGCTGATACAGAGTCACAAACTGAACGAGGCCTCGGTTATTGGGTTGCACCACTTGCTGCTGCTGAGAAGCCACTTCGAAATACAGCGAGACGGTGGTCTTCGGAGTGATGCCGCATAATTTCCAAGCGCTCGTTCCACCAACCCCGATTTCCTGTTGAGTTCAGTGAGCAGAAGCAAAACAAAAGGCAGCTCATACCATTTCACCAACACTAGCGGATTTTTTATTTGATGAGATCGCTGGTCCGATCATTCCGCAAACTTTAAGCTCACGAGTAGTCTAAAAACGGTGTATAAGAGCGAGCAACCCGTGACCCAAAACAGATGTTTCAACACTTACTTGGACCTCTAAAGTTGCATTAAAGCCCATTTGCAGCGCGCCGTCCGCGTCTTTGTTGAAGATTCTGATGAAAGACTGCTTGAAAACAACCGTGTTGAAGCTGTCCGATAAAATCATGAACCCGTTGGTATAGGTGACAAGCGTCTTCATCTCCATCATTCCCACTTGGTCCAGACAACCGGCAAAAATATCAACAACATGGCCCTTCTCTGATACACGCTTCGCCAGTCCCTCGTAGAACTTCGCCGCCTTTTTAGAGTGTTTGGCAATGTCTTTTTCCAAGTCGTTGTGAGAACGGATGGGCTCCTTCAGTTCATTGCCGACAACGAGGCCAGGGCCTTCGGTCGGAGCGCCACCAACGAAAAGGAAGATGCGAGCACCCGTGTTCTGGAAGGACGACTCAAGAAGTCCGACAGCGACAGAGAGCGCCGTTCCAGTGCATCGAAGTGGCCTTTTGTCATGATCAACAGGCCAGGGGTCGCGTGGAAGTTGCTCCAAAATGGTCGTCAAGGTAAACTCGCACTGGCTAATGGGCATCAAGAAGCTTTGGCAAAGATACGGAGATTCGCCGATGAGCAATGGGTAGACAGCAGGACCTGCAACTCACCGCTGAGCACCAGACGGGGCGGCTGGCATTGGTTGGCCCGGTCGTACCGGCTGCGCAGGGCGGCCAGCATTGGCACCCAATCCGAGCATATCCTGGATCTGCTTCAAGGTGTACTCCTTGCTGCCGCGGAAAACATAGGATTTGGGGCACTCGCTGTATCCAAGTTCGTGCACTTGGGCCTACGCCAGATTTAACGGGTGAGTCTATCAGGCTTGCCAAAAGCTCCAACGAGTTGCTTACCATGGTTCCGTAGGTAATCAAACCAACTAGTGCCTGAGGAGGCAACAAAGACAAGCTCACAATGAGCGAATCTTTCAATGCCTTCAGATCCTCTTCGTCGAGGCAAGTGTCGACAACGTAGAGGAAAACAGGTGGCAGCGATGGCGGCTTCATCATTACATACTCAGTCGTAGTGTACTCGCGCAGCAGCTCCAGGGGCAATGAATTCGGGCTGATGTCCTTGTAGTGCGGCGGAAAGGGGTTTCGCTGCAAGCAAAAGGGGCAAATCCAGAGTTTCGTTCGCACATCTCCGCGAACGTCAATTTGACTAGTTGATTGGAGTGAGGCGATCGGAACTCTGTGATTGGGAACACCACCGAAGTTCACTCACCAGTAAGGGTTCAAGATCGCCCGGCACGGCGGCTTGCAAAGGATGGGCTCATACTGCAGGACTGTGTTCAGCTCTCCGCGATCTTTCAACGGAGTGTACAGGCAGCCAATCGGCACGACCATCCGTGTAGCCTCAAGGCGGCTCGAGGGCCACGCATTCCATGAGAATCGAATACCATCTTGATCCTGATCGCGAAGGGAAACAAGGTCGACAAAAATTCGGAACGGCAGTCAGAGATCTCGCGTGCTGCCACGCATCCAAGTAGTTATATTGCAGGCATGGCTACTCTAACGCGCTTGCCTTAGAACCTCAGCCGACCTACGCATCCGCGAACGTCGCCCGTCGCCACTCACCTCAATCTGCTCGAATGGGTTGGACATCTTCCAGCGCGCCCTCTCGCCTTTTTTCCTCCAAATTTTTTGACGAGTTGATTTTGTTGTGACCAACCACCCCAAGGTTCAGTGGACTTGTTTGCAACCACGCGCTGTCATTCAGTTCACTGCCCTCCTTCCACCCCACTATTAACGTGTCCACAGTATTTTATAATTTCTTGCCTTTCACCAGCGGCTCTATAATCCGCCCCATCTTCGTCACAATCCTCGGCGCTGTCAAGGCATTGTAACCAATTGTTGAGTTCCACTCACGACCGAGTGGCATGCGGAGGGTTTCCTCGTACTGTTCTCGAGTTTCAAAGCCGAACGGTATTTTGCTCGAGACATACTTGACCATCTGCCATGGCAATTGAGTCAGGAAATAAAAAAAAATTTTGCGCATTACATTTGGGTTTTTCAGTTCGGCAATATGAACGAGCTTTCGGCGCTTGCCCGGTCGTCTCTTCTTTTGATTGGTCACGACCTCGGGCGCCTTTTGGAGAAGGTTTGCACCACCCCAGTTCCCCTAGAAAAAACATTTTAGAACGCGCCCATCCAGCATATGCAACAGTCTTACCCATCCGGGGAGTCCGCCCGACTCGGTTTGCTTCGGCGTTTCTGCCACTTTTACGCTCTCGGGCTTTTTAATCCGCGCCTCGAACTGTTTGACAACATCCTTATCGTTTGAAAATGCGAGCTTAAGAAGATCTGCGCGACTAAGGGTTTTGACATCGCTAGAGTGTACAAGCTTCATGGGGCCGTCATCATTCCAGAGGAAAGCCTGAGGGGGTTTCCCGCTTCGGCCATCCGTCTTGCCCGTATCATTGACGACTTCTGATTTCTGATTGTCAGAATCGAGCGCCTTCCCTTTCTTTTTCCCTCGTTTTTTTTTGCCCGATTTCGATGGCATTGTCTGGTCAGATAATGTGGATTGTCCGTTTCCTTTCCCTGCTTGCGAAGCCTGGACTTCCGCCGACAGGGAGGTTTTCCCCATGGTTGAGGTTGATTCAGGGGGGACTTCCATTTTCTTCAGCTTGGCATTGCCCAAGGAGGCCTTTTCTAATTTGGCGTGAGAAGTCAGATTCGACGGCGCTTCGACTGCCTCCATTTCCATTCGCTTCCGTTTCTTTCCATCCGCATCTTTTTGAACCGTTGGAGCCGCTTGTGCCGACGGCAATGCGTTAGTAGCAAATAAAGGGTCGGCAACTGCAGATTCCAACATGCGGACATCACTGAGGGAGAGGGAGACCGACGCATCCAGTTGAGCCTGCTCTTCGCGAGAACGCTTCTTCTGCTCAAGACCAACTTTTTCCAGTCCACTTTCAAAAGCAGCGGCGCTGCTGAAACGCTGCTGCGACTTTGGAACAGCGTTTTTGGAGCTGGATTGCTTCTTCATTGAAACGCTGGGATCCAGCCATGCGTCCTCTGGAGACGGATCCGAAATCACCTCCTCATTCTGATTTTCCGCAGCGCCGACAATATTGTGTTTAGTTTTCAACGAATTCAAAGTGGATGGTGGCACAGCCGTCCGGGAGACAGCATTGACAAGCTCTGACGTGTTTGGTTTCTTGAGCTCTCTTCTGCTACCCGGTACAGTTTTGGATGCAGCAGAGTTATCCCCTGCCGGTGCACTTTTCTCGTTTGAAGAGTGCGAAGCTGTTGGGGATAATGTTTCAACTGGCTTCTCCTCGAAGTTAGCCGGCTTCAGCGTTCCGGAGAAACCAGGTGCTGCATCCACAATTAGAACTTTATGACAGTCAGTAGCACTCACTTGTAAATTCTTCAACTTCAAAGAGAGGCTCTAGGGCTATCACATCCTTGTGTTTTGTTGTCTTAGCCGCCGCGATTGAGACCGGTCCGGAAACTGCGATGGAAAATCCGTCCACGGCATTTTCCTCCGCAAATGCTTCGCCATCAGGGCTTTCTGGGACTAGGCTTTGGCTGACATCGCTCGGCCTGAAAGTCATACGGCCGACATCATTCCCGACGGACAGTTTCGCCACCGATTTTGTTGTACGCGCTTTGTGCTGCTTGCTTGCCACAACTCCGACCTTTTGACTCTGATGCTTTTCTTCGCCATCTCCGTCTGAATCGCTGGAGTCGTCATTGGAAAGAAGAGCCTCCTCCGCATTCTGTGATTCGTCAAATGGAGGAGCAGCATCTTCCGGTGCATCTTCAAATCCATACTGCTTCTCCCGAACGGCAACTTTGGCGGCTTCGATTTCGCGCTTACTATCTTCCATTTGCTGGGACAGGTTCCTTTGCATGAACTTCATCGCAAAAATTCCTTTCTTCGGCAAAGAGACAGGGGTTTCCTCCAGTATGTCCTTCTGAAGTTCGTCCAACTGCCGCAGCGCTTCTGCCTCTGCATTTTCCTCGCTCGTGCCGTAAACATCATATTCATCATCGTCCGAGTCCACACCAGCAATCTTCCGTGTCAGTTCGCGATTCTTTTCAATCTGCTCCATGAGAGCCTTTCGGGTCTGAAGAAAACAAAGAGAGAGTGTAAGTACAAGGGTGTGCCAACATCGAAGGATTACGTTTTCATCCTTGTGACCCTTCAAATTTTTGGCCCACTTCCCAGTGTTCTTGTGCTTCATCGTAATGCGCTCCTGATGCGCAAACATGATTCGATAAGAACAAGAACACTCTTATCACAAAGTCCCGTTTGCTTCACCTTTATCCGGGCTGCTTCCAATTTGAGAATCTCCTTCTTTGCCCGCTCGGGATCCAGCAAAGCCAACTCCTCGACTGATGGCATTCCAGTCTTCCCTCTACGGAGTTTTCGATAGGTTTTGCTTTTTATCTTCGCAATTCTTCTCTGCTTCAGCTCTTTGTAGAACATTAAAGATCGCAGCTGGGCCAATTCGGCACTCCGTGCTTCCAACTAGTCATACGATGAGCTGATTAGCAGATTAAATTGAGCCTTACCTCCTCTGGCGTTATCTTTTTTGCCTCAAGCCCCTCTATTTCTTCCTGCTTGCCTTCGTGTAAAACCGATTGGCCGAGTATCCCGCTGATTTCCTTCTCCAATGTCGTTTCCGGCTGCAAAACGGTTAGCATATATAAGGACTCTGAAGATAAACGTGTACAACCTTAAAGTGCCCGAGTATTGCGGAACTGGAAATGCTGACTGGTTTTGGTTGTTCAACCGGGAAAACGAGCTGGTCCGCTTTCCGATTCTTGTTGATGACTTCTGTCCATTCGGAGATATCCTTGTTGACTTTAGCAAATGCAGCCTCCCTCGATAGCTGTTCTTTTTCTCGCCACTGCAGTGGAGCCTCCTGCGGCATTATCGCCTCAGCCACTTGTTTGAACTTGTTGAGCTGTTTGTGAAAGGAATCGAGAGACCTGTTTTCCTTCGCCGACGAAACCAGAGCATCCAGTTTCAATTTGGTTCCAACAAGTTCTCCTCCAGTGAATAGCGAATTTCCGCGAACAGTCAAATTGAATTCAGACTCGTCATATGCCTCTGCCACTTCGTTGTGCTTTCGACGCATTCTTGGCTCGAGCTTTCCATCGAGACCCAGGACAAGCTTTCTCATGCTCTCAGGGTCGGCGTCACCGTCTTCGCCTCCATCAATCTCGTCATCATCGTCGCTGTTCTCGTCGTTATCAGCGGAAACCCGCTTTGAGCTCTTTGCTGTAGGATTAAGCATATCACTCAAGTCCATTAAAAGGCCATCGTCCTCATCCTCGCCCATGCCGTCGTCCCCATCATCCTCGCCGTCCTCCTCATCCAGCCTTTCTTCCTGCAGGATCGAATCGTCGCTACCCTTTTTGTCGCCCTTGAAAGCTCGTTAGATGGAGAGCTTCAAACACACTTCCCCTTTACCGATTTGAAGTGATCGCCAAAAGTTTCCTCGTCGATTTCGTCAAAAGCGTCCTCCTCCTCAATTTCTTCATCGTCTTCCGGGTTTACAGTGTCAACTTCCAGGTCGTAGGACTCCATTTCGTCAAGGTTTCTACGTCTGTTCGTAATCTTCACGCCTTCCTCCTGCTTGTCATCGAAGGCATCGTAGATAGACTGCTTTTTAACTCGTTTTCTTGACTTTTGGGCGGTCGGCTGTGAAGGCATGATTCCTGCTTCCGCCTGCAGAACCTCGAGTGCGTTCCCAAGAGAAAGCCCATCGCTTTTCCGCTTCCCACCACGCGAGAAGCCTCCTCCCCGCCGTCTGCCGCGGCCACCTCGGGATCCGCCACTGCCGCCTCGACTCGTTCCTTCCGGCATTGGCGATGTCGTATCACGAAGGAAAGCGTCGCTCCGACCAGCCAAGTGCAACAAGGAAATGCTGAAGACCAAGGCAAAGAAGTGGGAGAGCGAAAACAAGAAAGAAGGGCAAAAAGCAACGAACCTGGAAAGAAAAAAGAAGAAACAAAAAAAAAGAGAAAAAAGAAAGAAAGAAAGAAAGCAAGTCCGAGGATGCGCCCACTTGTCGAAGAGGAGGTCAAGACTCTGTTTGAGAAGCTTGCTAAGTAGTTGAGTAGAAACGGCGCATTACAGCACCGAAACACCCACTCCTCCTCTGCATGATCGACACGGTAATCTCCTCCGATGCACGCTAAGCGGCGTTTGCACATCCTTCCTTTCACAGCATTGGCAGGAACATAACGCACTTGATTGACCGACCCGACGAACCCCACTGCTTTCGTCTGCACAAGGATAGAGTGTACTACGTCAGGTAAAGAAGCAACTACCTAACTGCTTTTATCTAACTCTTTCCTTATACAGTGAAGAGATCATGAGGAAGGCCACCAGTGTGAATCCCAACCTTGTTTCGTTGGGTTTGTGCATTGGCAAGTTTTCGGCTACGGGCAAGTTTCGGTTGCACGTAACTGCTCTCGACATTCTTGCTCCATACGCGAAGGTACTAGTTGTCAAGCGTTGCTGAGTTTTGTGCTGACCATTCACGTCCTGCCCACTTAAAATGCAAACCGACGGCTTAGCACAAGGTGTGGGTGAAACCAAACGGGGAAATGCCTTTCATGTATGGAAACCATGTGCTGAAGGCTCACTTGGGAAGAATTACGGAGGATACTCCAGAGCATCAAGGCGTTGTTGTCTTTTCCATGAGTGATATGCCATTAGGTTTTGGTGTCACTGCGAGATCAACGCAGGATGCTCGAAAACTTGACCCTACTGCGATTGTTGTGTTTCACCAAGCGGACGTTGGAGAGTATCTTCGCAGCGAAGATACTCTATTCTAACGTATTTAAGTAATTAATGAAGGGAAAATTTGTTGAATGAGCTTTATTGTGCCACGCCCCATTTCGACTTTTGGAGTGGACGAGAGCACTCGCGCACGGCTGACTGCCAAAGGTTACAGAAGCTCTGAAGACTTCGACCTTCTCACGATTGAGGATCTGTATGGTGCGTGGGCCCCTGACTTGATGTCCTTAAAGTAACGCTCAGCATCCACGCGATGGATTTTGTGGCTTAGCGACTGCACCCTCCCCAGCCGATCCTTCCATTGACTTGATCCTCCGATGCATCGAAAATAGAGGACGGATTCCCCTTGGAAGCTGCAGCTGCGATAATGCAAAACGTTCGACACGGTATATGCATGCGTTTTTGCAGGGCCAGGCTAACTCTGTTCCAGACGCATTTCGATCGGTCTCCGCCTTTGATCTACTTCAAAAGCAACGGAACACGGCGCGCATCTCAACGTCTGCTTCAGCAGTGGATACTATGATCGGAGGCGGAGTGGCCGTTGGGAAGCTGACTGAATTCTGTGGGCCGGCGGGAATAGGAAAAACCAACTTCGCGTATGTAGCACACTGTTTACCCCTCAGTAAATTTATGTATGAAAATAGGCTTCAGCTGGCCGTAAACGTTCATAAAAGCAGGGAATCTGGGGGCGCGAGCGGCTCAGCTATTTACATAGGTTCGCGTCGGCGATTAGAAACGCATCTAACGGCTTCTTTCAGACACTGAAAACAGCTTCTGTCCCGAGAGACTAGCTGAAATGGCAACCGCATCATTTGAGGGAAGCCAAGCCGATGAAGTTCTCATTGAAACCACGAAGTTTTTGACTCTGGACTACCGGGAGCTGGTCGCCCTCGTCTACCAACTAGACGGTATATTGGCTGCCAATAAAAAGGTAGAACCCGAAATTTGCATGATCTTGCTCAGTGAATTCTACTTTATGAAACCAGGTCCGGCTGATAATCATCGATTCCATCGCATACCCCTTTCGATCCGGCTTCAGCGACATGGGTCTGCGGTCTCGACTTCTTAACGGGCTGGTGGCTTCTCTGCGGTCAATAGCTGACAAATACAGTGTAGCGGTGAGAGTCGCTTAAAAGGGACTACGCTTAACGATTTGTGCAGGTTGTTATATTCAATCAGATGACATCAAAGCCAATGAAAATCGGTGGCATTGAGGTTTCCACATTGGTTCCTGCCCTAGGTGAACTTCGGCCTTTTTTTTAAAACGTTTATAGTTACCGTTTTCACCAGGAGAGAGCTGGGGCCACGCATGCACAACTAGGATCATGCTCTATTGGAATGCAAATTGTCGGTGAGTGAATGCTTACGACTTGGTTTGGTACGCTGACGAAATCCAGTCAGGCGCAGCTTATTAAGTCTCCCAATCTCAAAGACCAAACTGTTTCTTACGAAATTACGAAGGAGGGTATACGTGACGTGCAATGAATCCGATTATTTTCGGCGGCAACTAGCATTGTATCTTTTGAAGTGGTGGGCGTCCATGTTACTTCGCTTCTGGGGGGAACAGAATGTTTTTGCCTCATACACTGCTTTAGCGGGTTGCTCTGTTACATTACTCGATGGCAAATGAGCTGTAAATTGAATTGTATCGCAAAACCCCTGCAATGCGGCGATTCTGCTGCAGTCACAGCATAGTTTTTTACGTGACTGCAAACCCACTGAGCATGAGAAAGTTGCTCCTATCAGCCGAACCACTGTATGTGTGGTTCAACTCTTGGCTTTCCACCTTCGAGAATAAAAGGTAACTGAAAGAATATGCTTCAACAACTGAAGAGTGAAATACTTGCCCGCCTTAACACACAGCTTCAAGAACACCGAGCCTTTTCCCGAGATCATCTTCAGCCGCCAAATTCAACCTGGACCAGCCCTCATGGGTTCGCTGTACTTCCCGAGATCCGGCAGTACGCCAGATGTTCGGTGCCAACACTCACACCTCTTGACTACCCAACCACCCGCACCATAACGCCAGGCGTTTCTGAGAGACCGTGCATCCAACTTGCTCCTCCGCAGCCGCCAGTGATTTTCGTATCGTACCCTGCGTGTCTGGATCGAGTCCGCCGGGTCGTGGCACGCCGCCACCCGCTGTTGAAGTACGCGTCATCCCACCCATCCATCTTTCATCACTCGGGCCTTGCGGAGGCGCCGCGGCCAACGCGTCGGTTGATTGGCATAGAGGAGATCGATACTGTTCTTGGGAGACCCCCGATTCGCTTCAGAGAAATCCACGAGGGAGGTCGAATTCGACATAGCGCGAGATCTGGGAGGGGTAAGCTTTTTGGGACAGAAGTGTCTTCGCGTTTCCTCCACTCATAGAAGATCACTTTCCCCCACTTCGGACATGGGCAGCACCTATCGTCGACAACGAGGACGGAGAAACCAGCTCCAATTTCGAAAGCAGCGAAAGTGACGCAGACGAGGGACGCACTCGGTTTCGGGAACAGCGTCCACGGTCTCGTGGACTGCGACCAACAACGCACGTTAACGTCTCATTCGAGCTGCCAAAGGAGATGCTTGTGCCTGGAAGGAATATTGCGGTCGCCGACCTCAAATCACGCGAGACTCTACCTCCTGCATCTGCACCTCATGTTGGCCAGAGAATCCGTGGACAGACCCAGGCCGCTGATCCCAGGGCAGAAACGAAGGTTCGGCGTATCGCAAGGGCAGAGACTGTACAGAATGAGGTTGACTCAACAGAACTGGAGCAGACTGAAACTTCAGGGCCTGAAACATCCGTCTATGACTCTCTTGACACAGTTGGTGATCAGGGAGAGCAAAGCGAGACAGACATACCACAATCGATGATCCGAACTAACCAAAGCCACGGTACTAAGCCATCAAAAGTGCGCGACCGAAAGCGCCCCGTGCCAGAAGGCAAAGAAGAGCGTCCTGCTCCTTCTGAAAGAGAGGCTTCTAAACACCGTCAGGATGACGCGACTTTGAAGAAAGAGTGGGCCAACTCCAAACCAGCCTCCATTTCGACTCGTTTACAAAAGTCCGATGACGACACCTCGCTTTCTTCAAACTCTCCACCCCGGCGCTCGTCCTTGCAGGCTGACACACGACCTTCCGCGTCCATTGTGGTAGCCCCTCTTTCTGCATTCGTAGTTGCCTTATGAAAATCTGACTTTCTCCTTCCACCATTTAAGGAAAAGCCCCGTCAGACAGAGAGCAAGAACACACCAGCCGAAGCGGGGGGCGACAATGAAGGCGCAACAGGAGCTTCGACGACCGGAACGTCGCCAAGAGTCTCCCTTTCACTGCCTGACGCTGGGCTGCAAAACGCCACCCCATCACAACCTCCGCAGACGTCCATAGTGTCCGCCTCCGGCGCAAACATCGACGACGTCCCCATCCGCACCGGCGCCAGCCTACCCAACGAAGCGGCCGAGAAACCGCAGCCCACGCGTCCGTGCCGGTGTTGCGGTCGGCGATTCGCGCTGGACAGAATCGAGAAACACGAAGGAGTTTGCACGAGGGCGAACAGCGCGGCCGACGGCCAGACGCAGACCAAGAAGAAGTACGATCCGGCGGCGGCCAGGCGGCACGGGACCGAGCTCGAAGGCTTCCAGTCTGGCCGAAAGAGCGCCACAGAGTTGAAGCGGATTCAGGACGCTGAGCGGGCGAAGCACGCTTGGAAGGAGAAGCATGGCAAGGCCGACTCTTATTGTCTTTCTGTTCACTGCGACACTTCTCTTCGCGTTCTTACTACTTCAGTAACTTCAATGCGCCCCTTCCCAACAACAATCAGAGGAGCTCATCCAGTCTCTCCGCGCCGCGAAGCACTTGCAGCAGCACCTCGCGCGTGGTGGAAAAGCCACCGATATTCCAGTACCTCCCCCGAGCCGGCCAAATGGCGTTCAGTGTCCGTCGTGTTTGCGAATGTTTAACGAAAATTCCATCGAAAAGCATCAGGAAATATGCGAACGACTCAAAGCCAAAGGTCGGCCGATAAAGGTCAACCCGCGGTTCTCGGCAGCAACCTCGATCGGGAAATCGAGAGGTCGCGGCGGGATCGACTCACCGTTGTGACGTGTTGGGAATCTTTCCCAACCTGTCTTCGCCTCCTCAAATCACCTTTCATACCCAGTCTCCTGGCCTGCTGCATTTCTCGAAAATAAGAGTATTGTCCTCACAATGACTGCAAAATTGTATCGCTTCGGCCTTCGCCTCACTGAAGTCTCTCCTCGCTGCTAACTCCCTTCCCCAGCGATTCCCACAACAGCCAAGAGTGATTTTTGTGCACGAGATGTCCTTTATTTTGTTCGCATGGTCTTCCGCAATAGCTCCAATCAGATTGAAGGCGCACAGCAAATTGCTGACGCATAACTGACGGAACTTTCCCTCTCGTTTGTAACACGACTGGATTGATCGTACTTTACAAACTTGACGTAAAACTTTGAATTTGGTTTTGCAAGCTCGGCTTTACTCGCTGCAATCGCTTGCAGCAGAACACCGATGGGATGACGGCCGCATATCGTGTTTTTCGTTTTAGCCAAGTATGCTGCGAATCCAGTGGCATCCATTGATTCGATCAGGGCCATGCCGTCGTGATCAAGTGACTCAATGTACTCGTGTATTGGGGTTGGGGGTTTTTGCGGAGTGAATCGAAACCGGGAGCCCCAATGGCAGAAGTCCGAAGAGATGATAAATAAATTTGACGGCGACATGAGGTAGGGGGCAAGAATCTTGCCGTATGAAGCCTCTAGTGAAGTATTGATACTGCCCACCAGAATCGGGACAATCGAGTATGGCTTGTTCCGGCTAAGTTTAAGGAGAGTTGAACAGGCAAGGTGAATTCGGAGTCACTGCTTGCGGAAAGCGAATGGAGAGATGCCACGGAATGGGGCTGGCCAGTTCAACCGCCTACTTTCTCATACCTTCGCATGACTCGGTGTAGAATGGGCAGATGCATCTCGATGCTATGCTCGTCCTCGTCTGTCTCGAGCGACATTACTGAAAACTGTCCCGTCTTTCGCAGTTCAGTCGTGACTGCGTCGAATGTTGAACGTTTAATTAGGTGTCTGGCGCCCTTATTGTGAGATTTCGTACTCAACTCTCAACGTTAACTTGTAGATTGCCCAAGGGCGTCTCGTACTCGGAGCAGCTCGTCACTGCACAGCCATTCAAGTACACGTGGTGGGAAGGGCCAAGAATAAAAATTATGTCGGCCGCATTCGGTTCGATATGCTTATAAGCGTACGCTGCAGTTTTCGCGCTGTATGAATACCCAGCGTGACTGTAGGTCGATGAGAACACCAGATGACCAGAATGCCAGGCGATCTTACGGTGCAATGATAGCTCGGACAGGAACTGGGGGCTTATCCTCATCGTAAGCGGCCGCATTCAGCCACTTGTCGAGTAATGCTGCCAGGGCGGTTGCTGAGTTTTGCGCGGTCGAGCTGTTAATAAGCGAACGGTTGATGGGTGGCCAAAATTGAAAACTGTTCCCGCACGGGTCGATCAAGCATGCTCTCAGCGCATGATGAGGGATAGAGTGCCATTCACAACTCCACTCTCCACCAGTCTACGGACGAAGACCATCGGCCGTGCGAAAACGACTCACACCGAAGCAGAAAAGCGATGTGTTGTGTGTGTGTGTGTGTGTGTGTGTTTGTGTGTTTGTGTGCGTGTATGGCCTCCTCCTCCTCCTCCTCGTCCTCACCATCGTCAGAGTACCACGAGCCTGCGTGCTGTGCCTTCCTTGCCACCACCGGTGGCTGCTGCTGCTGCTGCTGTCGTCTTGTGTGGTCGCTCATCAACTGTGTGTAGCGAAGTGAAAAAAAAAAAATAAAAAAAGCAAAAAAGCATAAATAAGCAAGAAAGACAAAACGGGAAATCGGCACCTCAACGGCAACACTGCCACGAACGAAAAAAAAAAAAAAAAAAAAAAAAAAAAAAAAAAAAAAAACATTTTCGAGAAAGAGATGAGCACCAGTCTTGTCAAAAGCGTCGTTGAGCACCCAGCCGACGCAGCGGTCGACTCGAACGGCGTCCGCCGGGACTTCCCGCCGCTGCTGAATGACCTCATCCTGCGCGCCGCGCGTGGCGAGCCCGTGGAGCGTGCTCCCGTGTGGATCATGCGCCAGGCTGGTCGCTACTTGCCGGGTATCCTCTCCCACTGTCCCTCTCTCACTCTTGCTCTCTCACTCTCTCCCCATTTTGTAACGCGTCTTCGTTTCCACTCTTAACTGGTGCCCCGATCCCCGCTCTACTGGGCAAACAGAATTTCGCGAGGCTCGCAAGCGAAATGATTTTTTTACCATTTGCCGGACGCCTGAGCTTGCTTGCGAGGTCACACTTCAGCCCATCGATCGCTACGGCCCTTTGCTGGATGCCTCCATCATATTTTCGGATATTCTCGTAGTTCCCCAGGCGATGGGCATGGAGGTTCAGATGCTCGAGAAAGTTGGCCCGCATTTCCCAGACCCACTTCGTCATCCGGACGATCTGGCCAAGCTGACCTTCCCAGTCGACGTGCAATCGACCTTGAAGTACGTCTTCGACGCTATCACTCTTACGCGCAAAGAACTGAAAGGGCGCGTGCCTCTCTTTGGGTTCGCTGGCGCTCCTTGGACACTAATGGCTTACATGATTGAGGGTGGAGGCAGCAAAACTTTGAGTAAGGCGAAGTCGTGGCTCTTCCGCTACCCAAACGAAAGCCATCGTTTGCTTCAGATGATAACGGATGTCCTCGTGGACTTCCTTATTGGACAAATCAAAGCGGGTGCTCAGGTATTACGCGAAAGATGCCGTGAATAATTCGCAAGCCATTTATACTTTACTCGACAGCTGTTGCAACTTTTTGATTCTTGGGCGGGCGAACTGTCTCCCAACGATTTCCAGAAATTTTCGCTGCCGTACATAGAGCAAGTTGGACGCCGAGTTTCAGACTGGCTAAAAAGCGCGAATGCGAACGTTCCACTCGCTGTGTTTGCACGCGGCGCGCATTATGCACTCCGCGAACTCTCTCAACTGCAGTACTCGATTGTTTCTTTGGATTGGACCGTAAAGCCCTCAAAAGCTCGAACTGAAACAGAAGGACGAGTCACGTTGCAAGGAAACGCGGACCCTAGTCTCTTGTATGGGGAAGCCAAAACGATCAAAGACACAGTCCGAGTTATGCTTGAGGATTTCGGCCCCGAGAAGCGGTACATCGCGAACCTTGGGCACGGAATGTATCCCGGTAGGTAAATTGCAACTCAAATGTGCCTTCATTGACAGGTCATCCAAGATCACGATCCGGAACACTTGAAAGCTTACCTGGAAGCAATAGTAAGTGCCTGTTCCGTCCGTCCTACCTTCTAACGAAGAGCCACAGCGTGATGTATCAGTTGAGCTCATTCAAAACTCGAAAAAGCGGAAGTCTGAGAACAATCATTGATGGATGAGCTGGACTGTCCTGCGTACCCGCTTCCTCCTTTGTTTTTTTTTTTTTTTTTGGTTTTGTTGGGAGGGTGGACACGATCGAGTTCGCGATCGCTGACAAGTCAAAAATGTCGGGGAAGAAGAAGCGGTGAGGAACAGATCTGGGTGGGCAAGTCGCCGTCGTGTCGCAAATGGGGTTAAGCCTGCGGCAGGTTTCGGACCAGTGTCCTCAGTTTATTCAGATAGAAATTTGGAAGGTTTTCTGAAAGCAGCCCATCACGTCTGAGCTGATTCGGCATCCTTCGACCCATGATCGCCACGATCAGCACCCCAGGCACGCCGGACGCAGCTCCGTCTACTCCCCCCCAGTTGCTTCTTCCGTCATTCGTTAATGCCGCGGGGCCTTTTGAGGACAACGTCGACTTCGATGCCGACCTACGGGTCGGTTCTTGTCCAAAGCAATGCACGAACCGTTAACCGTTTACATCAACAGCTGATTCTAAAGAAACTGGCAAAAAAGGACGACGTTACCAGAACGAAAGCAACCGATGAACTTCTCGCTTACATACAGTCTGCTTCGAAAGATTTGCTTGTCCTATTTTTGAAAGCATGGGTGCGTATCATTGCCTTCGCAAACTTAGACGCTGACGCTGACGAAATTCACTACTGGCGCAGCCCAGCGTATTTAATCGCCTTGCCACAGACACCATTCGGAAAATACGGGAAACGACGTTCTCGTGCCATTTAGTCCTTGTCCGACAGCTTCGAAAGGAGATGGCTCCTATTCTTAAGGATATTATGGGCGTGTGGCTCTGTGCACAATTCGACACATCGGCCGAAGCGTCTCGCATCGCGTCCGAATCTCTGAAAGTGAGTCTACCAGATTTGCCGCGCTCAATATGTACGCGCCGCGTTCGTTAACCATTCTTCAGGTTGCATTCCCAAATAAACTTTCAGAAGCGTTGAAGTTTTGCCACTTAGAGGTGCTGATATACGCGTCCGACAACATCTTCGTTCAAACACCGGAGACTCTGAGTAAGAGGTTGGTTGGCCGCGTGAGCGTCGGTCTAAATAGTTTAAACGAAGGTGACGCACGGTACGTTAACCCAGAGGACATGCAAGCAAAATACGGCCGTATTGTGTCCTCCTCTATTTGCGCTCTTGGATTTTTGTTTGGTAAGAGATCAAGGAAGCACCACACCTTTCTTATTCGTGGAATGCTGGGTCTTGGCTACTAGAACATCTTGGTGATAATGCAGTAGAACCTCGTAATACGATCTCCGAGCTCTTCAAGCGAAAGGAGTTGTGGGGGCTTCTGGCTTCGGATCACTCTGTCATTCGGAGATCGCTTTACCAGCTCATTTCTGATCTTTGCCAAGTGGAGAGCTCACCACTTGCTTCAGTCCTGTCGCTAATGCGGAGCCGATTTTTGGAAAAATGCTTCCAAGACAAAGACGCGGCTATCCAGCCTGAAGTTTGGAATGCGGTCCTCCTGTTTACTAAAAAGTTTCCCGACTGCTGGTCCGCCGAACCATCGAAACTCATCAAAAACGTGCTTCGATATGTGAAGTCTGGCGCACATGGCGCGGTCCGCACGGCATTCCCTGCTCTTCTTCCTCTGTTATCCGTCCTCCCACTTGAAGTAAGTCTATTTTTCGCCAATTTTTGAGCGTTTTCCCTTGACACTTCACCAAAAAGGATCTGCTTAAGAGTGACCCGGACTTTCTTCGGAATTTCTTGGAGTCTATTTGGGAATCACTTGCATCCGACGTCGTTGATAGGGCAGCGGCAACCGTAATTGTTTCAACTTTTGCGGAGTGCTTCATTTTCGCGCTACCTAGAATGAGGTAAAGCTGTGCGCCTAATCTTGTGGCCTTCGTAACCTTTATTGCACGCAGCAACAGCCTCAATGAGATCGATTCGTGTGCGCGTCCGATTCTCGCTTTTTTGTTCCCCAAAGCGGTCCGTCGTGTTCATCTCACAATTGTCGCAACTAATAGTTCAATTTAGATCAAAAACTCGTTCGGCAAACTTAGTGGTGCACCATTCCTTCCGATTCTTACAAAATTTTTGGAAAATCTTCGAACAAAACCGTCGATCCCAGGTAAGGGAGATAATCATCTGCAGAAGGCACCCTTACCGTCCTTTCTAAACAGCTGAATTTGTCGACGAGCTCGTTAAGCGACTAAAGGAGCATGTTTCCACAGCTGTTGAGCGGCGCGTAACACCATCTTCAACAAAGCTAGCTGGAGAAGAGGCGGAGGTGTTCGCCGGGAACTTGCGAGAAATCATCTTCTCTTTGGCACAGACTTCTAACTTGAAGGTATCCTCTTTTCGTTGAAACCGCCTTTTTTCTTACTCTTCCGTTTAAGCCCCTTTCGGAGGAACTATTGCTCGTAGCATTCTCAGCAGCGACGGAGAATGGGAAGGGTGGTAGGTACCAACTCCTTGCGATGTTCTATCTAAGCCGGATTGCGCTTAGACTTAAGTGAGCTACCCGATTTGATGAAGATTCTTTGCCAGTTATCTACCTGCGGACAGCAGATTGGCGCAATCAATCATGTTGTTGCAATGCTTTCGCCATTTTTGGAGACAAACTTTTCCATTCTGTCAAAGGCTGGAAGGGATGAGCAGCTGTTGGAACTTTCGCTTATTTGCATTCAAACACCCGAAGTGGGTGGCGAAAAAGTCGACAACCTTTGGCACATGGTTTCGCGGTTTAGCTGCGATGTGGGGATTGTTCCTTCTCTCTTCACAAAGGTTCGTGCTCAAAGTCACTTGGGTCAACCTACCAACGACTCGTCCACAGTTGAAATCCATGACGCCTTTGATTCTATCTCCGGATGAACGCATGGAGAGGTTTGTCATTACAACTCTGAAAGCAAGGCCACCGCCAAAGGAGATTTTGGCGGATGCGTTGTTCTTGGGACAAAGTAAGCTTCTTCAATGTTTCCGGAATAGTCTAACCCTCCAAAGCGTGCCAAATATTGTCCCGGAGAACAATGGATACCATTTGTTCGCAACTGGCTGACCGCTTGACCAAAGTGGAAGATTTTCCATCTCTTTTGGCTGCCGTGGACACTTGGTCGGAAGTCATTTCGCAAAATGGGCCACTGATATGGTCGCTTCCAAAGGAGACCATTTCGTTGGTTGTGTTCCAAGCTGGCACGCTATTCGCATCAAGTGGAGTGTTTGAAGACGCCGTTGTAAAGAACGTTGAAAGGTTATGGTTCAGTCTGATGTCTGCGGCAAGTTCAGAAGAGGCAGTCCCCTGCGTCCTAGGTTCTCTGGAGAAATGGTCTTCAGCTGTGATTCGTGATTCTGATCAGAAGTATGAGCGCTGGCCAACATACATTTCGATGCACGGCTAATTTTTTGCCATTCCAGACCGAGCGAGTTGATTGCCGTCGGTCTTACCCTGATTCAGCTTCCCGCCGCCTCCAAGCTCGATTTTCTTTTCAGCAAACTTGCAGGATCAATCGCTGATCTTTCAGCCATTCGGCCGTCTGGGAGCGCTGACGAAGCCCTTTCCGTAACTGGCGTTCTTTCGTTCGCGTCATTTGTTGACAATGACGAAGAAGACACGTCACCTTCACCTGTCGACCTCGACGAATTCGGGTTCACCAAGTATTCCCGGGCACTATGTATTTTCGCCAGCGTGTTCAATGAATCAGCACCTGACATGGTCGATATTGATGTTGGAACTCGCCTAATATATGAGCTACTTATTCTTAGGACGCTCTGGGCTGATCAGCGAGCAACGGGGACCGTCACTGTTTTTTCGCCCATCTTCGAGCAAGCGGAGTTTGAAAGGCTTGCAATCGAACCCGCCGAAAGCCTTTGCCTATCTTTCATTCGTGAGCTTACAAGAGCCTCGGACAAGGATAATTTCCATGCGGAAGTAGTTGACAGCATTGACGAGTGGCTTGCGGACATGTCCGAACCGGCGAAGGCCGGTAATTCTTGCCAAGATGTGACCTTGCTCTTCTTCCAGTGGGCGGCTCGGGGAAAGTCTGTGGAAGCTCGAGCGTTTGGCCTTTTCTTCGACGACGTCCGGCGAAACCTTCCTGTTGAAGATGCAGATATCGATCTATGGCATGAACTCATATCATCTTTACCTGAAAATGGTAACCAGTTTTCGTGTGTCTTCGTCGAACCACATTCCTTACATAACACCCCAGATTTGCACAACCTTTTCGCGTCACTTCTCGAGCGCTTCACGTTCCGACCTCGAATCTCGGATCCTTTCTGTACCCTGTTGAAAGAAACTATGCGAACGTTAATCCAATCGGACCGAAACACATTCAGCCACGAGTCTAGCATAGATTTCTCAATCTTGAATGCTCTGTTGGGGTATTTCAAGTTCTGTAAACTACCGTCCCTCAAGGAAATTGATGGCGATGGGTCGCTTCGGCAACTTCTCATGAAAGTCCGTGGTTGGTTGGAGTCGAAGGATGGAACCACGGCAAAATGGGTAGCAGACAGGAAGCTGGCGAACGGACTCATTTTTGTCATCAATTTGATTGACTTGAAGTTCGAGTTCAACGTGAATCTTTCCACTTTCGTGATAGACTTAGCCCGAAAAGGTGTAGAGGTAAGAATCACACAGAAAATCGTAACCTGACGACAGATCTGCAGTCTCGATCAACGATCTCCTTGTTTTACGGTGTTTCCCTCTGGCGTGCCGTTCTCGACCTCAGCACCTCCGAGCCAGCTGTTTGGAGTGGCACGTACAAGTATGAAACCCCAATACAGCGCAAGATCGTGTCAATTTTCGTGGATTTTGCTCAGCCCCCTCGAGATAATCGCGCAGTCGCTGTCCCATTGATTCACCAAGAGGTGTTTCGGGTCCTTCTTGACAATTGTGATGGAGTTTCCTCAGAAACTCTTGATGACATTCGCTGCTACGATAAGGTTGGAGCTGCTTCTTCATTCGAGCTTGGTTTTTCTGATGGAAGGTCGTCAGCTCTGTAGACTTCTCGACAGCAGGGATGTTTATGTTCAGACTCGAAGTTACCAAATGCTGGCCGGTCTCACTGCTTTAAATGTACAGCGAAACTCTGTCCAGATTGAGATGGATAGCTCCGCGAGTTTCCTAATGTCATCAGCCCTTATGGAATCACTAGAAAAAGATTTTGGCGATTTTGATTTTGACGAATATCGTCACCAGGTGAGACCTTTTGTGTAGTTCGCGGCTGTTTAACATCTCTTAGGATTGCGTAAGAGCACTTGGCTACATTCTGTCATGGCTTGTTGCAGCGGATCATCTAAAAGACGCGGTACTTAACAGAAATTCTGCGTTTGGCCAATATGTGCTAAACACATATGTAGACATACCAACTCAAATCCGACTACACAAACCAAATCCGCGAGCACAAATCAGTCTTCGATAACGTATTGCTTTTCATTTTCCACGTCCTTGGGGTTGGCTATCAAGATGTAACGCCCTTCGACCTGAGCAAATGGGACGTGACCGAATTTCACATCGAGGCACTTGACATTAGCGAGCGAAATGGATTCTCACTCCTTTGCGGGCACTTGTACTGGCGGTTGCTGCAAACCTTTCCCGGGCTCAGCCGAAGCTGGTGGTCTAACTCAAAGAACCGTCAACTGACGAAAGCTGTTGAGACGTGAGTCAATGCACTTTGACTTGACGGGCTTCAAGAACTGAATTGCTAATTTTTTTCTTTTGCAGCTATACTGAAAGGTACTTCTCACCCTTGCTTGCCAAATGGGAGACCCAGGCTGTTACGGTGGCGGATCTGTCCGCCTTTGATGAGATGGCGGTCAAGGTGCCAAAAACGGCGAGCGAAATTGCGGCCAGTTACCAAATCGACGAAGCAAAGCTGGAAATTACATTGCGTTTCCCATCTGCATACCCGTTGCGCCAGATTGATGTCGATAGCCCAACAGGAGGACGGGTCGCCGGTGTACAGGAGTCCCAGTGGCGGGCTTGGATGCTCAGCACCGGAATTATAGCTCAGAATGCTTCGATTTTGGATGCTCTGAAAGTGTGGCACAAGAACATCAAACTGCACTTTGAAGGTACTGTTTCCGCCCCTCGTTTGGCCCTTCAGGCGATTTAACGCTTTGTTGCCGTTGTGATGACACTGCAGGCTTGGAGGAGTGCGCTATTTGTAAGCTTGGATGGAGGTGGCTTTATTCGCAATCTGCTAACCAACCGACTCGTAGGCTACTCTGTGGTTGGAGTGATAGACCGGTCTCTTCCGAACAAATCGTGCAAAACATGCAAGAACAAGTTCCACGCGTCATGCCTGTTTAAGGTAAGCTTTGCCGCTTCTGGTTGCTTCGGTTTATTCACCGAATTCCCAGTGGATACGTACGTCTGGGAACACGCAGTGCCCGTTGTGCCGAACGGAGATGTGATTTTTTTTTTTTTTTTTTTTTTTTTTTTTTTTTTTGTTTGCGGGCGGTATTTCATGTTGGTTGATTTTCGGGGCTTGCCAAAAAAAAAAAAAAAAAATAAATAAATAAATAAACACAATAACCAAACTCAAAATGCTTCACACTTTCGAGAGGGAACCACCTTTCCCGTCAACAGCAAACCTCACTTTACGTCTCCGCGACTTCCTGATTTTCAGTATAGTATGAGAAAATGCAATAGTTTCCGCAATGGTTGTCATCCAAAACCCCAGAGAAACGAGTTGGCTTGGCTGAACAAATTGATCAACTGTTCGGTGGGGGGTTTGAATGTCCCGCAATACCAATTGATGATGATGAGTGAAAGATGGTTGCTTTCCTAAAACTTTCTGCGTGTAAGGCGTTGGCTATTCTATTCGAAGATTAACAAACTGGCACGTGACTAAAATTTTTTTCGCACACATGGTGTACATCAAAGGCGATGGCACCGTTGTCGAGTCCAAGCCTCTGTGGAGGCAGCTCGCTGGCGGTGTCCTCGCGATGCTCAACATGATTTTCGTTTTTGGATACACTCTTTTCAACGTACGTGTGCGATTCGGTTTCGATGTTTCGATCGCACTGCTTTACTCATTTCGGCTCGCTTCGCCCCATTTCATTCCATCTAACAGCCGCAAGTGCCGACCAGGAGAGGCCAACCCCGAAACGCCGAGCGCCTTGGAACAGAAGGAGGATCGGGTCGTTGGGGAGGCAACGGCGGGAGAGGGCAGACGTGGAACGCCGCGCCCTCCACATGCGCCACCTGTTCCTCGTAGTCTTCCGTTTGATTCTTTTATTTCTTCGCCAAAAGGTTCTCCGTCCCCAAACCTCATTCCAACATGTACATCCAAAGCCAAGCGCAAATGAGCAACACAACAACGAGAATCGTAAGACGACGAGCGCTGAACCATCGCCCCTTTAGTTGGCTGCCAGGAACACAATCGGGAGTCAGAGTCAGAATCGCACGCACCAAACGTATTTTCCAGGGACTCACCAAACCCTCAGACCTGAATCACGCTTCCGACCATATTTATCGTCATCACCGTCCCGCAATCCACTTTGGGAAGGCTTGTTTGTTAACTTGCGGGCGGGGGAGACTGGAGAGCAACATCAGCGCGAGAGATCGGCAGCAAGAGTGTTAGATCCTACCGGTATCGGAGGAATCCAATCTCGAAGGGGTTGGCTTCACTGATGAGGCGGGTTGAGCGTCGGCGATATTCACAGCAACGGATGTTGCAGGCTGTGGAGATGCAGGAACTGCAGGTGGAGGAAGTGCGGGATCTGGTCGTGTTTCCCCAACGGGTGTTGGCTGTGGACGTTGTCAAAACCGGAAAGTATTCTCGAAAATGTAAACTTTTACCAGCTTTTTGGGCAGAATGTTTTGGGCCCACTTGGCGTTAGCGAATGAGGCTCTGACGAGTTCAGCTAGTGGCGTGCTGACGTTGTTGGGAGGAATAATGGGCAGCTTACGCGTGTGGTGAGAATCAAATGTTGCTTAGATCAGACAGAACCTACGTTACAATCTGGACAAGCGTACCCTGCCGGTGCAGTGTGCTCTGGAAGTTGGTCACATTTGTTGTTTAGGCACTTCAAATGGAATACGTCTTCTTCAGGTTAGTAAATCATCACTGAACGATGGGCTCACGTACCAAGGCAGCAAAGTCTCACAAGTTCGCCCTTCTCGAGGGTCTCTTTGCAAACGGTGCAGACTGCCTCGTAATCACTGTCCTGGAGCCACTGAAGATATGACCGCACTGGTCGGACCAATCAGGACGATTTTTGGTTCAAATTCACTGCTTGGTGAAGGCTTACCGACGCACTGAGGTCGAAAAGATGTGTCAATCCAGAGAACAAGAGGGTTGCAGAAGAGCACCAACCTTTGGATGATCACTCAGCATACACTTTTCGCACACATTGCGTCGATGTTCGAAGCAGCTGATCTCGAAGATCGCGTTTATAAGGTGCCAAGGAGCGTATGCGAAAACTTACAAAAGGTTTGTAACAACGCGGCACTTGCAAAGACCCTGTATTCACGTTGAGGAAAGTCGATAAGAAGGGGATCTTTCATGTTTGAGCCAAGGGAGTGGATTCGTTCCCAGTCAGCCCAATCCGCGCCTTTGATGCGCGCGCCGACGTCCAGGACCGATCGCAACAAAGCCGGGACGAGACTTTGGCCAAGGGGATCGGATGGGGCCGATTGGCGCGCCATCTGCTAATACTCCTGTTGCTCTCCCCGCTGCCGACACCAACCATGACTTCAGTGGCTGGCTGTTGCTTGTTGACACGGTCACCCTTTTTCTGGTACTTTGTCTTTCGACCTGCAGCATTTGAGGCCTCGCCACAACGCGGCCGCCCGATCGGACAGCCGGGGCAGCAATGAGCACGGGCTTCGGCGGGGGCCATGTCCACGCCGGCGGCGGCA
This sequence comes from Zopfochytrium polystomum, assembly GCA_025765615.1. Lineage (NCBI taxonomy): Eukaryota > Fungi > Chytridiomycota > Chytridiomycetes > Chytridiales > Chytridiaceae > Zopfochytrium > Zopfochytrium polystomum. The sequence goes on from JAIVFJ010000021.1 coordinate 363,551, forward strand.
TGAACAGCAGCAGCAGCAGTAGCAGCAAGCCACTGGATGAGTTCGACGAAATGCCTTTGGACATCGTCGATTCGGCAGAGCTGGAGGAAATCGTCTCGCAGATGCCGCTTCAAAGCACTCATTTGCCTTCGAGACAGGGCGAGCCCCACACGCATAGGCTTCACGGCAGTAGAACGCTGTCCAGCTCGTCCCACAGCAATCCGCTGGCGTCGTACCAGCCACAGCCGACTTCGCATAATTCAACGTCCTCGCACTTTGCCAACTCCCAAATTGGACTGAACAGCACAAGGCAGCCTTCGACCAGGATTCAGTCCACCGGATCAACCTCTGCGCATCATGGTCGTGCTGGAACATACTCTTCATGGCCATCTCTGTCTGCCCAACATTCCCGACGGGTCCCGTCCGCCTTCCAGGACTCGGACTTCCCTGAAGGATCAAACGTGCCACTCGCTTCATTCTCATCATCTGCCGCCAAAAAACCTGAAGGTGATTCCCGCAAGGCGGAAATTGATACAGCTGATGTTTCGTCACTGATGCAAGAGAATGAAAAGGTAAGAGTTTATTCGCGACTCTCGAATGGTGATCCTTACCGGAATTCACTCAGCTCAGAGCCATGATGGACGCACTCGTTAAAGAGAAAGACGAAATTCACAGCAGGCAGCTTCAAAAAGAAGGGGAAGCTGCATTATTACGAAAAAACATGGACAAGGTTTGGCGTGTAAACTTTATATCCCCAACCGCTAAAACCTCCCCAGCTGCAATCAGAGATTAATACGCTCAAATCCTCAATGTCAGCTAAGATGGCAGAGATGGAGAAGAAAGGCGCAGAGCAATTGAAGCAGCATGTTGATCGAATTACGGATCTGAAAACTCAGTTAGAGTTCCAGGTATGCTTGACTTTTTGTTTCTGAATTAAATTTCTGTTCCAGGAGCACATCCAGCGCGAGTCCTACCGACGAATAAGTCTCTCTCAGCGCCCAGCGCAGCCACCGGCGAGTCAAGAGAAACAGTCGCCGGTGCCAGTCGCGAAGGTGGATGTGTCTGTTAACACCGATGTTGAAGAGGTCAAGACAGCTGCCAAAGACCGGCCGCTTTCAAGAGAATCGCAGAGACGAGACCTGGTTAGTTCCGGTACCTTCGGGTAATTCTGATCTCGCTTTCGTAGATTACAGCTCGTCTGTCGCGAAGGAAGATGACTATTTTTGCTAATCTCGCTGGCGCAAGCGACGTTTCGGGTATGTCGATTGTTGCTGCAGGTCGGCTTTGTTTCGATGACCCTTAGTTTGCCGCACAGTTCGAAATAAAATCGAAGAACTGCTTAATTCAATCGAAGCGGTGGCCTCCAATCGCACGCTTCCGCTGGAGTCGCTTATTGAACCGGCCACTGCAATACTTCAGGATCTTTTACGGCTTTGTAACGTGAGAGGGACTGACCAGTCATTCGTACCACTCAACTCATACAACTCATTTTTCGAAGATAGAAGCTTCAACTGCGATACTGCAGATGTTTGTGGATCTTCTTCCCAGTGAAACGTGCAGGAAGCAACTTGCAGGTTCGATTGTAGTTGAAATCACTGTCCGAAAAACTTAACCAGATTACCTTGGAAGAAGTCCAAGATGCTCGCGCATCCGAACCCTTTCTCGCCGTCTTTCATGAGTTTCTTACGATCAACTCTCTCAATCAGTCCAAGTCAGGGACGCCCGTGGAGAGCGGTGTCTTTGTTGCAGCGGAGCTCTTTTATCGAGTCGTGAAGGGCTGTCTTTGGGATGCAGAGCCGGACGTCTTGCTTCGGTTCGCTCATTTGTTTCAAACGACCAATTGAAGTCTTATCTTTTCACAAGATTCGTCCAAACTTATCCAGCCGATCGCACTTTCCAGCAAATTGACACGCAAGTTGCCGATGCTGTTAGTGCGTCTTGCATGGACCTTCTCCTGTGCGTCGTGAAAGGTCGGTTTGCTCGTTTCGAAATCGTAAATTTGACTTGGCTTCTTCAGGGGAACAAGCCTTTCGGGCCCTTTTTTTGGATTCAAAATCCACTTCTCTCTATGAAAAGTTGTGCCGATTTCTTAGTAACCATCACGGCCTGGTGGGTTCAAGTTTTCCATCAAAATCTGGGTGGGTCTAACTGGTGATTCCAGGACGTGGCGAAGTTTGCCGTCATTCGAGTGCTGTCTTTTGTCATTGCGCGATATGCGTTTCTCCTCACTCAAACCAAACCGTTTGATAAGGTAACAAGGACATAAATTTGATCGAGTTGAGTCTTACGCAGGTTCGAAGTCCTCCGAGAAGATTTTTCTGTTTTGGCACGCGTACGTTGAGAAGAATCTCTTCTCACCATCCTTGCGTCCCAGTCGGATAGCTGCAGCAAGTCCTGGGGATGAGAGTTGCATGCGACTAGTGAACGACACCACCCGACTTGTCCATACCTTGTGTGTGAAAGTACCATCCATCACCTTAAGCCATACAACTGGTTCACTGTTTCGCATGACGGTTTTGCGACTACAACAAATGCAGCATCATTTCGTTGAAATAGCAGGTTAGTCAGTTGTCCATTCATTGCGTTCCTCTTTGAATTCAAAAAATGGAACTAAATTTCATGCCCAGACGAGCTTACTGATCTAAGCCGGCTTTTCGGGGATGCAGCTTGAAGAAAAGATGCACAAAAAAGCGTGGGTTGCCTTTATTTATATAATCAGAAGCGGGGTTATTTTGATAAAGTTGGCGATGAAAGAAACATCCCCATATTGGCTTTGATGAGAAGTTCGGTTTGAGCGGGAGACAAAATTACATAAAGGTCGTTCAACGAAGAAATTTCTCCCAATTTTTCACGTAGAGCGAGTATCTTTGACGCGCGAGACGGTCCTATCGTTTTCAGCCTCATCAGCCCAGGTAGTGATTCGGTATTGATGACTTGAATGAGTGACTTTTCCGTTTCTTCTTGGATGAATTTGAGTTGGGCTTCAGGACTGATAGTTGGAACGGGAGGAACTGCTTCTGACGCGGCGACTTTCGCCTCCATAACGACCAGGCGCTCCTGCAGCTCTTGTTTGCACTTCAGGAGAGACCTTTTTTTTTTTTTTTGGACGAACCGAGCATCAATTGCCTTTTGCCAGCGACAAACACCAACTTACTCGACGAGATCATCCGATCTGTTCGCCTCAAGCGACGACGATGGTTGGAGTGGGCTGCGCCGACGCTTCGGGTTTTGGACTTCTCCCGCTCCAACAGGCCTCTTTCCATCGTCCTTGGGAGGCTGGACAGGCGTGGTCTCGTTAATGACGACCGTATTCTGAATCGAGCGACATTTCGCACCAAACTTTAGAGTGCTCAACGTCTCCATGTAGTCGTCCCCCGAGAGGCATGCAAGAACCTTATACGAAAATGACCACCCCGTGTCAATGAGTTTTTGTAGGCAACAGAAGGAATGGGTGCTGGGCTGAAACAAAGTGGTAGGGTAAAGTGTGGGGCATTTCCAAACCAACCGTTGCACAAGCTGAACCGCCCAGCGCGTCTTGCAGGAGACGAGTGAGTATAGAATTTCTATACGAGACGTTAGGGCTACTCTGATTCAGAGCCTCCACAACGCGGCCCAGTTCAAAAAGCGACCGGTTAATGGCCTTCGACTCTGACATTCTCTCCCCGCTGTTCCCAGTTTTCTTGTTATTTTCCGAACCTGCAGGTCAAGAGTAAGCCGGCCAGTAGACGTGAGTAAATTTTGTAGTTACCAGCCAAATCACAAACATTGAGCTTTGAGCAATACGTTTTGCCGCCCGTGGAAAAGTTCGCGTGTAGCTGCAACACAAAGTGCGAACGACTGGAACTAAGATTCAGTTTGGTGGCAGCGGTTGCCCGGGACTTCCATGCAGCGTCGTGCTCCTTTTCGAAATGATCCAAGTCCTCGATTTCCACGAATGATAGGCCTTGAAGAGCGCGTTACTCTTCCTTTTCAGCATGAGCGAAGCGAAAATACAACAAAGAAACACGCTTCAGAGGGTATGAAGCTGATATACCTTGGACTCTCGTCGAATTCTTGTCCCCGTACAAGTCCAAGGACGCTTTCCGGTTCCGCAAGTCAAAGAGCTTGTCCTGATAGCACTCCATCCATCCCGCTCTAAGGCAGCCGCCGACGGCCTTCAGCCTCGCCAACAGATCCCGGACCGTCCGGGGCAGGACGCCCGGATCCTGCCTCGTGCCGATAATGCTGTGGGTCTTCCCCGCGCCCGTCTGGCCGTACGCAAACACGGTGGCGTTCTTCCCCAACAGCACCTGATCGACGAGCGACTGTATCGCGGCGTAGACGTCCGCCTGCGTCGCTGACATGGGAAAGACGCGATCGAAGGGAAACACGAGGATCTCGTCGGGCATCGCCCCCGGCACGCGCACATTGTTTTCGTCGTCGACTTTGATGATGGAGTCGGACTGGAGCGGTTTGATACGGACGAGGACTTTGACCTTTAAACTTTCGGTCATTGCCGGCTGGCGGCGGGGGGGGGGGGGGGGGGGGGGGGGGGGGGGGGGGAGGCGGATGGGGTGGAAACGGGCAGGTGCGCGCGCTGGAGTCCGCGGACGGGTGGTGTTCTTGGGCAGCAGCAGCAGGTCAATCTCGCGAATTTGGCGGAGACGCTTCGCAGGGTGCGCGGGCTGTGGTGCGATCTTCTGTCTGTCTCTTTTTCTTGGGTTTTCGCCTTGTTCGGAGTTTGTATTTTCCTTGTTTTGCTTCTTGTGTGGGTGGGTTGTCCCGCTCTTCTTTCTTCTTCCTCTTCTTCTTCTTCTTCTTCTTCTTCTTCTTCCTCTCTTCTTCTTCCTCTTCTTCCCCTTCTTCTTCTGATGACAATGACGACGATTGATGGTGAAACGCTGCGAGCCGAGCCGAGCGCATCGCGGGGACGAAAGCAAGAAAGCGACACAAGAGCGTCGGGGAAACAAAGTCAGGGTGCGGACCTTGTCCGAGCGTCCGCGTCCGAAGCTGGTGTCCGTGACAAGTGCGGCCTCCGTGGGTCCCCTGACTGACTGACTGACTGACCGACCACTTCGCATCGAAAGGAAGGGAAAAACAGTGCCAAACACACAATCACTCGTCCCCTATTTCCCTATTTCTCTTCCCACCCTCGCCCACCCGCCTGACCAACCACCCTCCCCGCCCATCCGGACATCCCATCCCCCTCCCCTCCCCTTACACCCCCCCTTCTCAGCACCGACAGAAGAAGCAGAAGAAGAAGAATGGGTCCCAAGAAGGCGGCTGCAACCGGCAAGCGAAAGGCCGAAGAGGCGGCCGAAGGCGAGCACCACGAAGAAGAAGGCGTCGCCACGTCGCCCTCCAAGAAGGCCGCTGCCTCCCCCGCCGCCGCGTCGGAATCGAAGCGCACCCGCCGCGGGGCCGCCGCCGCGGCCCCTGCGCCCGTCCCGACACGCACCTCGGCGCGCAAGGCAAAGACGGACGCCAAGGCCAAAGTGTCCAAGGCCGCCGCCGCCGACGATGACGACGAAGAGGAGGAAGACGGCGACACTGGCGGCGCGGCACAGCCCGCCACGAAGAAGAGGGCTGCCGCCCCAAAGAAGAAGGACGACGCCGACTACGACGACGACGAAGGCGACGCCGACGACGGCGATGGCGCCGCCTCCGCCGCCGCTGGGGCCGCGAAAAAGTTAACTAAGGCGCTCGCCGCAAACGACGTGCTGCCGGCCTCTCTTCCCGTCGCCAACTTGCACGACGGCACCACCGCCGACCTGAATGAAATTAGCAAGACACACGGAATCGTCATCTTCGTCTATCCAAAGGCGAACACGCCCGGTTGCACGAATCAGGCGTGCGGTTACCGCGACTCGCACGACGAGTTTGCCCAGCGCGGGTTCAAGGTGTTCGGGTTGTCGGCCGACTCACCAAAGTCTCTTACGACTTGGAAAGAGAAATACAACCTTCCGTACAGTTTCATTTCGGACAAGGAGAGGGTTTTCTTGAAGGCTTTCGGTGTCAACAAGTCTGCGACTCAGGTGCACAGGAGCCACATCGTCATCGCAAAGGGCGGAAAAGTCCTTCACATCAAGAAGGGCGTATCAGCCAAGCCGAGCGCCGCAGAGGCGCTGGAGCTCATTGACGAGTCCAAATAAGTGGATAGTGCAGAAAGTTTCATATTAGCAACTTGTTCTCGTTTTTCTTTCCTACTGTTTATGTTTGTCGATGCTTTGTTGTTTTGTCAAAAATGCACAACACGATCACCATCTACATCACAAACGGGCATTTTTCGGGAAGAATTTGAGCGCCTGACGAACGCCAAGGTCGGCCATAACCTCTTCAGCACCACCAAGAATGGCACCGAACCTAAAAGAAGAAGAAATCAGAAATACGCCTTACGCCTTGGTAGGACCCTGCACTTACTTGTTCGTCCTTTGGAATTGCTCAATTACGCGACCCTTTGAATGAAAAAGTTTCAGGAACAGGCAATCCGAGTTTATAAAATGGCTTACCATTCCGCTTCGGGTGAGGGCTCGTCCACCAAAGATTTGAACGGCATTATCCGACACATTGTAACTCATTCGTGTGGCCCGGTACTGTCAAGTGGCATTGTGAGACAAGCAGGAGGAACGGCGACAAGAACCTTCAGGAGAGCAATTGGCCCCGCCAACAACAAGTTCTGGTCTTTGAAGCTCATTTTCGTCATCCTGTTGTATAAAAGTAAGAATGATGCAAGAGGTGCCTTTTACATCTTACTGATAGGTGATGCTCTCACAATCTGCATCAAACAAATCAACAAGACTTAGCGGATACCGACCATTCATTGCCAAAGAAGTAGCTTACAGGCTTGAATGGCCTCAACGTCGGAGATCATTTGGCCAAGCTTGAAGCGAATGACGGGTTGCTCGACGAGAGGCTTCCCGAACACTTTGCGCTGGCAAGCCCACTTGAAGCACTCTTCGGTGACCAAGCGCGCCGCACTATAGCGAAGGAATTCAATGTAAATCGGCATGCCTTTCTGCTTGGCAATCGATAACTATCTCACCGAGCACATCCGACCGCCATTCCCCAACGTTCACTATAAGATCGTTAGGATCGGCATTGCAATCACGGTCGCGCTCACTTACTGGTTAAAGTTGGCTATCGCAGCGTTGCGAATATTGTGAATCCTTCGTTACATGAGATCTCGAAAGTATGTCTAACTTACCCATCACCACCTGCAGAGTTGGTAATTAGCAGAGAGATAGAGGTTCTTTCCAGTCGTACCGCAAATCCTTTGTTTTCACCGCCGATCAAGTTCTCAACTGGGACTTTAACATTCTCGAACATGACATCTAGAACATGGAGAAGTTATTTGGTGGCTCTGAGCTCTTCTGGAGGATGGTGCGTACATGCGGTGCCGGCCGATGTAGTTCCGGACGTCTTGATGATCTTTGTGCTCACTCCCTCGCTGGGGTTGCAAGATATGTCACATACATCTAAGAAGTAGGCTATGGTTTTACCTCCTTTCAATCAGGAGAACGCTGATTCCACCCATTCCCTTGGCACCTGCAGAAATATCCATAAGACAAGGCCAGATGTGATGAATGACGCAGGCTCCGAATTGCTCACCAGTGCGAACAGCAGTCGTGAAGTAGTCACAGAAGGTTCCACTATTGACAATGTCAAAGTTGGTATTCCAGCAATGCGAAAGAATGCTCACTTGGTGATCCTAAAAATGGTGGTTAGTAATTCGCGAAGTGCACCAATCAAGTGCCTCCTACCATTTCTTAACCCCGTTCACGATGAAGAATTTGCCGTCAGGGGTTCTGAGAAAGGTTTGAAGTCAAATCTCACATTCGTCAGAACTTCAATATCACACTCACTTCTCCGCTACGCAGCTGATGTTGCTGACGTCTGAGCCCGCTCCAGGATCGGAGATGGCGAGGCATATTTTCTTCTCGCCCCTAAGAATTGGGGGGACAATTTTCTCTTGCATCCACTTTGGACCAAACTTGATTACAGGCGGAAGGCCGATGACCTGGAGGACAGACACGTTAGAACGAGCTGTGGAGGAGCATTCCACGCCAACCATTCCAGAAGAAAGTCCTGGAAAATGGCAACAAAGTCAGTGGGGACAACGCTGCTGAAAACGCACCCTCAGCGAAGTTGTAAATTCCGAGACGGCACATCTCCTCGTGGGCAATCAGCTCGTGGCTGAAGACGCATCAGTCGAAGCATGTGGAACCCATGACTGCAAACTTCAACTTACAAATAGTCAAACTGCAAAAACCATTAGCGCCTCCTGGATTAAATGTGTACGAACTTACTTCTTCCGGCTTCACACCGCCAGGAAGTGTAAGGCCTTTCAGGTGGTCACCCGGTCCAAGGCGGCACGCAATCAAGTTAAATTTCCCCATTTTGAGGTACATCTCATCATCAGGTCGCTCTCCCATCGACTCGAGAGCAACAGACTCCGGCATCAACTCGGTATCCTGGAGAGAACCCTGGGTGAATCCAAATTCTTCCAATGACCAGTTGACTGTGGGTTACTCACTACAAACTCACGCAGAGCATTCCGGAAAGCGTGATGCGTAGCACTGGTGAAGATCGAATGACGGTCAGACTCACGTAGAGAACATCACACGTACTTGTAGTATGGGCTGGGAAGCTTTTGAACTGAACTGTTCTCGGCATCTAAGAATCCAATTAGCGCAATAGTTCGATGAAGTAAAACCGGTAACGAACAAGGGACGGTGCTGTAGGTTCCAGGGGCAAGTGCGAGAATTTGCGGTTTCTCGCCGGCGATCTAATGAGAAGGTTCAACTAAATAGATCAAATGTGCACAACCATGTTACCGATCCAACAGCGAGCCGCTTGTACTTGGCCAGAACTTCCTGACGGTGCAGGCCGTAAAATTGCTCTGTCGGCAACAATCAACAACCGAATGTAATGAGTTTTCACAATACCAGTCGCGTCCTTTCCGGCAACAGCCCACAAAACTACAGCAGAACCCGGGTGGCTATCCGCGAAGTCTGAAGTTGCAGAACAAATGTCAGCATTTCTAAATTAAGTCTGATTTGCACATACCTGTGAGGTCGTAGACAACTGAATCGATGATGCACCAGCTGAACGTCAAGGATACCCGTGAGTAATGGTAAATCGGCCTTACACATCTCTCCCCGTGCGCACCACACACACACGCTTCGATCGCCCTTTCGCTCGTCTCGCACCACCCTCAAACATCCGCTGAGGTCCCACGCTCCACGGCAGGCCAATATGGCCGGTCAAACGTCCGCTCTCACGCGCGGAAACACGGTTTACACTCACAGATCGTCGGGCTTGTTGTGCTTTGCGACATCGTCGCGTGAAAAGGTCTTTGACGAAGGTGCCATCGCGTGCGTCGTTGAGTCGTCGGAGTCGTGCGGTCGGTCTGATTGAGGTCGGTTAAACCACAGTCCTCGTTGAGTTTGGTTGTGTTTATCCGTCAAGATAAGGAAGGGCTGAAAAATATTTAAAAGACAGAAAATTTGACCTCACACGACAGGAATCCGCCAGACTGACGTCACGCATGGGTCATGCCAAACACGTGGTCCACCTTGTCTTCCTGCACGACAGGTGGACCACTCATTTCCCCTCACCCATTTGCAACCAACCCAAATGTCGCGCTCTTCGTGACATCCCTTTGCAGATACTCTGTGAAGGCGTCGGTTCTTATAGCAGGACCCAGATCCACGGCGCCTTATGTATGAGTGCTGGTGGGAACTGGGAACAGATACCTGCGAACACCACTGGCAGAAGAAGCAGCGGTAGAAGAGTTAGCGATGGCCTTGGCAGTGGAGGTACCGGCTGTGCGGTGGTGTAGGCTGCCTGTACTGGCGCCAGGGATAGTACTGCGATGAGGCCTAAGTCTTACCGTACGTTTTGGCATTGTCCCACATCCCAGGCAATGGCTATTCCCCTTTCAGCTCTGAATGATGCGAAAGTGCCCCCCAGGCCATCACCCAGCGCGCATTGGGCGAGTCAAGAGCAAAGTACTGGTTGTTGGTGGTCGCCAGCGTGGCAGACACCAGAGGTTAGCAATCAGGGTATGCGTTCTTACTGCTTTGGACTTTGAGGGACGCCTGAGACATGCTAATGCCGCAAGCGCGTGAATGGGAGAAAATCCTCAGACACAGGGGGAAAAAAAAAAAAAAAAAAAAAAGGTTACCACACAGTCAAACCCTGAACCAGTTGGCGAAGTCAACGCCACCAGCAAACATCCAATGGGAATTCGACCCACCAGCAGAGCACCTGGGTGACTGACTAAGATATCTTAACGAGAGCCTTGCGACTCGCCCACATGTGAGACTACACTGAGGTCTCAGTGATAAAGTCTAGGGATTTTATTCGCAAAAACAAGCGTACCTGTCATAAAACTGCAAGGATCAGGACCCCTATTATTCCTCCCAGTTCTTTAGTTTCCAAGGCGTTATCAAAGTGTATTTGCAGCTAACCTGTCTTTATTATTGGGCCCGCTTTTACTACTTTCGTCTTAACAGTTTCTGTTGCACCAGGGTTTTCTCAACATATTTTCTTTTTCGGTGACTAACAGAGACTGCCCAACTGCCTAGGGATGGGGTGCCTGACAGGCCGTACCCCAAGCCCGCCTAATTTATTATTTATTTTCAGCACTTGTACATACACGCATAGGGTGACTTAGAGCATTTGTGGTGGATGCTCCAAGTCAGAGGGGGTTGACTTGTGAATTTCTCTCTCTCTGTTTTTGGGCCATTTCGCTTTTTCCTTTTTTCTTCAATCTGATTTCTGTCCTTTGGCACCAACACAGAGTCCCTTCAAATCCATCTGGCTCACAGAGGTGAGGGTAGTGAGAGGTGGTACACACCCAGGTGAGTACATGGTCCCTTCGGGGGCTCCTCTTAAGGGGCTGCGGGTGGGAAATGCAGCTGGCCCCACCACCGACTGTGTGACACTGCTGGCTCTGTGTTGGAGTGAGGATCACAGGCACTCGCCTGCCACGACGACGACGGCGTCGTCGTCCCCAACCTTCCTGTCCCCGCGAGGGTGTTGGTGGCTGCGCTCGGTGCAGCCCCTGACACCTGAGAGTTTGATCTACGAGTGCCTGCCTAAGTCCTATTGCTGTGAGAGTGAGATGTGTGAGCACAAGTGCGATGCAATAAAGCCCGTTGGTCGAGTGATTGTGCTGACACAGCCTGGCGGGGTGCGTGTACGATTGCAGGTGTTTCCGCGTGCGACCTTCCAACCCCTACATAGTCGACTCCTTTCTCTCTCTCCCCCCTTGTTATGAATCACCCTCTGGAAACCTCTGGAACCTTCTAGAACATTCCTTCATGGAACCTTCTGGAACCTTCTGAAACCTTCAAGAACATTTCTTCATGGAACCTTGTGGAACCTTCTGGAACCTTTGTTGCTTTCCTGACTTGTCTTGTTGTCATTGGTATCATTGGTATCATTGTATTACTAATTGCTCTTTCTGGAACTTTCTTTGAGTCTTGACAAGGAAGACTCTCAAAAGGTATAAAAGGGCGATGGGGGACCTGTCCCATCCCTCAAGTGAATTATTGTTTCCAATACAATCATCACTCCTCTCAGTTCCTTGTCTGCCTTGTCCTGTCCAGCCATGTTCCTGACATCATAATTCACTTCACCCTCTCCTACTACTCTCTGCCATCATGTCTGACCCAAACAACACCTTCCCTGATGCAACTGCCTTCCAAGCCTTGATGGACCAATTACAAGCCCTTTCAAGACAGACACACCAACTTCAAGAACAAGTCCTTCACCAGCAGCACCAGCTTCAACAACAACTTCACCAACAAGAACATCAAGCTCTTCCCCTGCCCCAAGCCAACCAAGCAAGAGAGCCCAAGGTTCCCAGCCCTGACAAGTTCACTGGGCTGGCCAAAGACCTCAGGAACTTTATGGCCACTGTGGAGAATGTCATCCTTCTCCAACCTTCAAGATTTCCCAGTGAGCAAGTCAAGGTTCTTTTCACAAGCACCCTCCTGTCTGGTCAAGCTCAATCATGGTACAGATCTCTCCCAAGCACACCCACCACCCTGCAAGAGCTCTGGGAGGGGCTGGAGGCTACCTTTGGTGACCCCTACGCATCTTGGACAGCAAGATCCAAGCTCAAGCATATCAAGCAAGGAAAGCAATCTTGTGTGGCCTACACCAACCAATTCAAGCAACTAGCCAGAGACTCTGGATACAATGATGCAGCTCTGATGGAGCTGTACCATGATGGTCTCCATGAGTCTATCCAAGACATGCTCTCCCAGTCTCTGCACATCCCTGAGACCTTGGAAGAGTACATTCTCCTTGCCATCAAGATTGACAACAGACTCTACTCCAAGAGGCTGAAGCAAAGACAAGTGGGAACTACATCAAGGCCTACCCCAGTCCCTCAAGCTCTTACAGTTCCTGAACCCATGCAAGTGGATGCAGTTGAGACACTTCCTAAGGGTCCTCTGAGCCAAGAGGAGAAAACAAGGAGGACCCAGCAGGGACTGTGTTTCTACTGTGGCTCCAAGAAACACGCTGTCAAGGACTGCCCAAGGAAGAAGCACCCAAACTCCCAGGTCCAGGCTCACTGAGGGGCAATTCCCTGGACCCTCCTCCAAGCAGCCCCTGTTTCATCACCACCACCAGCACCACAAACACCTCAGATTCCAAGCTCCACCAACTCACCATGGATGTCAAGATTCAACTCTCACCCAAGTCAACCATCACAACCAAGGCCCTTATCGACTCTGGATCATCCTGCAACATCATTGATGCCACCCTTGCCAAGTCTTGTGCCATTCCCACAATCAAGAAATCCACACCCCTCAAGGTCCACTTTGCCAATCATGCTCTGTTCAAGGAAATCAGCCATGAAACCAAGCTAAACCTCCACATCCAAGACTTTCCACCATCCATGGTCAACCTGGAAGTATTGGATCTTGGCTCACCCACATTCTCTGTCATCCTGGGATTACCATGGCTGCAAGCCCAGAACCCTGCCATTGATTGGGTCACTGGTCAAGTCCAACCTCCACCAATCGGAACAGTCACCCAAAACTCAAGTCAAGCCTCCAAGTCTCATGCTCTCAAGTCCCTGATTCAAGGTTCTCAGCCTAGTATCCAAGGTCAACGACAAATGACAGCTCCAGTATCAGCCTGCAGCTCACAGATCCCAGCAAAGATTCAAGTTTCACAGTTCACAGTTCATAGTCAAGATTCCAGTACAGCTCATAGAGCTCACAGTCATGGCCAAGTCTGTAGTTCACAGAACCCACAGTCAAAGCTTCAAGTACCACAGTTCACAGTCCAAATTCAAGATTCAAGCTCCACAGCTCACAGTCTTTGCCAAGAACAGAACCCTCAGTCAAAGATTCAAGAATCACAGTTCCCAGTCAACAATTCAAGCCCCACTGCTGATGAGCACAGAAGGACAGACCTTGCACCTGAAGGGGGAGATGGTTTCACCCCACAATCCAAGACACACCTTTCACTGCTTCCTGACCGTGTGGGGGCCCATGCTATTTCCAAGGACCCCAAGCCTCACAAGATTCAAATCAGCCAAGAAGAGGAAAAACATGAGATACTCAAGACAAGGCATGATGCAGCAACAGCTGGACACCCACGAGAGCACAAGACATATGAGCTTGTTTCCAGAGACTTTTACTGGCCAGGCATGAGGAAGAACTTGCAGACCAAAAGACCAAGTCCCAAGCTAGACAACCTCAAGTTGGGACCTTTCAAGATCTTGGAGCAAATCAATCCAGTCACCTTCAAGCTGGATCTCCCTGCATCCATGAAGATCCACCCAGTTTTCCATGTCAGCCTTTTGGAGAAGTTTGTGGCCAATTCCATTCCAGGCAGAGTTGTTCCTCCTCCTCCTCCAGTTGAGGTAGAAGGTGAAGAGGAATTTGAGGTTGAACAAATCTTGGATGCCAAGTGGTTTGGAAGGACACTCAAGTTCCTTGTTAAGTGGAAAGGTTACTCAGATGCTGACAACACCTGGGAACCTGAGTCAAACCTCACTCACTGCCAAGACCTTCTGCTCAAGTTCAAGACCAGGTACCCCACCAAGTTGCAGAAGAGGCCTAAAAGGGGGAGATGATGTTATGAATCACCCTCTGGAAACCTCTGGAACCTTCTAGAACATTCCTTCATGGAACCTTCTGGAACCTTCTGAAACCTTCAAGAACATTTCTTCATGGAACCTTGTGGAACCTTCTGGAACCTTTGTTGCTTTCCTGACTTGTCTTGTTGTCATTGGTATCATTGGTATCATTGTATTACTAATTGCTCTTTCTGGAACTTTCTTTGAGTCTTGACAAGGAAGACTCTCAAAAGGTATAAAAGGGCGATGGGGGACCTGTCCCATCCCTCAAGTGAATTATTGTTTCCAATACAATCATCACTCCTCTCAGTTCCTTGTCTGCCTTGTCCTGTCCAGCCATGTTCCTGACACCCCTGTTGCTGGTGACGACGAGGGGCGCTAGGTTGCGCCCTGTCCATCCCGTCGCTATTAACCGCTCCTGTTGTATTTGAGATTAGGTTCCTGAGATAAAAACCCCTGTTTCCCTCTTCTCTCTCTTTATTCTGAGGTTGTGTTGCGCCCTTGGGAGTGCCCTTCCGTTTCCCCTTGCATCAGCCCACAGCCACGCGAGTAATCGGTGCTCTGGCACTGATCCTTCAGAGGATTGTCTCTCTGAATGTTCATTCTTTGTGTTTGAGACCCCTGTTAGACAGATCAGTAGGGATACTTTGTGGACTACGCAAGTAGTAGGGTTGAAACACCCCCTAGACAGACAACAGCCCAATAAAGTTAGTTTTGGCCTATTATTTGCTTTCCCTCACTCTAGGGCCCAGATCCCAGGGTCAAAGGAGTGAGTATAGTCTCACACATATGTATAACATTTTTTTTATTATTATTCCACACAGCTGAAGGCTGTGTGGCAGGAATTGTGAAATGCCATGCAGGAATGGCAGAAAGCCAAGAATCTTGACAGAACCAAGTGCGTTGCCGCTAACGCGCTGGGAAGGAAATAAACAACAAAACAGCTGTCAACAACTCAACAACAAAGAGAGAAGGAATAAGAAACTTTGGGGCCGGGGCCCCACGGAAAGTGTCAAAAGACAGCAGAAAGGGTGGGTGCGGAGTTTGGAGGTGGAGAGTGCGGAGCAGCAGAAAAGCAGAGAGAGACAGAATCCTCAGTGTACGTCTGGGGGAACAGGATGTGGAGGTCGTGGGAGAGCCGCACATGGAGGTGGGTTGGATACAGTGACATTGCGCCGAATCCAGAGGGTGCCAAGAGCCGGTCAAGCAAGACCAAGGTAGTGTTGCCGCCAGGCAATGGTGCCTCGTCACGAGAGGAGCCGATCAGGAGGACAGTCCTTGGAGTGGTAGCGTCCACATGTATCACATTGAGGAGCGTGAGGTGGTCCACGTCAGCGAAGCAGAGGTGGTTGAGGCTGTGGAGAGGCAGTAGTGCTGGCAGCTATCCGTTGCCAAGTTGAAGCCACACCACCCCAGCGAAACTGGAGATGTCACACCTGTGTTGTTTAAAGTCAATCAAGCGGATGAATTGAGTCTCGTCCAATATCTGCTCACTCTAAAGATGGAAAATGTCAAGAGTCCAAGGATGATTGGGGACCTTGAAGACGCCTTCAAGAATGAGTTCGAAGCAGACTCGGAACCACTCCAGTGCCTTCATATTCTGTCAATGCTTGCAAGGTTGGATATGGATCAGTACCATCAGAATGTCGAGGCCTTCCCTCGTGCAGGATATTGTTTCTTTGCGCTTAGGCAGGCCATCCGACAAGGGTTTTTGTGGTTGCAAATGAAGATTCGAAGGAGTCTCTTTCAAGACCGCTTAAAAGGTTGGTTTTCCGCTTGCAGCTGTCACACTACCAACACAGCAACTTCTTTTTGACAACTTGTGAATGAGACCCCCAGGGAGTTTTTGTTTTGTTTATTTATTTTCTATTTTTCTTTTTTTTTTTTGTGGTGGAAAAAAACGAAACTGTGTGGTCTTGCCGATCGGGGTCGCTCCCATTTTCATTAGTGAACCTTTCCCGTTTCACCCTGATCTCAAGAATCGCTGCCAACATTACACTGCGATCCATATCAGCTGCCTCCTGCGCCGCTTTGGCCGCCGCAGTACCGAAGACGGCCCTGAGGAGACTTCTTCCGTCATTGTCTACTTTGCGGCTTCACCGTAGCATTCACTCCACGATGGCCCTCTGGACTCCTGGACCCCACTCAACTCCGGAACTCGTCGCGAACCCCTCGAAGAACCCTGAAATGGATACTGTGGTCCCCAAGCCCGACGTTGCAGCAATGCGTCTTTCGTACAGGCGTGGTGCACTTGACGAGAAGAGCGTCCCTCGATCCCCTTTCGCTTTGTTTGAGACGTGGTTCAACGAGGCGAAAGTTGTCGAGACTGGTGGGGCGGAGGTGAATGCCATGTGCCTGTCGACTGTTGGCGTCGAACGGGATGAAAACGGACAAGAATACCTTCGTCCGTCTGCAAGAATGGTTCTGATGAAGGGCTGGGATGAGTCTGGGTGAGTGCCGTCCCCATGCCCTTGTTCACACACAAACTTTTCCGACTAACCTACGTGTCAATGCCGTCGTCGGCCTATGACATCTTCCAGGTTCACGTTCTACACAAACTACCGCTCTCGCAAAGCCCAGGATCTCACCACTCACCCGTTCGCGGCACTGACGTTCTACTGGCCAGTGTCGGAAAGATCGGTTCGCGTAGAAGGACAAGTGGAGAAGCTGCCCGCAGAAGTGTCGGATGCATACTTCAAATCGCGACCGCATGCATCCCGCGTCGGTGCGTGGGCAAGCGCCTACCAGAGCAGCCCTGTTGAAGGTGGCCGTGCCACTTTGGAAAAGATGATCACCGACGCCGAAGAGTTGACGCGAAGCAGCGACGCGTCTGAAAGGCCATCATTCTGGGGCGGCTACCGCGTTGTTCCAAAGCGAGTAGAGTTTTGGCAGGGCCGCGAAGGTCGGATGCACGACCGAGTTCTCTTTCAGAAGAATGTTGGGTCGTCAGAGGGGCAGGAGTGGTCTACCTCCCGACTCTCACCATGACGAATACAGACAGTTGTTTTTCTTTTCTTTCCTTTTCTTTTCTGTTTCTTTTCCTTTTTTTTCTTTTTTTTCTTTTTTTTTCTTTGGTGTGCATTGCCTTGACAATTTCTCTCTGGCCAGCCCAATTGAACGAGAAGAAAAAATCCCAGTCAGCAGCCAAAACGACCCCACCACCAGCGAGCATGACTTCATCGCAAGGGTCGAGCCATGGCAACGGATTCTTGTACGGTGGTGCCGTCTCGAATGGTGAGAGTCGCGCGAGTGCGCGGGCGAGCCTCTTCTGTCTTCATTCGCTTTGGGGTCTTTACTTGGCGGGGATCTTTGAAGATCACCCGGCTGAATTGGACGCGTTTTTCCCCGCGAAGTTGTATGCCACACCGACGAAGCCTCTGACACTTGTTCTCTTGGATCCGCTGCAAATCCAGGGAATAACTCTCTTCATAACCGTGTGCGCCCTCACGCATCTCGCTTGCCTCCGTTTGCTAGCACAAGTGAAACGTTATTCACCTCCCAGCAAACTAGCCATAGCGATACCGATGACCTCTTTGCTTCTCTTGACCAAGGACGGCCGGCACTGATCACAACCTCAACCGTGGAAACAATCGGTTCCCATCGATCTGACTCGCACCATTCACAATCGCCAACGTCACCTTTATCACAATCCTCGTCAGTTTCGCCGTTTTTGACACAGCCTACTAGTCGATCAAGCTCACGACGCCATGTCTCACAGTCGTCCACCCCGGTGGGTGATGCCTTCGCACAGAGTCCCATTGGAGGCGTTCCTTCTCGGCCGGGATCTGCAGCGAGCAATTTGAAGTCGAGATCGCCTGCAGGATCAGCCTTTGCTCCTGGAGGCAGTGCAGAGGCAAGCACCCCACCTGCTGGCTTGAATCCATACGCAGCAGCAAGATTGGCGCGTAGTGCAGCACGGGCCAGAGATCCCTTGAGTGCTGCTGCGTCTCTGTTCTCCCCTGCTACATCTGCCACCTCCTCACGGCCCGTAAGCGCAACATCATCCTCCACGAACTTTTTCGATGGTTTTGGTATTTCTGGTCCGGCAATTGCACAATCGTCAACGACGGCTCCCCCTGTTTCGGCTATGCGCGAAAACCGGGAGGAGAATGCGAGGAGTCGCCGTCCCAACCCATCCAGCAAAGTTCTTGATGCTCTTGGCTTTGGCAATCTACCTCCGCCTTCAGAAGCGGTAAGCTTCACACCTACATCGGTAGGAGGGGAATCGTCTGAAGCAGGAAACTCGGCCCCCGCGATTGTTCCAACCTCGAAGTCTGTTCCACGGTTGATTAAGTCAGATCTTGCCCCGACCAATGGCGCCACTTCTGCGCCCCGCACAAAGGTGACTCCGACTGTTCAGCAGCAATATTTTCAGCCTGATGTCACAGGTATTATCTTGTTGTTTGATCGTGGAACAGGAACCTAACTTGAATGGATTTGATGCAGAAAACGAGCCTGTCGGCGTTCCGAAGTCATCGGCGCCTTCTATCCGCCCTCCTCCAGTTGTGGATGCCACACCACTACCACCTCCACCACAAGGCATGGCCTCAACCCCGGCTCGCGTATATCAGCAACACTTCACCCGGTCAAGACTTCCTCCAACATCCCACACGACATTGGTGGATTCCAGCATCGCAAGAGGAAACGTTTTTACCGTTCCACCCCAACCAGCTCCTTTATTTGTTCCAGAATCCGAAGACATCACACCGTCTGGCCCAGCTGTGACTGATGAGCCTCCTATTCAAAACATTGCAAAAGAGCCGGCCGAAGAGCCCCGTACGGCAATAGCCTCCCGCCCAGCTACAACGAGTTTTTTCGATAAGTTTTTCGGTGTCGTTGATTCAGCTGAAGAAGCAAAATATTCTGAGGCGCTGCCTCTACCCCCACCTCCTGCTGCTGCACCGCAAGAAGATGACATTTTTACCCGACTGGCTGAAGGTGGTAATATCGAGGACACGTCCGTTATGCTGATAAACTCCCAAATAGCTGGAGTAGTAGACGAGCAGGTGGTTCCGGACACTCATTACACCCCGGCAACTGATAAGCGTACTCCTCCAACGACCGTAGCTGAGAGACCCATGGATGGATGGGATGAAGCCATGCTCGAAGATTTTGAAGATGTCATCACAACAAGCGCTTCTCCTGTCAGGCTACAACCAAATCATGCCTTTGGGGAAACACTGGCTGAGGGTGCTTTCCAAAGCTTTGCTCACAACCAAAGCGCAGAGCCGGTCCACTTCAACGCTAGCGTGGAGCCGGAAACTTTTGAGCAAGGCGATGCACTTGACCTTGACGACCTGGTCTTTGGATCCGAAACAGGAGTTTCGAAACTGCAGCAGTTGCCAGAGCCTATTACGCAAGAGAATTCGTCTTCCATTGAGGAGTCAAACTTTCCCTCGGAAGAGGTTGGAGAAGTCATTCCCTTTAGTGGCGAGAACGTTGGATTGCCCCTTGAACTTCCGTATTCTGGACCTGCTGTACATGGACAAATTATGCCGGAACCTGCGCAGGAAACGTTTGAAAATCCACCCTCAAATGTCACTGGTGGGCATAATGAAGAAATTAGTGGATACGAGCACTCAATTCCGCACGAGCCTTCTCGACTTTGGGGCGATTTTGCGTATGCGCCAACCTCGGATCCCATTGGAGTGGCTTCACATCCCGGGCACCAAGATCAGCTCCCGTTGACGGGCGATTCCCTGGAGGAAAGGCGCAGCGCCTTTCATTTGGATGACAGTACACCAGTGGAACGTAAGGGTTTTCGGAATCTCGTTCATTTGGTTGAATCTTTTCTTTTCAGGCGGAGAAGTCTCCGAAGAAAATCCGTTTGCGGCAAGTGGACCCTCCAGCTCAACCTCGTTCTTTGACTTTCCACTTTCCAAGCCAACACAAGACCATCAGAACCAGACTTTTTCAAGCTTCGACCAGACGCAATACATTTCTGGAAGTTCTTCCCAGGAGCAGACAGAAGAAGATTTTTTCAACTCGTTCTCGACTGGTCGTATCGAGCAGCCTCAGTCCATGTTCGAATCGGCCGTTCCCAGTCAAAGCTTTCCACTTCCTGGAAACATCGCAGCAATGAGTGAGCCTCCACAGCCAGTCCAGGAGTCTCATTACGCGGAGCAGTTTCCCACTGCTCCAGTGGAAGTACAGGGCACAGACGCGGACTTTTTCAGCTCTTGGGGTGTTCCGGGTGGTGCAATTAACCTGGAGGAGGCGACAACTAGCGATCCGTCTCCTTTCGAGGAAAAGAAAGATGAGACAGCTTTGTCAGAGCATCGATCATTCAATCAGACAGCTTCTGGTGCAGCTGGTCATTCTTCGTGGACATCAACTTACATCGAGAGCTCAGAAGAACAGCGGTCGTTCAGTCAGAGCGCCCCGCAGGCAGTCGGTCATTCCTCGTGGTCCTCAACTTACCTGGAGAATGACGTTGGGGTTGAAAAAGCTGCTGATCCTGAAAATAGTTATGATTCGGAGCCAGTCAAGCATCCTGCCGAACCAGTTTTCGCGGAGCCTCCGGCCATTGGGCCAGACGCCGTGTATCCGCAAGGAGACAGGGTGTATGCGCAAGGAGACGCTATGTATCCGCAAGGAGACGCCGTGTATCCCCAAGAAGACGGCGCGTATCCCCAACGTGAAGAAGTGGCCGTGTTTCAGCAAGGAGAGTCTGTGTATGGGCAACGAGAGGCCGTGCATTTCCAAGGAGATGCCACGTATCTGCAAGGAGACGCCGTTTATTCCCAAGAGGACGCGTTTCCAACACAAGACTTATATGGAGAACAGACAGGCACCGCTGATGGTCGTTTCCAACAGTGGGAATACCAGGACCAGCACAACTACAATGAAGGCGTTCTTACACAGGAGCAAACTAATGGTGTGGACCACGGCACGGATCACCAAAGCGCGCGCGTTACGACTTTAAGCGAAGGCATTCCTTTCGAAGGAGCTCCGTATAACGGCGCAACGAATAATGTTTATGACAACTCAGATTATTCAATGGAGCCGGTTGCGCAACATCCATCAGACCCGTATGCAAACGGCCTTCACGAGCACAATGTCGATCCTGCGGAAGTAATTTATCCGCAGCAAGTATCGGACTTTGAGAGTGACGCATTTAGTCATGGTCACTACCAAAGTGTAGATTCAAACGGTTTGGTGCATCGCGTTGAGTTACTTCGAACAGAAGCTTTAGCAAGCGCGTCTTCGCCGACAAACCGTCCACCCGCTCAATTTGGCCCTAACGATGCAGTGAGTCACGAGAACTTCAAGACAGCTTCTTCTGAACGGCCAGTCTGTGCAACGTGTGGTCGTGCCAATCAGCCGGGCAGCTCATTTTGCGGCGGATGCGGAATGCGCTTGGCTAAAGTCCTCTCTCCTGCAACTGGGACTTCTACGAATCCTGGATTCGCTCCGAACCAACAACCTCAACACCAGCTGGTGGCACCAACAGAGACGAAATTCGAACCGTCGAATGTACCACTTGCCCAAATGCCCCCACCCGCACCACCTATGGCCACACCCCCTCCCTCAGCGATCTCGACCGCTCCGTATCAATCTCGTTCCCAAAGAAGGTCACGGCCAGGTATTACGCGTACTCCAAGCAATGATCCTTCCCTTGTTTATGATGGGAGCTTTCCACGCGAGTCCCCTTCGACGATCCCTTCGCCGACACCGTTCAACGTGTACGGACAGCCACAGCTTCATCAGGATCCACAGTGGCAAACACATGCTCATGAGTCAGCACAGCCGGGCGGCTTTGTTGACCCTCTCGGACGGCACCGTGGCCACTCGATTGCATCGTGGGGCTTCGGCGGCAAACTCGTCGTGACGAAGCCTCGCATTGTTCAACGGATGGGAGCAGTCGGCATGGGCAAATGGACTGCGCCGGGTCCTATCCATATTTATCCGGTACAAAGTGTCCTATTCGAGGGCGAGGCTCTCTCCGGCCAAGTTCCAAAATTTCCAGGACCTCTAATAGGTGGTAAAAGCAAGTTGAAGAAGAAGGATATTGTGAAGCTCGCGGAGGACGGTGTGAAACAAGCGGAAACGGATTTAGTCGGCATAAAGTCGCGAATCGCAGCTGAGTCGCAATGGCGCGGAGGTGTGGCGGTAGTTGGTGCGTCTGAAGATATTGCGAACGCTGAGGACTGGCTCATTCTGTGGAAACTGGTCAAGCTGATGGTCGAGCAGGACGGTGCTATTATAGGGTAATACCTTTTTTTTCAGGGAAGTTTTCTGAGTCATTTCTAGCCCCAAATCAGAACAGAGCCACAGCGCCCTTTTGGAAATCTTCCGCCCGGCTTCTCCGGAGCCAACATCCACCCTTGCTATGGTCGAAAACGCAATTATAGTGGGAAATCGACGAAGCGCCATCGACATCGCCGTCTCTGTTGGACAATTCGCGCTTGCTTTGGCCATTGCAGCTCAAACTGATAAAGAAGTCTTTGCGGAAGTAACACTTCAATATGCTCGGGAAACGTTCGGTCTACCATTAGATCAACGAGAAAGGGTTGCGTCGGTGAATGAACCTAATCCTGTCATTCAGGTTATGATAAGCATGTTTGGAGGGCGCGGACCAGCAAGTGCCGCTGACTTTTTGGCTGCTTCCGATCAAAATGGAGAACTTTCTACTCCTCTCATTTCGAGGTGGCGGGATGTCGCGATGGCCATTCTAGCGAATCGGTGTCCCGGTGACACTCCTACACTCGTAGCCCTCGGTGACCAGCTTCGACAGCGGGGCCGCGTCGCCGCTGCTCATGTCTGGTTTGTTTCAACTCGCCTCCTGCGTTCCGTTTGGTTCTAATGCATGATTACTCAGCTACGTTCTTGTGAATAAGTCTATCCCCCTGAATGGGCCTGACGGCAGTAATACACGAGTTGTGCTTCTCGGAGTTGATCATCTTCGGAAACCGACCACGTTTTCCCGCAATTTCCATGCCTTGCACTTGACGGAGATCTTCGAATACAGCCAAACATTAATGAACAATCTGGGGACCGCAGGATGCCTTCCGCACCTTCAGGCGTATAAGCTTACCTACGCGTGGTGGCTGGCAGATCATGGATTTGGAGACATTTCTACTCGATACTGCGATGCTGTCGAGCAAATTCTGAAAACCTACTCAAAGGGAGCCGTTTATTTCCATCAAACCTTTTTCAATGCTTTAAGGGAGCTCGTTGACCGGAACGCGAATGCTCAAAACAAAGCTGGGGCAAGCGCAGTGTCAGATGGAAAAGACACTGGATCGTGGCTTTCAAGAATGGCGAAGTTAGACACGCTAGTGACTGGACTTAATCGACTGATGAACGCCTCAGTGGGCGAAGCCCCACCCCCGCCGTCTTCCAAACCCCCGTCGAGGAACGCCTCTTACCCCGGAGTGACGCTTCAAGGAACAGACGATGTCGCATCCTCATCATCACCAAGAGTGATGTGGCCGAGTTCGTCTCCTTTTCCTGCAATGTTTTCAACCAGTGAAACCCCCCCACCTGTGGCGAGGAGCGGCTCTGGCCCGCTGTCGGCGCTGTCTCTTCCCACTCCCCCACCAGTTTTAAGAACAGGATCGGTGCCTTTCTCCGCGCCGGATTATAACCAGAATCCGCAAGAGCTGAATATTGACCAACATGCGTGGACTGGGTTTGACCCCGCGTTTGGAGGCAACCCTGACTCTTCTGTAGCTTACAACGATGGCCAACAGCACTTCCAAGCCGAATACTCTGAACAATGGAACACTCAAAGCGGTGATCATTCGTACTCGCAGTTGGACGGACAGGGCGAACAATCGCAGCAAGAATGGGGTAACGATGCCGTCCAGCCTCCCTCCCACTGGAACGGCGAGGCCAATCCGCCTCAGGAGTGGAACGGTCAAAGTCAACAATGGAGTGGTGGCTGGGTGGATGAAACCCAGTTCGATGGCAGTGCAATGGCGCAGGCTCCAGGCTATGACTATACGAACCCCGGTCACGCTGCGAACCCTATTCACTCGCAAAACGATTATTCTCAGCCCAACCAACCGGATTTCGATCAGTACAATGCTTCAGAACAGGCATTCAATGAATCACAGCAGAGTTATGGCAATGGTCCGTTTGAAAACGCCACAGTACAATATGAATCAGTAAACCCTGATACGACCACAACGCAATTAGTAGAGCCAGCCGTGATCGGGGCGCCCCTTCCGACACCACCACCGGTTCAATCGGGTGTTGCAAAACCGAATCCACAACCAGACGACTTTGACGACCTTGGTCTCTCGAACACGTCTCTGCGGCCCAACAAAGGACTCATTAGTTCGACCGAGCCGATCAAAACCGATGACAACATAGGTGAGTTTTCGAAATAACCAACGCCTTTGGATCTAACTGGAAAGAATCAGGGTCCAACGCGGCGGAGCCCCAACCGAGTGCCGCAGCAGCGGGTTCTTCAGCATCGTCGGCTGCATCTTCGAACCGTAGCTCAGGAATTTTCAGTTTCATTCCTTCTTTCGGCTGGGGAGCAAAGAAAGAGGACAAACCGGCTGTCAAAGTTGCCGACCTGGGCGAAGGGAACCAGCTCGTTTTTGATCCTGTCCAGAAGCGTTGGGTCTCAAAGAAAACGGGAACCCCCGTATCAACTGCGAAAGAGGTTCCACCACCTCCGATGGCCTCAAGCTGGAGTGCTCCAGCGAGCCGAAATACCACACCTGCCCCTCCTCGTAAGTCTTGGTTTCTGGTCATGACAAACCTTGTCGTTGACCATCTTTGAAGCCTTTTTGAAACCTGCTGGCGGAAATGACGGAAATCCTCCTGCAAGGGCATCCAGTGCCAATCCTCAAATGGATGGACTGCCCCCGATTTCGGACGGATCCGGGCGACTGGGATCAAGTGGCAGTGTGAGCAGTATCACCAGCAACCGCGGTGTTCGCCGCGGGGCGCGAAACAAATACGTCGACATTATGAACCCAGATAGTGGAAAATCGAGCGGATCTTCGACCCCCAGTGCCTCAGCCATGTCGTTTTTGCCTGTAGCTGGCGTTCAATTCACCGACGGCACTTCTGCGTCGGCGTCTCGGCCGAATGTATTCATGGTTAGTGTTGTTGGCGTGGGCGCGTCTGGCATGAACTAACTGGCTTCCCCCCCTCCGTACAAAGCCTTCTCCGGCAACGTCTTCGTCTAGTGTGATGGATGAACTTCTCGGTTCCAGCGAAGCTGTTGCCGCGCAGGAGCACCCCGCGTTCAAGGGTTCCGCGCCAAACAACCCGCCACCACAATTTCATCAGCAGCAGTTGGCTCAGCAGCGCCAATCCCAAACCAATCGGTGGGATTCGCAGGGGGCAGACGGTGGTGCTCCTCGCCAGGAACTGTCCCGTCCGCCGGTTGCAGGGCGGACCGCCAGCGGTGGGACCCTCGTCGGAGGAGGTAACGGCGCCGGGGGGGCATTGCCACCAAGACCAGGACCTCGGCCGAGCAGCAACAGGATGGCGACCGCAGTTGCACACGGAGGTGGTGGGTCAGCTCCCATGGATATATAGTGGGTTGTTGCGCCCGGTGTTCTCGTTCGTTCAGAAAGGAAACGTGTTTTTTAGCCAATATCGCCTTGTTTTATAAAATGCCCCTTAGATGGACTTGTGAAGAGAGAGGGAAGATATTGTTGGGTTGGCGGGCTTGGTGACGGAGTGAAAGAGAGAGATGCGACAGGGAAAAAAAAAAAAAAAATAGAAGGCCGCCTGTCTCTGGGTCTGCCTGTCTGTCTGCCCTGTCTGTCTGTCTGTCTCTCTTGTCCACCCATCTTGCAGCCTGCCGCTCGCTCCCCCAGCAACACCCACACACACACACACACACACCCCCACAAACACAAAGTCTGGACTGAGGAGACGCATTCGACGCCGCCCGCCGTCCAGCATCGCCAACCGCCTCTAGGTCCTGGACCCTGGCGATGATGGTATCCTCTTCGTCTGCGACTTCATCATCCTCCTCCTCCTTTTCCTCGGGTGCCTCGTCGTCATCGCGACTGCCGCTGTCGTCGTCGTCGTCCTTGTCCTCTTCCTCCTCCTCCTCTTCATTTTCATCGCCGTCCTCCTCCTCCTCGCTCTCCTCGTCGCCGAAATCTTCTTCCGCTTCTGACCAGTCCATTGACCGCTCCTCCATCACCAACGCCCCGCGGTGTCTGCCTTCGCCTTCGGCCCAACTTCCGCTCCAGCTCCAGCAGCGGCAGCTCCAGCAGCATCAGGAAGGCATGGCCGGAAAGCGACCGTCATCCAAGCTGGATCCAGCAGCTCCAGTGGCTGTGATGGATCCTGCGGACGAGCATCATCAGTATCTGGACGAGTCGATCGCCGTCGGTGAATCGGCATCGGCCGCGTATTCGCACCACGATTCGACGGCGAAGGACCCTGTCTCTCTCAAACAACCGAACGCTCATCATCAGCAGGCCACGATAAACCCTTTGACGGTCTCGCCGTACAACTTCCACACGAATGAGCAGCCACCAGCACCAGCCCAGTCCGCCCAGCGGAAGAAAAACTCTGTATCTTCGGCATCAACTCTTTACTCTCCGTCCGCATACCCCTCATCCTCGAACGCGACCGTTAAATCTACCCCACCGCCAGCTGCTGCTCCTGTTGATACTCCCCAGCAAAGCGCTCCTCCAGTGCCGACCCCCCAGAGAATGTAACAGCGATCTGTTTTTCCTTTGTTCTTACAGTCTGACCGCGATGCGCAGTGAGCCGGGGCCAGGATCAGATGCGAGCAGTTTATCCGATGAGGAATCCGCCTACAGTGAAGAGGAGGAGGATATCGAAGACTACGTCAAAGGTGGAGTTGACACGGCCCCCCCGATTAGAATCGATTTCTCACTGATGGTCTGGTCCATACAGGTGGTTACCACCCAGTCAGCATCGGGGATCGTTACAACGATAACAGATACACTATTCTCCGAAAGCTGGGATGGGGCCACTTCTCTACTGTCTGGCTGGCGATGGATCATACACTGAGCCGACCTGTTGCCCTCAAGATCGTCAAGTCTGCCCAGCACTACACGGAAACAGCAATGGACGAAATCAAATTGTTGGACAAGGTAGTGAACGCGAACCCCACCAGCGACCAGCGGCAGTATGTGGTCGAACTCCTGGACTGGTTCAAACACAAGGGTCCCCACGGAACTCGTAAGTTTCTGCGTGGAATATTAAAGTGTAACCGCTTCATTTCAGATGTTGCCATGGGTTTCGAGGTCTTAGGACCAAATCTTCTTACTCTGATTCGTCAATATCATCATCGTGGTATACCTGTAAACATCGTTAAGAGAATAACGAAACAGGTCTTAATGGGACTTGATTACCTTCATCGCGAATGCGGTATTATTCACACGGACTTGAAGCCCGAGGTATGTCTTGAGCTCTTTCGACGGCATCTCACACTTTTCAGAATGTTCTTATTTGTGTCAACGTGCCGGAGACTTTGCGCAAGCTTGGGATCACGACTGAATCGGAAAGTGAAAAGTCTCGCTCACAAGCGAAAAACTTGGAAGCGGAGGGCAAGAAAACCGCGACAACAACCAACCAAGGCACGATACATGGACGAGTTTGATGCATCTAACCTTTCAATTAATTGTAGGCGGCGAATCGTCAGGCTCAAAACTGACAAAATCGCAGAAGAAAAAGTTGCGCCAGAAAGCCAAAAAGAAGGCTGCGAAGGAAGCTGCGAAATTGAGGTACGTTGCTGAACGCCCCAATCAGGCGGCCCTGACCGTTCTCGATTGCAAGCGGAAATGACGCGGCAACAGCGAATGGCTCTCAAGAAAGCGTTGATGCGTGAGTGGGCTTCGTGTTCTGCTCTGTGAGAATGCTAAAAAAAAAGTCGATCTAGTACCCTGAGTCGTGACATAGATAATCTCAGCCTTAACGATTCGTCCGCGCCATCCTCCGGACCTTCTGCCTCTGGTGTCGCGAAACCCTTGGACATTGCAAAGCTGGAAAACCCAGAGCGGGACGCGCCTCAAAAGGAAATTCTTCGGCAAAAGGCCCCGCCAAAGACCTCTGGTCCCGGTTAGTGATCCGCCATTATGGCTTTCCATCTGACGTTTTGATATTCTTTTTTTGTTTTGATTTGCAGCTGTTCCGTCACCCTCGAACGAAGTCCCGGAGACGGAAGAGGAACGCAAACTTCGGCGGAAGCAGGAGCGACGCGATCGCCAACGGCAACACGACGAGCAGATCAGGGTCAAGATAGCAGACTTGGGAAACGCCTGCTGGGTAAACCACCACTTTACAAACGATATCCAGACTCGCCAGTACCGATCACCAGAGGCTATCCTCGGCGCGAATTATGACACTAGTGCAGACATGTGGAGCTTGGGCTGCATGACGTTCGAGTTGTTGACAGGAGATTATCTGTTCGATCCTCAGGGTGGCCAGAAATACACAAAGGATGATGGTACGCTTTTTTTTTTTTTGAAACTGTTTCTCCTCTTGGCAAGAGCTGACCTTTGTCCTCCTTACGCCCTTTCTCAGATCACGTCGCGCAGATTATCGAGCTTCTCGGCCACTTTCCAAAACACGTTGCCCTGAGCGGGAAGTTCTCGTCGGAAGTTTTCAACCGTCGCGGCGAGCTCCGTCACATTCAGAAACTCCGGTTCTGGCGCCTTGCGGATGTCTTGCAGGAGAAGTACCATGTCGCGAAGGAGGAGGCGGAAGAGATTGCAGATTTCATCCTGCCAATGATTGAGATTGATCCAGAACGGAGGTAACGGCGATGAGCAGTTTTTGAGGATGCGACCTGGACATGGAAACGCGCTGACGGGCCTTTTTTTTTGCTTTTTTTCCACTCTTCCTTTTTTTTTAGGGCGACCGCGGCCGAGATGCTGACGAGCCCCTGGCTTGCGGACGTCGATCTGGGCGAGAACACGATGCCGCGGCACATTCACCGAGGCCTGAAGGGAGGCGGCGAGGCGAACCCTGCCATGCTGAGCAAGATCTACAACTCTGGTGCAGCGGCCGAGGACGAGGAAGAGGGAGAAGAGGAAGACGGCGCGGAGAGCCAATCCGGGGACGACGATGAAGTGGAGCACCAGCAGCAGCATCAGCAGCCGCACGAGACCGGTGTGCGAGTGGAAGTTGGTGGAGGAGCCGGAGCAGGAGCCGGAGCAAAGCAGCAGGAGCGGCATGGGCCTCCCCCGACTGTTGTCCCGCCAGTTGGGGATGGCGAAGGAGGATGTAACGACGCCGATGAGTAGTCGTAGGGTGGCAGCAGAAGTTGGACTGTTTAGCGCGCAACGCCTCCCACTTGCGCGGTTATTTGCGTGTGTTTTCTCCTCTTTTTTTTTTTTTTTTTTTTTCGGTTTTGGAGGTGGAGGGGGGGTTCATTGGTTTTTTCTTTCGGACGTGGTGGGAGGTGGATTGCGGCGAGGTTGGGGGAGGCGGGCGTCGCGCGGGCGAGGCGGAGACGGACGGCCCGCCTCTGGCAAGACCAAGAACAAACGACAAACAGAAAAAAAGAAACAGAAGAAACAGAAGAGAAGAGAAGGAAAGAGCGTGCGAGCAAGAAAAAGAAAGAAAACAAATCATTGCAGAGACAGAGCGACAGAGACACAGACAGAGACGGCGCAGAGGGATGGAAAAATAGAGAGAGAGATTGTGTTGCATGGGCGGCGCACTGACTGACCCACAGGGCGACCGACCGAAAAAACCGCGACCGACCGACCGACAGACAGACAGACAGACCAAAAAGGAATAAAGGAATCATGTCGCCATTTTCCGGTGCAGCGCCGGCGGCGGCGGCGGCGGCGGCGATCGCAGGGGCGGCCGACGACTTCTGGATGTAAGCCTCTCGCCCCCCCCCCTCGAACTCTGTCTGTCCTTGCCCCCCTCCTCTTTCTTACACAACAACCCCCAACCCGGAAGGAACTCCCTCACGATGATTGCCTGTTGTGTGTTTCACGCTTCATCTCGCGATCTTGCCTTGATACCATCCACACCAACCCTCGTTCAACCCAACAGACTGCTGGCGAGATTCCCCTTTCGCAAACCGTACGCCTCATCCCTAACCCTCCCACTTCCCCGCCTTTCCCCTTCCCCACCCCCCCAAACCCCCTTCCCCCCCACCTCACCCCAGCTTCGGCTACGGCTCGCTCATCTGGAAGATCGACTTTCCCTTCTCCCGCCGCGTCATTGGGTACGTGCCTGGCGTCGTGCGGCGGTTCTGGCAAGGCTCGCACGACCACCGCGGCACGCCCGACACCCCCGGCCGCGTGGTGACGCTGCTGACGGCCCGGGAGTGGCGGGACCGCTGGCGCGCCGCCGACGAGACGGTCCGCGGAGACGATGATGATGAGACAATTTCGTCGTGCTGGGGGGTGCGTGTGTTGATTTTTTTTTTTTTTTTTTTTTTTTTTTTTTTTTTGGATTAACCTCAACGCACAACGCACGCACACGCCTCGCTCGCTCTCGCGCGCGCCCACGTTCACCTTAAAAGGTTGCGTACAAAGTGCCGCCCGAGCACGTCCCGAGCGTGCGCGACCACCTCGACTTTCGGGAGAAGAACGGGTACCAGACGCTCTACGTGTCGGTGCTTCGACCCGGCGACGGCGGCGGGAAGGACGCGGCGGCCGGGCCGCCGCCGGTCGTGGTCGTGCCGCGCGCGCTCGTCTACGTCGCGACCACCGACAACCACGCGTTCCTCGGGCCCGCCCCGCTGCGCGACATGGCGCGCCAGATTTCGGTGACGCGGGGCCCGAGCGGCCGGAATTTGGAATGTAAGGTTTTCGCGGCACTCCTCCCTTGTGTACTTTGTTCAGCCGCAACCTGGATTTTTGTAACTGTGCGAGTTGCTTTTTTTTTTTTTTTTTTAATGTTTGGCAGACTTTCTGAACCTCGCGGCGGCGGTGCGTGTGATTTCGTCGACGCCGGCGGCGGCGGCGGCAACCGGGCACATGCGGTCTGTCAAGCACCCCGACGCGCACCTCGAGGCGCTCCACGCCGCGATCGTCGAGTACCAAGGAAAGACCGCGGCGGCGGCGGAGACCGGCGGCGACGGGCACGAGGAGGAGCAGGAGGCGTGGGCGCGCCGGCGGGCGTACATGCTTTCGGATTTAGAGCGTCTGGCGGCGGCCGGGGCCGTCGGGTGCTCGGTGGCCGCGGACGAGGGCGAAGGGTGGGAGGGGGTGGCGGTTCGGCTGAAGAAGTGGGAGGACGCCGGGAGGGCAGGTTAAAAGAAGGGAGGAAGGGCGGGGGGAGGTTTGGGAGTCGAGGTGGTCCCAGAACTGCGGTTTTCGTTTTTATATTTTTTTTTTTTTTATATTACAACGGACGGTGTCGGTTGGGACAAAAAGGGCGGGAGGGGAATAGACGAAAAACGATGGTGCTCATTCCTCTGATCGACTACGTTACGAGCGCACTCAAATTACAGTAAGTGGACAAGGGAGAAGGACCAGTCGAAGAAACAGCCAAGCGTGAACTCAGCAACAACAACTCTGCCAATCCAGTCATGGACCATGACGCCAACAACCGCTTGGCCAACGAAAAGGCCGTCCTAAAGAGCTCGAAGAGCGAACCGCACTGCAAAGGTGATAGGACCTTGCCATATGAAACTCACATAGCAAAAAAGTTTATTTGCAATAAATCGACGATTGAACGGTCTGAATCAAACAAACAGGTACATATTACTGTACCTGGATTAAAATGACTCTCTCCCTTTTCTTCCACAACAGTTGAAAGCCGAAATTGGTGGCTGACTGCCCACAGTTCCCACCGATTACTGGCCACCGTCCAATAGGATAATATTGAACAGAAAGATGCCGTGATAAACCAGAAAGACGAAGCGATTTCCGCCGCCTTTGAAAAGGTGCTTTGACTAATTGAAGCCATCTGTTGCCTCACCCTTTCCACGACAGGAGAAAATTCTAATGGAGCAGACCTCTTCACAGCGGGCAGACGTTAACAAGTCCGTCGCCCAGTTTCAAGAAGATGCGGCAAAGGTACGTTGCATTTTGGTGGTATCTGTTTTGATCATTCTGCAGCCATGCTTTACCCTAACGCCTTGAAGGTTCAAGAAATGTACTCCGAGGCTCTTCGGCTGCATGCAGAGATGGACATCACCCAGGGGAGGAAGCGAGTGGCGGCACTGGCGGAAGCCTGCCAGAAAGGCGATGAGGAACATGCAGTTGAAAATTTAAGTGACCGTAAACAAAGATGTAATTTGGCCGCCAGGGTATTTGCCATTAACTCCACACAACGCCCGCCCCCCATGAGACGAGAGACGAGAAAAATAAGATACCGAAACTAGCCCTTCCCAACCGCATTTCAGAAAGCCAGCGCCAATCGCTTCTAAAAAATGAATTTTTCGAATAAAGCAAAGGGAATAAATATGCCATGCCGTTGCGTGGTTGCTGCTGGCTCGCCGTGGGTGGGAAGAACGGCAGCTCGGCATTGGGAGAATACCAAAACGGCAGTATAGGACGTGGAGCAAAAATTTATAATCCGCTAGATTAACCCTTCCACACCGACCATCATAAGTGAATTCTAAGTTTCGTTAGCGCATCTACAATATTGGATGGAGGGTTTGGTTGCGGGGCTGCCGTTTTCGTTTTATTTTTTCTTTTTACAAAGGTTGGACAAAAGTCCAGAGGGAAATAGATGTAAAATAGTGCTTCGACTGCGTGAGGCGCACTCGAATTAGCACATACCTTTCTTTCTTTCTTTGACCAACTATTTGCCCCCCAAAACAAAGTTCTTCGTTTCTCACTCGCCATCATCGTCTTCGTCGTCATCGTCATCCCCGCCCCCGCCGCCGCCGTCACCCTCATCATCGTCGTCAAAGTCGTCGTCAAAATCGTCAAAATCGTCGTCGCCTCTCCGGCCCCCGCCGTTCCGCACCTTGTCGACGATGCGCTCGGCGCCCTCCTCGTCGCCGGCCTCCAGCTTGCGCAGGTAGCTCCGGCGCTGCCGCTCGGTCATGCTGGCGCGGACGCTCTCCTCCTGCTGCTTTTCGAGGAGGACCTGCGCCGGGGTTTTCGGGGCGATGCTGTTTCCGGGGAAGGGGGGGAGGGGGAACAAGTAAACGAGGTAAATGATCGGGTTTTGGGGGGAAGGCGACAATTTTTATTTTTTTTTATTTTTTTTTTGTTACCTGGGAGACTCTTCGGGTAGCTGGCACTTCGCGCAAACCTGCTGCTTGTCGGCGCAGGGCTGGCACAGGACGTGGTAGGCGAACTTGACGGCTTTGAGCGCGCAGGACACGCACTTTTTCGGCGCGGTCAGGGCCTTGTACTGGCCCATGCGTTTTCTGGGGGGGAGATGGAGAAGGAGTGTGGGTTTGGTGGATTTGGTTTGTTGCGATCGGTTGACCAATCTCCCTCACACCCACTTCCGGAAAGTCAGCTTGTTCGACTCCGTCCGCTGCAGCATGGTCGTAGTGCCGATTGAATACTCGACCAACGTTCTATCATGTCAGTGTGTAGTCCGGCATTCAGATCCATCGGGAAAAAAGACCATGCTGGAGCAGAGCGGAGTCGAACAAGCTGGTTTTCCGGAAGCGAAAGGTGGGGTTGCGGGGGCAAGGAAGGGGGACCCCAAATGATCATCTCCCTTGCGAACGTAAACCCCAATCATCAAAACGCAGACGGCGCACGGCGTTGCGACGCATGCTATTTCTCGCTTGGAAATGCCCACACACATGCTCTTCACGCATATCAAAACGATGAACAAACAGCACGACAGCACGAACCTCCACTGTATGATCTCGACGCACTTTGCGCACAGCCCGGCGTTCGGCACATCAAAGGCGGCGGCGAGCGCCGCGGAGCCCGCCGCGCGCGGCGGTGCCGCTCCCCCCGCGCCGCCGTTGCCGGCGCCGTTCGTGTGTAGGCCGTTCCGGAAGGCGAACTGGTTCTTGTGCTTTTGCGCGGGCTTCTTGGAGCCGCGAGAGCCCTTTGCCGACGAGACTCGCTTCGGCTCGGATGGGCGAGCGCCGGCGGGGGAGGACATACTAAGTTGGCTGTTTGGTGTTGTTTGTATTGGACGCGCGGGGGGGTGGGATCCGGGGGAAAGGGAGGGCGGCGGGTGGCGGCGGCGGCGGGAACGAGGGACCGGTCGATGGATTGGAACCTTTCTTTCTTTCT
This sequence comes from Zopfochytrium polystomum, assembly GCA_025765615.1. Taxonomy (NCBI): domain Eukaryota; kingdom Fungi; phylum Chytridiomycota; class Chytridiomycetes; order Chytridiales; family Chytridiaceae; genus Zopfochytrium; species Zopfochytrium polystomum. The sequence goes on from JAIVFJ010000021.1 coordinate 397,700, forward strand.
TTGTTCCCCGCCGAGCGAACTTGTCAAAGACTTCTAATCTTGTCAGAGAGGCAGACACAACCGCACCAAAACTACCAAAAAAAAAAAAAAAAAAAAAAAAAAAAAAAAAGGGTTGCGAACGGCCCAGTTTCTCCCAGTCGTATCTCCAAACTCGTCCCCCACATCACTGCTGCTATTATTATTATCACCATTATTGCTGCTGGGTTGGCATTGCTGCTGCTCCTTCGGGTCATGTTTGACACAACCACTCTCTTGTCGTGCGTGGAAGGTTGTCTGGAGCCACAGCTCAAGTACCCCGGGAAGTCAACCTCGGGGGGAAGTGAGGGACAGCGGAAGGCGGGCGTTAGGACGTCGGTGTGGCGGCCTCACTGGAGAGAGAGCCCCTTCGGGGGACGACGCCTCTTTGGGGGACAGATTTCCGTCGGGGGGATTCGCAATGCGTGCTGTGTGTGTGAGATGCCAAGAGTTAGTATTAATAATGACACTAATTAGATATTAAACAGCTATCGGGGTCTAATATGTGCATAGTAAAATATGTCTGGGCCTGCGACTTCTATCGCCGCCGCGCCGGTTTTGTCTAATTGTGTGTGAATGTCGCCAGCGAACAGTCGCAATTGCTCTGGTGGCGCGATCGTTGGTGCAGTCACAAAAGAAAGACAAAATTCCCCAGAAGGGTCCAACCCGAACCACCTATGTCTGAACCAGCAACGCGTTTGCGAGTTCTGATCGCGCGACCGGAATAGCGCCATCGCGAAATGGGAGTTTTTTCGTGCGTCATTTATTGGAGGGCGAGAGAGGGAGAGAGACAGAGACAGACAGAGACAGACAGAGACAGAGACAGAGTGAGAGACAGAGCGAGCAAGAGAAGAGACATACGCCAATTTTCCTCATTGTTGGAAATGCAAAGCGGGCACTATTGGTAAGTGATCGATGATTGCACACCAGCGCGCGCGGATCTGCTTGTTAGCAGACTCTCGACGCTCACGCAGTGCTCTCTCTCTCTCTCTCTCTCTCTCTCTCTCTCTCTCTCTCTCTCTCTCTCTCTCTCTCTCTCGGTCTCTGTCTCTCTCCTGTGGGCTCGCTGGCTTGCGTGCTTGAGGATCGTTCGTCAGCCGTCGCGTGCGCGTCGATCCGTCCATCCATCAAATCAATGATAGTAATGCAACACCGCTGATTAGCAGACTCGAAGCAAAGAATCAAATCAACCACCCAATCGGTTCCTGCTCTGAACCCCCAGGCCGCGTATATAAGAGAAGCGCTTCGGTTTCTCTTGCACTTCACAGCCCCCACTCGCCCATCGCCCTCACACTTCATCCGCATCGCTCTACACCCTCACACGCAGCCGCACACACACTGTCGGACTCACAAACACACGCTCTCTAAACTCTCATCTTCTTGCCTCTTCGCTCTCGTCTCTCTCTCTCTCTCACTCTTTCCAAATGTCGTCGAAATTCCTTTCAAGCGACGTCGAGCGCCACCAGCGCCCCGTCGAGGACGGATCCGCCGCGCAAAGCGAAAAGTCGGGCTCGGACGTCGACCTTGTCTCGGCCGTGGCCAAGGGCGGCCACATTGACGACAGCATCGTCGAAAAACTGGCCGACGAGCTGGGCAAAGACGTGCCTGGATACGACCCCTCCCTGGAGTGGACCGAGGCGGAAGAAAACAAAATCGTCTGGCTTCTCGACGTAAGTGCTCTTGTCCTAAGGGGGTTTGCTTTTGGTGTTTCCTTCTCTCTGTTATCTGCCATCTCGTATGCGAGGCCTGTCCTCTTTGCATGTTCCCTACTGACCGAGCCCGCTGCGGTCTTGTTTCCCCTTGTGACAACGCTAACCCACAAACCACGACGAATAGACTCGCATCATGCCTTGGGTCCTTCTTTCTACTTTTATCTTGAACGTGGACCGCACAAACATCTCCAACGCCATCTCAGACAACTTGCCTGCGGTGAGTAAAATCGAACTCCGACCTCCGACTATCAAATATCTTTTTGGAGATCCGAAAAAACAAGGGGGAAAAAAAGCAAAGAAACAAAAAACTGACTGGTTCACTTTTTCTCCAACACAATCATACACTTCACCCTTCTCAGAACCTTGGCTTTGACAACACGGTCGTGAACAACGCCACCTCCGTCTACGCCGTCTTCTTCTCGCTCTTTACGTTCTCTGGCGCGGTCCTCGCCAAAAAGTTTGGCCCGCACCGCGTCATCCCCGGACTCATGTTCGCATGGGGTCTCGTTACGCTGGCCCACGCCCTGATTAAGGACGCCCTCGGCTACTACTTTGTCCGCATCTTCATCGCCATCACCGAAGGCGGCGTCATTCCAGCCACGCTCGTCTACCTCGGCGGCTACTACAAATCGACCGAGCTCGCCACCCGCCTGTCCTGGTTCTGGGGAGTCCAGTCCGTCGCGTCCGCCATCTCGGGCCTGATGTCCGCCGCCATCCTCAAAATGAGCGGCATCGGCGGGCTCTACGGCTGGAAGTGGCTCTTCATCCTCGACGGCATCCTCACCGTCGTCGTCGCGTTCCTCCTGGTCGCCGTGCTCCCCGCCCACTCGACAAAGACCATCATCTTCAACGACCGCGAGGCGAAAATCGCAGCGACCCGCGTCATCCGCGAGGACCCCGTCAAAAAGTACTACGAGCAGACCGTCCGCTGGTCCGACGTGTACGCCGCGTTCATCGATTCGCGCCTCTGGGGACATCTCATCATCACCCTTCTCGGTCTCACCGCCCTCACGCCCCTGGGCACCTATCTGCCGACCCTGATCAAGTCCTTTGGCTTCAACGTCTACATCTCCAATGTCCTCACCGCCCCCGGATACATCCTCGGCTTCATATCCATGACCATTATGACCACCCACAGCGACAAGACCCGCGAGCGCGGTTACCACGGCGTCTTTAGCGCGTCCTGGCTGCTCCTCGGCTTCATCCTGCTCCGCGTCGTGCCCGACAACACAAACAAGTACGCCCTGTGGGCTGTCCTCCTCTTCATCTACTCGTGGCCCATGACCCACCCCATGAACATCTCGTGGATGACCGAGCACATGGCCCCGCTCGGCAAGCGCACCGTTGGCTCCGCCGCCATCATCGCGTCCGCAAACATCTACGCCGTCTACGCCGGCCAGATTTACCAACAGAACGACGCCCCGCGATACCACAACGGCAACTTGATCATCATCGGCTTCCTGCTCGCCACCGTCGTCGCCTGGCTGGTGTTCCGCAAGTACCTCGAGTGGATCAACAACACCCGCCAGGCAAAGTGGGATGCGTTGTCGGAGAAGGAGAAGGAGAACTACCTGGCGACCACGACGGACGTCGGAAACGACCGTCTGGACTTTAGGTTCACACTCTAAAAAGGGGGGGAAAAGCGAACGGCTGCTTCTTCCTCCAAAAAACCACTCCATTTCCGTTTTCGACTGGATGGATCAGCCAGCACGAAACTCTCCATTACTTCTCCGCCTCTCCTCTTTTTTCCCCGACCTCAGACGCTCTCTCTCTGCCACCCTTTTGGCATATGCCTCCTCCCGATAGGTTACTATTTTTCTTTGTTTATTGGTGAAATGATGGAGTGTCGCGGATTTGTTTGCCGCACCGAGTCTTCCTTCCTCTCCTTTTTCTGTCCACACACCCCGCCTCCCCGCAAGCGCGACCTCTGCAAGCCAGAGTCCTCTTCCGATTTTTAAAGGGGTGTGGGCTTCAGATCCCCTCTCCTTCCGACGTCCATTTCCAAACAACACTCTCAACGAACCGCGCACGCTTCGAAAATATTCTCCCTCTTTTTCTTTCCCCCAAGCACCTGCGCTGAAACGGGGCCGCCACCCCTACCTTCTTCCCCCTCTCACCGACCTTGCCTTTTTTTTTCCCCCTGTGGTTTTTCGTGTCGTGGGAAGGGGCTCGCTGTTATTCAGTTCTTGTTTATGAGTTTTGTTATCTTTTTTTTTTTTTTTTTTTTTTTTTTTTTTTTTTTCCTTCGTGGGCGGTGTCTCCCCCTCCTTGCGCGCAGAGCCTCTTACCTTCTTGAAAAGGGCGTTGAGCCCTTTTATGGACGACACGAGAAATAAAAACTGATGAAAACAAAACATGTTGGTGAAATAATCCCCTCAGTCTTGGGGACCACGACCCTAGTTGCCGTGGACACGATGAAAGACGAAAACCGCTGAACGGAGGGCGAAACTGCCGTCAAATGAACAAAAAAGGTGAGCAACTTCGCATGAAAAAAAAGAAGAAAAAAAAAAAAATTAAGGACAGAATCTCCACTCGGGACTCCTTGGCTCGCTCGTCATTGAGAGAAAAACAAATTCAAGCATTGATGAGGATGAAGCATATACTTGCAACTCGAATACCGCTTGCTGGGATGTCTTGGTGGGAGCTTCAAGAAGGGGCCCTAAAGTGGGACAAAGGAAGTGCATGTTACATCGCGGGCTTCGTCCACATTCACATTGAGTTCGGCGGTAATCATTGTAACATTCCATTCACAAAGTTAGCTATCGGCTTATCTTCCTGGTCATCGCACCTTATCTGGAACTCTGGTTTGGAAAAATGGATGGAGAAATCTTACCACGGCCTCGTGGGGCAGGAATCCTAAGCCCGAAGAAGCAATGCTGACACCGATGACTTCAAGTATGAGATGTAGAATACCTCAGCTTTCTGACGGAATACCAATCGATTGCTAGTTGTGATTAATCCCAAATAGCGTCGATGAGCCAGCTTCGTTTGTTTGCCCAATTCTATGAATATCATTTAATGTGGCCTTTTGTCTAGCACATAATGCTGTGATTTTGTTGTAGTACGATGAGAGGCAGCGAATAACTTTGTCTTTTAACAGAGTGTACAGGGTTGTACAGCCAGCGGATGAAAGTCTTCATACACTTGGACAAAATTTAAAAAAAGGCACCAGTTCAAACCCTTTTATTCACACTTTCCAAAAAAAAAGTTGGAACAGTAAAATGTGTGTAAGGGGCAGCTACCTCAATATTTGGAAGAACCAACTTTGTTTTTGATGACAGCCTTGATTCTCCTTGGCATACTTTCAACTAAACATTGAAGGAACAAAGGGGAAATTTTGCTCCATGCGCTTGCAACTGATTTTTTCACTGCTGGAATTCCTGAGGGGCGATCCTTTTGCACTGTTAGTTTCAGGTGTTCCCAGAGATGCTCGATTGGGTTTAGATCCAGGCTTTGTGCAGGCCAGTCCAGAACTTTCAATCCACGTTTCTGAAACCATCGTCCCTTTGTGAGCAGGTGCATTGTCTTGCTGTAGATGATATTGGCAGTCACGTCCTGTTGGTAGTCTATTTTATATCCATATAGTACAGAAAACCCTCAAACTCCACATCCAGAATGTCAAGATACTTGGATGAGTTGAGTCTGCTGTCGATGAACGAAAAGCATCCTGGGTTCGAACCCATGAAACAACCACAAATAGAGAAAGATTCCCAACCACTCTTGCTTGAACCTTGCAAGCACTCTTTCATCATACTTTCCCCAGCTCTCCTCCACACACAGACCTTGCCCTGCTTCCAAGTTTCGAAAGTTGCCTTGTCAGTCCAGATAACTTTGGCCCAATCCTTGACAGTCCACTCCTTGCGCTTGCAAAAAATGCCAGGTGTCTTGCTTGATGCTTTGGAAACAAAAAAGGCCTCTTCTTTAAAATACGGCTGTGAATTCCAAGCTGGTGAAAGTACTTCTGAATGGTTCTGGTTGAAACTGGAGAAGATCAGGCTAAATTCAAGATGTTTGAGATGTCCTGCGATGATTCTCTGCAGAGCCTTTTGTTGCCTGAGCCAGATATTGTGGATTGTAGACTGAGAGCTTTTTTGGCTGTCTGCTGCGTGGGAGATCCACCAGGCTTCCTGTCTTGTCAAAACGTTGTATGATACTATGGGCACTTGATCACTTGATTGGAACGAAGTCTCTGATCCTGCAAATGCTCCATCCCTTCTCATGCAAGTTGACAACTGTCTTGCATATTGCAGCATTGTGCTTTGTGTGATGCTGTTTCTCCATGCTGAATTTGGACATGATCTTGGGGACAGTGATGGTGGTGGGAGCCACAGATCGGGTGGTGGTGGCAGGAGGACAAGGCTGTTTTGACAAGGCGTCTGAAGACTTTTTTTCCCCCACTGTTCCTCCGTTGAGAAGCGCCAGACCATTACCCAACTATCAAGCTGGGCTACTTATATCTGTTGGATATGTCTTGTGTCACAATGAAGGGGCGATATTTGTGACTGGACTGTAGACAGGGCTGTCACCAGGGTGGTCCCATGAAGGGGCCTTGGCCCTGTGAAAGCGACTGCAGGGGACAAGCGCAGACCACCTGCCACTTGCCCATCTGCTGTGCTGCTGGCCCCACGAAGGGGATACCCTGTGGGCAACAGATGAGTTTGTAACTGTGGGCCAGGCAAAGTACCAGCGCCTCTTCACCTATCGGAAGTGAAGCAGTCTGCCTACAGAGGAGGCCAACAGGCAAGTAGTACCTGTCCATTCCCAGTGCGGCTTGAGTGGGCCTGTGAATGGGGTGAAGTCCACTTACGGTGGAGACAGGCGCATGGCACCCTCTTGGTCTGCTTCACTTCCGGAAAACAACTTTGCAGATGGTTGTCAGTGTGTTCAACAGTGCCCATCAGGGATCACGCTGATGGACAGTGTCGAAGACTGACAACAAAGGACAAAATCCAACTAAGTAGACACACTTGGCGGACATAGTTATTTAAGTATAGATTCTTGGTTTGGACATTGTATGGTTAGATATTATAGTGCACTGGTTTGTGTGCTCCAGCGTGTGTTATGTGTCAGGTTTCAAATCGACACCCGATATGCGATAATCTCGCGATAATCCCATCCCGATACTCCAAAAACGACAACTATAATGCAGAAACGTGTTTTTCTGACTGTCAGCCTCACTTAGTGCAGCGGCCATCCTAGTGCGACTTGGGGATATTATTATCCATCTGTATGGTGGGTTGCCTTGTGTGTGCCAAGCAAGCGTTTTTGAAAAGAGAGCCTGTCCGGAGGTATTGCATGTAACAGCAGCACACACACACACACACACACACACACCATGTCAGTCCAGTCAGTCCAGTCGGCCCAGACAGTCAGTCAGTCAGTCAGTCAGTCAGGCTGTGTCAGGGTGAGCTGGGCGATCGCAGTTCTGGGTTGCAAATAATTAACGTTTGCCTTTCTTCGGCGCTTCCAAGAATCCAATATGTGGAAGACCAGCCTGGCCGCAATTTTCTTCCCTCATCGGCTGCCTGTCTGTCTGTCTGTCTGTCTGTCTGTCTGTCTGCCTTTCTGTCTGTCTGTCTGCCTGCCTCTCCTTCTCTCTCTCCCTCTCTTTCTGTCGCTCTCACGGCCTCTGTCTCTCTCGGGGGCCTTCTCGCTGCCTCCTTCCTCTTTCGGGTCGGGAAGCGGGCGGAATTGAGCCGCACACAATCTAGAAAATTGCCACCAACACCCCCTCCTCCCCCCAGTCCGCCTGCCTTTGCGGTCGGTCGATCTGCTTCTTTGTCTTCCGACCAATTGTTACGATGGATGCGACGCAGGACATGCTGAATGAAAATGGGCGGACAGACAGACAGACAGACTGGCAGACAGACAGACAAACGGCAGCTCCTTCACTTAGTTGCTCCTTGGCGCCTCCAGCCTTCTTCACCTCCTGAGGCCTTACTTTTTTTAAATCTTCACTGTCCGTCCCTTTGCCATCGTCACTCCTTGACGCTCCTTCCCCCGTTGCCGCCGCCGCCGACGCCGCCTTACCCGACACCGAAACGCCACAACCCGTATCCTGCAGGCAGGAGCCTACCGCCCCCACCCAGCCCTCGACCCCCAAGCCGCCCGCCAACGCCAGAGCCCTCACATTGCCATGTCGACTGGAACATGCTTTTCGCTGGCCACCAGCATGGCTTGCCCCGATCTCTCCACTGCGTGTAAGTGTTCTCCTTGGTGGCTTCCTCGCGGAACCGCAGAGTGTGAAACTGACTCCCTTCGTCTTTGCAGTTGTCATGAGTGACACCCAGGACGGTATCACCGATGTCACGGGCTTCGACAACTTTGTCATGACCAAGGCGAAGGAGACGTCCCCGGAGTACATTGCAGGCTTCCAGTCAACCTACGGATGCAAGATGTTTGCTGGGATGGGTATCCGATTTTACCAGAGCACCGTCTGCCACTTTGTGAGTCCACAGCAAATCTGTTTTACCGAAAGTTTAGGAACATCTCTCTAACCCGTCGTTCCAGTTGGTGTCAACGTCTCTCAATTACTGCAAGGCATACCAAACAACGACTTACACCCCTCTCTGCCAATCGACTTGCTTGAACTACATCAGCTCGGTTCAAGCCATTTTCAACAACACTGCGATTTGCACTGCAACACCCACAGACGCTCAGGCCGCTGCTCGGCAGGCCTTCTTGACCCCTGGAAGTACCCCTGGCAACTCGGATATCTACTACGCGTGGTGCCTCACCTTGAACCCTGCTACTCAAGCACCCCAGTGCGTAAACGGCTTGAAGTCGGAAGCATCGACCATGGGCTTTGCCACCCTGACGGAGGCAGTCGGATTCTGCAAGGCCGGAACGGCCAACATGACCACTTCCGACGCGCAGACTTGCGCCACAGTTTTGGACACATTCGCCAGCGCAGTAGTCGAGCTTTTGAAGCCAGCGGTGAACCTCCCCTGGATTGCTACCGGGCTTGCGGCCGCCGGAATGATCTTCATCTACCTGTTCTTTGTTGTCTCGATTTCCCTGCGCCGCTGGCGCAACTCGTCCAACAAGCGGGTGGCGATCTTCTCTGCCCCGCCAAAGGAGAAGGAGGAGAAGGCCGCCCCCCCGCCACCCGCAAAGGGTGCCCCTGCCGAGTTTGTGGGAGCTTCTGGCCCGGGATTCACTGGAACAATTGCGCGCGGCGGCGAGCTGCCTCAAGCTAAGCGCCAGTCGATCTTTGAGAGGATGGGCGGCGCCGGACGGCGCAACGACGACCCCTTCCGCAACGAGCGACCCATGTCTTCGAGCACCCGCTTCTCTCGCGCCCAGGCGGACATGGGCAGCCGCAGCAACGCCCCTCCCGGCGACTACCTTCCCATGAACGACGACTCGAACCTGCTCGTCAAGATGTCTGTGGTCGAGGCGTACGCCGCCCAGCTCGCCGACGAGGCAACCCTCCGCATGGGCGACACGGTCATTGTTGAGGAGATGTTTGACGACGGCTGGTGCACTATCCGCAACGAAATGTCTGGCGAGGTCGGCGTCGTTCCGCTGTCGTGCCTCGCACCTGCTGACGGTGGGCGGCGGAAGGGGTCGAGGAAGTCGGGAGTCCGTGCTTCTTCGCTCTACACTACCAACCCTTAAAAAGGAGAGTTTCTTCTCCATTTAGGATCGTGTCACTCTGGCCCCCCGGCTCGCATGTTTCTCGTCAACCTTTTTTTTGCCCTGGCACAGGCTTTCTTCGCTTGCTGGTTTGCTTGGTTTCTTCCATTCCCATAGTCCTCCCCTATTTGTGTGTTCCTTCCTTATTGAGCCTCCGGTTGTATCTACAATTTTTCACAATTCCGCCCCGCCCTTTCTCGATTCCTTCTTACCAATTCAGTCTTGCCATTGGGGGTTCGATGCGACCGCCTCAAATTCCAACACCCCCCCGGGTCGTCCTTTTTTCAGGCCAACAAAACCCAGTCATTTCTCATTTTCACACTGCCTTTTTTTTTCTTCCTTCTCCACTTCACCTGCTGGGGTTCCAGATGCGGCCGCGTCCCCTTCGCCGACCAGCTATGTGCTCTTTACCTCTTCGCGTCGTTTTTAGGAAGAACAGGGAGGTCGAGTCGGCGGCGAGTGTTTAAAAAGCCACTCAAGAGCCCCCTGACTTTGACGCTCTGTAGTGGTAACTTTTTCCCCAGTTCCTCTTCTTTGCGTTCCGCTGCCTGCCGTTTCCTTTGCCTTCTTCGTTTGGCTCTCTCTCTCTCTCTCTCTCTCTCTCTCTCTCTCTCTCTCTCTCTCTCTCTCTCTTTTCACCTTCGCCCCCGCCCGCCCGTCCGCTTCTTGTTGTTTGCCTTGGAGTTTGTTACCTATGAATTTCGGCTGGTTCGAAGCGATTCAGAGGCAACAATAAGCAGCAACTTCAAACTCTCGTTGGTTTGAGAAGAGAATGTAAGAGCGAAAGAGAGAGAGAGAGAGAGAGAGAGACGGTGTGTTTGTGTGTGTGTGTTGTTAGGCTTGGTGAGCGGTGAGGAGGGCAGCGACGCGATCGGCAAACCGAGACTGTTGGGGAACTTTCATTCCGCGACCAAAAACAGCGAGATTCTGTCAAGAAAGTTAGTGGCCACTTTAGCGATATGTGCAAGGAAAAAATGAAGGGGAAACAAATAAGCTAACATGTGTGTGTGTGTGTGTGTGTGTGTGTGTGTGTGTGTGTGTGTGTGTGTGTATGAGCGAGGGTTTGGTGGTGGCGATAGGAAGAATTGAATGACAGAGCGACCAGGTGGGAGCAAAAAAAGAAAAAAAAAGGGAAAAACCAAAAAGCAAAAACAACAAATACCAAAAAAAAAAAAAAAAAAAAAAAAAAAAAAAGTTGACAACAGCTCGATGGTTGCGGAGCGGCTGCGCCAAGTGGTGGTGGCCGGCGTCATCGGCCTCACAGCCGTCGTGGCCATCTTCTCCGACATCCCGTCGTACGCTCCCGACCCCGTCTGCCCCGCGACGCGCGCGGAAGCCGCCGCCGCCATCGACGCATACCGCACCGTCATGGCCGACGCAGCGGCAGCCGCAGCGGCAGCAGCAGCCACAGCCGCAGCAACACCGGCCGATACTCCCAAACAGGCGAAGAAGAGGCAGCAGCAGAAAAGAACCACCACGACGCCCGATCGCGACAGTGACGACCGCGCCGCGACCGAGGCCAACGACGACAACGACGACGACGGCGACGGCGACGGCGACGGCGACGAAGACGTCGAGGACGTCCCCGCTCGCAAAAACAGCCCAGCGAAGCAACCCGGCAGGAAAGCAAAGGCGCTCGTGTTCCCGCTGGCCGTGCCCAACTACCACTACGTGCACACGGGCCTACACCCGTGGATCGACCGGTGGAACTGCGAGACAACGTTGCTGTTCCGCGCGGCCGTGGCTGGACGGCGGACTAGCTGGGCACCATCGGCGACGGCGACGGCGACGACCTCGTCGTGGTTGGCCATGCTGACGGGTCCAACGACGACGACAACGACCGGCGGCGACGAGTGGGGGCTCGGGTACGCGGCGACGCTGCACGCGGTGCTCCTCTTTGCGGCGTTCATGCACCTCGTCGCGGTCGAGCGCACGCGCTCGTCGACGCGCTTCCCCTCGTCCTCGCTGGTCCTCGTCGGCTTTGGCGCGCAAGCCGCCTGGGCGCGCGGCGCCGCCGTCGCCCTGGTCTGGCTGATCCCCTGGTTCCGCTCGCACCCGGACCCGGCGCGCGCCGCCCACCAGGGCGCCCTCCGCCCGCGCAACCTCGGCTCCGACGTCCAGCTACACTTTGTCGGCGCCGCCGCGACCGCCTTTGCCCTCCTCTCTGCTGCCGCCGCCGACCCGCGCGTCGCCCCGCCCCAGCGCGCCGCGGCCGTCTTTGCCGCGGTCGTCGCCTGGCTCGTGTTGCCACTCGCCCTCGCGTCCAGCAAGCTCTTCTCCGGCCCGCGCCCGCGCAACGCCCGCGCCGTCGCGAGCAGGACCGCCGTCGCGTGGTACCGCTTCGCCCAGACAGGATACGCCGCGCCAGGGGTGATTGCGTTTCTGCTGGCCGCCCGCGCCGTGCTGCGCTCGCGCCGCGGGTTTGCGGTGTTGACGGACTTTGTCGGGCGCGCGCTGGGCGGCGGCGGCGGCGGCGGCGACGGTGCGGGGGACGCGTTCGCGGCGGGGTACTTTGTGAAGGAGCTGGCGGCGCTGGCCGCGTGCGCGGGCCTGTGGGTGCTCGCGGAGCTCGGGTGGCCCGAGCTGAGGCGGTTCGTCGTCGCCAGCGTGTTTGTCGGCCCGGCGTCGGCGCTCATGGGCGCCGCGCTCGCCCGGGAGCTCGTCATCGAGGCCGCCATGGTGAGGGAGCGGCCGGATATTCCGGTGATGCTGGCCGACGAGCAGAAGGACGCGGCGAAGAAGAAGAGCAAGGCAGCGGGGGCGGGGGCGGCGACTACGACGAAGACGACGACGACGATGACGACGACGACCACGACAACGGCGGAGGCGAAAAAGACAAAGTAGTGGAGAGGAGGGGATAGAGACACTCGTACACCAATTAGGTCCGTTCGTCGCTCCTGTCTCTGTGCTCCTAGTATTTTACCGTTCTTCTTGGTCTGGTGGTGCCCGTTTCACCTTTTCTTCTTCTTTCTTTACTCCGACTTGATTTTCCACTGTGCGGGCTGGCCTGTCTCTCCTGCGTGTGTGTGTGTGTGTGTGTGTGAGGTATTTCTTCTCCGTTAAGAAGCGATGATGAACGCGCGACGTTTTGGGGTTGGTTCGGTGCGTGGACTTTCTTGCCTGATTTGTTTGTTGGACCTGATTGATGCAAATGGGTGGTCGTTGTGCTGCATTTGAAACAAGGAGGGAGAGACAGAGAGAGAGAAACAGGCGAGAGAAGAGAGAAAAAATTAAAAAAAGAGATTTTCGCGATCCCTTGCCGCGTACCCACAACCAACCAACCAACCCCCCCCTTGACAGCCGCCCTCGAGACCCCGCCCCTTCGTCGGCGAAAGGCACCTTCTCCCCACAAGCCCCACTAAGTCCCCCCCTCACCCCTTCCGCCCGTCTCGCAAGCCTTGCCTTTCCGATCATCGCCCACCGCCATCCGTCAGTCGCGCGCTCTTCATCACGCCCATTGGCGGGGTACTCAAGCACACCCACTCACTCGCAGCGCACACGCACGAGAGCCGCCCCGCCCCCCCGAACCGAACTGGCCCCCCCACCGGCCTCTGCGTTTCCCAGGCAGGCAGGCACACACACGCACACACAGAGAGAGCAGACGATGGTCAACCAGGACGAGGACATGGAGGTATGCACGGGCATGGAGTGTGGAGATCATGAATGAGGAGAGGGTGGGGGGGGGGCGGGGGAGAGGAGGAACGAAGAACGACTTTTTTTTCCTGTGACCGGCTGGAGTTTGGAGTGCTCGTGGCTTTCCCCATTTTTTTTTTCTTTTCTCGTTTTTGCTCGTTGAAGAATCTTGTAACGAATATGCAACCCCCTTGGCGCCACACACGACAACCATGCCCACACTCCCCTTCATGCGCAAGAAACTCTACCAAGGTACCTCAGCCGCCATGCTCCTATTTTCTTCATCACTCGGACGCTTCCCGCCCCCCAACCAATCCTAACCCACCAAACAAACCAAAACCAAAACCAGCAATCCGCGCCGGCTCCGCCGCAACCGTCCGCGACCTCCTCCAGCGCGACCGCACGCTCCTCACCCGCCGCTACCGCCCGCCGAACCCAAACCACCCCTCCGCCCCGCGCTACGACCCCGCCGTCGAGCTCGACGCCATCAAGTTCCTCGGCGCCTACGTCGGCGCCTGCACCCCTCTCGTCCTCGCCCTCCTCGCCGGACAGGACGCCATCGCAAGAGATGTTGTCGAGCGCTGCGTCGGACGCGATGAGGTCGATGTCGTGTTTGGGGTGAGTGGGGTGGGGGGGGGGCCTTCAGTGTGTGTTTAAACGAATTCGGAAAAAAAAACAACTCCCAAAAGGGCGGCAACACGGCGCTCCACCTCGCCGCGCTGCTCGGCGTCCGCGACGTCGTCAGGCTGCTGCTGGAGCGCGGCGCGTGCAAGACGGTCAAGAACGGGAAGGGCTTCACCCCCGTCGACGTGCTGGACGACCCCGAGATGCGGAGCTTGTTTGAGACGTCGTCGTCGTAAAGGCGGGGGGTGGTTGTCCGGGGGAGAGAGAGCACGGCGGAATGAAGGTGCATCCCGGGGTATTGAATGGCATTAGGTCATTAGGTTCGAGGTGGAGGCGGGAGAACCGTCTTTTATATTATTATTATTAGAGATTCAAGCGTCTGCCGAAAGGCTCTCTACCCGTCCCGCGTCCCCGCCTCCGCCGTCCGCGCACCACCCCGCGCCGTCCGCCCCGCACGCTGTCCCCGCCCCCGCGGCCACCAACGCAAACCCGTCCGCCGCCGTGGACACCGCAAACCCCGCCGTCGTCGTCGTCGTGCCGCACGACTCGTCGCTCGCCGTCGCCGTTCCGCCGCCGCCGCCGCCCCCGTCGCTCGATGACGACGCGGCCGCCGGCAACCCGTCGTCGCCGCCCGCTGAGGGCGTTATCGACCACGACGGCGGGGACACCGGCATCGCGCCCGTCGTCGGGGCTGTGGCCGTCGCCGCCCCCGCCGACGCCGACGCCGCCGACGCAACGTCCGCGAGCGCTGAAGTTGTCGTCGTCGTCGTCGTCGCCTCCGTCGGCGTGACGGTGACGGACGCAACGTCGCCCTGCGCTTGCGCGCTCGGCGGAGCCGCCACGTCGTCGCCCGCGGCGGCGGCGGCGGCGGCGGCCGTAGAACTGTTTGTTGTTGTTGATGCTGCGGTTTGCGGCGGTTGCTCGAGCGGCCAGAGTGTCGTGCGGAAGTACGCCCACGCGGAGGAGGACGACGGCGATGGCGTCGCTTGCGCTTCGTTCACGTCAAAGTCCTGCTTCATTATTTTAATTTCTTTTTTAAGGCAGGTGGGCGGTTCGCGGGAGCTGCACGGGGGAGCAGTGCGAAGAGGGGCTAGAGAGGAAGGCAGGGGGTTGGGGCGCGTGGGTCGGGGTTTGTGTGTGCTTACCGTTGCGGACGGCCTGGGATCCGAGCCGGCGACGGCGCTGGCGGGCTCCACACCGTAGGGACTGCCCTGCGCCGACGCCGCGATTGAAGCTGTGCTCTGTGTCGGCGACCGCGGTGGCGGCGGCGGCGACGGTAGCACGAGCGGCCATATGGTCGTGCTGCCGTACGCCACCCACGACGACACAGGCGTTGGTGGGTCCGCCGCCGTGGGGAATTCCATCGCGGTTGTTGAAGGTGGCGGTGCGTGGTCTCCGGGAGGTGGAGCGAAAGAGGAATCCGAGCCGACAGTGGACGGCTCCACTCGGTAGAGAGTGCCGCTTCGCGCCGGCTCCGCGCTCGTCGGCGCGCCGCTCTGTGTCGGCGATGACGGTGGAGACGGTAGCACGACCGGCCACACGGTCGAACTGCCGTACGCCCAGGCGGGCCTTTCGGCAAAAGAGGGCGTTGCAGTGGACGATGTAGCGGGTGATTCCGCCGTGGCTGATGACTGCGGTGGTGCGTAGTCGGTCT
This sequence comes from Zopfochytrium polystomum, assembly GCA_025765615.1. Lineage (NCBI taxonomy): Eukaryota > Fungi > Chytridiomycota > Chytridiomycetes > Chytridiales > Chytridiaceae > Zopfochytrium > Zopfochytrium polystomum. Next base: position 412,976 of record JAIVFJ010000021.1, read on the forward strand.
TTTTTGGCGGGAGATGAACGGTCGTGAGGAGAGGACACGATGCCCGAGAGTACTTTCGCGGAACTAAGGGTTGCTCACCTTTGCGGACTGTGGAAGACTCGACGCGACCAAGCCGGCGGCGGCGGTGGAGGGCTCAACCCGGTAGGGACTGCCGCTCTGCGCCGCCTCCGAGGTCGAAGTGGAACCCTGCGACGGTGGCTGCGGCACGAGCGGCCACGGCCACATGGCCATGCTGATGTAGGCCCAAGAGGACGAGGGCCTCTGCGTCGGTGGGTCGGCCGCCGAGGGCGATTCAGTCGGGCTTGTTGACGGCGGTGCAGACGGGACCGCCCGGTTGGGACTGCCGCTGCGCGCCGTCTCCGCGGTTGCGGCGGCGGTGGAGGGTGGTGGCGACGGCGGCGGAGGCGGCAGCGGTGGAACCAGCGTCGCGGTCGGCACGCGGTCGGCGAGGGTGGCGGGCGCGCCGTCCCTGCCGGCTGCCTCGCGCGTCGGCACCGACACCGTGGCCACCGTAAAGAGCCATGTGGGGGGACCGAACACTATAGTGGACGGCGGCCTGGGTTTGGACGAGGACGGCGGCGGCGGCGGCCCCGCGGTCGGTGCCGCGGTCGGCCCCGAGACGACGTGCGCACGCGTTTGCACGGTCAGCAGCGCGGCGGCGTCTGCTGCGTCGGCGTCCGTTGCGCTCGGTGTCTCGTCGTCCGCTGGCTCCGGCGTATCGGATTCGGCAGGGAGCGCGGTCGCCGGTTGGCTGGTTAGCGATTGCGGTGGTTGGGTGGTGGTTGGCGATGACGGCTGCGCGGCGGTGAGAGCCGTGCAGTAGCATTGCGTTGGTACGTTGTGTAAGCGAAAGACTTGGACGACCAAATTATCAGCGATGGGCAAAGATAACGTACCCAGGGCAAGAGCGGCGGTGACGACGGAGGAAGCGTAGTGGTGTTGCCGACCCAAGCAGGTGTCGTGGTGGTTGACTGCGACGCGCTTATTATACCCTGCCCCGCCAAGGACGCCGACGTCAACTCAGCGGACGCGACGGACGACGTTGTGGGTCCCGGGCTCGAGAACCCGGCAGTCGAGCTGGAGCTGGGGGAAGGAACGAAAGAGATGCTGCTTTCCTGCGAGGACGCTGTCGGGTCCGGAAGGTATGTGGTTATGGTGTGGTAGCGTGTGGTCGTGATCGTAGTAGTGACGATCTGGCAGCAGGGAGGGTTACCACGATGCGCAGGAATGGAGGAGAAAAACCGTGACTGTGTAATCTTTCTGAATTAACCCCGCCCGCTCACGTACCTCTATGTAGTCACTAAACAGGTGGGTCGTTTGGAGCGCCAGAGGATTAGAAAATGTCGCGCAGCATGCGAGGAACTTTTCCTGTTCAAGGCTCCATTTTCACACTCCATGTTCCCCATGCTCTCATCCCTCACCTCCCGGCATCCCTGCGCCCGACGACTACCGGCCAAGCAGCGGCAATGGCGGGACCCTCTGTAAAGCGGCAGCACCAGAGAACCGTGGCAGCGGCGACGGCCGACGCTGCAAGACGTGCCGAAGTGGAGCACCCTGCCGGGGCGCGGAGTGTCTCGCGGGGACTGCATTGAAATGGCGCTCTGGCTGCGGAGGGCGAGGGGCGGAGGCGCATTCCAGAAAAATCATCTAAATTATTCCACCCTCTCTCTCTCACACACAAACACCCTTTGCAATCTATTTCTCGCTAATGATAATGCTCGGCAAAATTTTTCGTTTGCTCGAGCCCGTTCGCATTCCTTCGTGAAAAAAACTCAGACTCCTCCAACCCGCCCCCTACCTTCATTTCCGTTTCCTAACTGAAACTACCGTCTCTCCGCAGTAATTATCAGAGTTCAATAACATTTTGAAATTTTTGTTCACCTCACTTCAAAGTGACTTAATAGCCACCATGTGAGTTCCTAATGAGACAGCAAATGAAGTTTGCATCCTGCAAAGAAGTAGCAGAGTCGTAGATGCAGATTCAATCCCGACAAGACCGTTTTGTGGAAACGGCTAGTCTGACGAAGATTAATAATGTTCGTAATAATTGAGACCATTACAAGGATCGCAGAACTTCGCCATTACAATGGCTGGGATGAAGTCTGGACAAAGCTTCGCTGAGCAAAACAGCTCAGTCGGTGCCCGAGAGTCCGTGATGGTTGACCAATTCCTTCCCACCGCAAAGGTGGTTTCGAAGGGGAAACGAGACGACGAAACAGCAATAAAATTGTGGACTAAAGATGTGTATTTTCTCTCTCCCTCACGGTGGGCTCCTCACACTAGCATGGAGTGCGCGCCAAGGCGGGTGGTCTTTTGTGCAACGCAGGTCGGCGTTCGAAAAGTTTGGAAGCTTCCAGGCTCCTGCTTCTTTTCGTTGGCTTTGGCTAAATGGGTGTAGCCTACAACAAAAGGTCATGCAAACTTGGGAATCGTCCTCCCTAAGCGCAAACTCTTAGTTTTATTGGTGCATATTCAAAATTGGCTGCCACCAGTGTTTCGTTGCCAACCAACTGCCAACCGTCAAATAGCACTTGATGAACAACAACGAACCGCCTCTTTTCAGAAGATTCATTCCGTTCAATGAACGAGAGTATTTGAGGACGGCCCCGCAGAGATGAACTCTGGAGCAGCGGCGGCTTTGGTGTTTTTATTGCTCTAACAATTTCCATGGTTTTGATAAACAGTTGAAAGTGGCATAGCATTAGATTTTTGGCTTCGAGGCAGTGAGTGAATGGTAAGAGGATAAGTGACGCATCAGGTTTCAGAGGCAGCTGTCACCACGGTGTATTTGAAAGATTAAAGTGTTTATCGACTCGGATCCCCAACAACGGCGTAGAAAACCGAAGGTAGGAGCAAGTACTCTTTCAACCCTCAGTCCCTAAAGGACGCCCCACTTCAGCATCGGCTGAATTTTTTTTTCAAGAGCGAAGGAGAGAAGTCCCATCTTCGACTGGCCGTTGCTTGGCCCCTGTCACTTTCGCGGGGGCTGTTGTTGGAGTATTATTTACTAGCGCCCGACGGATCTACTGAGAGTTTCGCGGAAGTGTGGGATTTGCTTACAAACCTTCTTCTCGTCTTAGAGAGAGAGAGAGAGAGAGAGAGAGAGCTCTCACTTTGACCTCCCTCTCTCAATCACACACGCACCCTCCCACCGCCAAGACCGCCCGTATGACGGAACAACCATTCCTGTCTCTCTGCCTATCGACACAAAAATTTCTGTAAACATTCACACGCGTACATCGCAGTCGGGAAATTTGGCAAATTGATATAAATACTGATTCCTGAATTCTTTCCTGCTTGTCGAAAGCACAAGCAACACCGCACGCGCAAGTCAAACAAGTAATAACGATGGCGTCGTCGAATTTGCCCCCAATGGAGTACCGCTACCTCGGCAGATCAGGCCTCAAAGTCTCCGTCCGTGAGTGTTCTGCTGTGCGACAACGTTGGCGCGACCACCGCGACCACCACCACTAACAAGCAGCATCTCAGTATCCCTCGGCGGGTGGCTCACGTACGGCGGCCACGTGGACGACACGGTCACCGAAGCATGCATGAAAGCCGCGTATGACGTCGGCATCAACTTTTTCGACAACGCCGAGTCCTACGGCGACGGCGACTCCGAGCTGGCCATGGGCCGCGTCATCAAAAAGCTCGCGTGGCCGCGCCCGTCGTTTGTCGTCTCCACCAAAATCTACTTTGGCGGCGGCAAGCCCGCCGCCGGCTCCGCCTCGTTGGTGCTCGGTCAGCCCGACCCGGGCTCCAACTCACGCGGCTTGTCCCGAAAGCACATCGTCGAGGGAGTCAAGGCCGCGATTGGGAGGCTCCAGCTCGAGTACGTGGACCTCGTCTTTGCGCACAGGCCCGACGATGACACGCCCATGGAAGAGGTCGTCAGGGCCTTTAATTGGGTCATCGAGAAGGGCTGGGCTTTCTACTGGGGCACGTCCGAATGGTCCGCCGAGCAGATTTCAGACGCGCACCGCGTCGCTGATAGGGTGAGCGTGTGTGTGTGTGTGTGTGTGTGTGTGTGTGTGTGTGTGTGTGTGTGTGTGTGTGTGTGTGTGTGTGTGTGTGTGTGTGTGTGTGTGTGTGTGTGTGTGTGTGTGCGTGTGCGAGTGACCGACAAAGGCGTTTCACTAAAGTGAGCCCTTATCCCAAAAAAAACCAGTTCGGATTAATCGGCCCCATCATGGAGCAACCTCAGTACAATATGCTCCACCGGGAGCGCTTCGAAAAGGAGGTGTGCCCCCGCATTGGTTGCCTTTGCTTTAGTTGCGTCAAGTGCCCGAGGAATCGCACCAGTAACAACCATTCTCCCCCCGCCAATTTTTGCGGGGAAAAAAAAAAAAAAAAAAAAAAAAAGTACCACAATCTTTACGCAAAGTACGGCCTCGGCACAACCATCTGGTCGCCCCTCGCCAGCGGCATCCTCACGGGGAAGTACAACAACGCCATCCCCGACGACTCGCGCCTTAAACAAGCCGCAGACAGGAACCACTACATCAAGGCACTCGGCGAGTCGCTCGCCACCGAGGACGGCATTGCAAGGATCAAAAAGGTCAAAGCGCTGGAGGTAAGTGATGGAGTAATGGTAGTAGTAGAGTGGGTGGCTGGGGCTCGTTCCTTCGCTGTGGCTTTGTTTCTCGTTATTTTGCAGACTGAAGCATACACGCCCCCCACCCTCAAACAATCCAAAAATAACCCACAGCCGATCGCAGCCAAGCTCAACTGCACCCTCGCGCAGCTCGCCCTCGCCTGGGCCCTCAAGAATCCGCACGTCTCCACCGCCATCACCGGCGCCTCCCGCCCCGCGCAGATTCTCGAAAACGTCCGCGCCCTCGCCGTCCTCCCGCTCCTCACGCCGGCCGTCCTCGACGACATCGAGGCCGTGCTGGGAAACAAGCCGCAGCTGCCGCCGACGAGGTATTGATTTGGATGGGAAGAAAATATCCCTAAAAGGGTTGGAAGGAGGGATCGGATTCCGCCTCACGTCCTTCAGCGCCTGCAACGCTACTTCTTCTTTTGTGCTGCGATGTTTCATGAGTGGTTTTGGGGTGGCCAAGGCTTTCTTCTCTCTCCCTTTTTTCAGGATGAAATGCCGTGAAAAAAGTGCGACAATCTAGCGAAACAAAGCGATGGATAGTTCCGAAAATCATTAACGCCTTTGGGTCCTGGTTGCAAATACCACATTTGGTACCTTACCCCCCCATTAGACATTGCCAGCATCCCAAAAGCTTTTCTCTCATCCCCCATCTCGTGCCAAAAAAGAAAATCAGAAGTTTCCACACATAGTAAAGAAGTTGCGGAGGACTTGTCTAGGAAGATGTCAATGTTGATATCTTTTTTTTTTTTTTTTCTTTCTTTTTCGGAATCATACCAAATATTACCCAGTGCACACCCAGACGTCTCTCGCTTTATATGGTTCGAGTATGCGTTTTTGCGTAATGCTCTTTGAGAAGCAAAAAAATACGTTGCAATGATTTTTGTTATCAAGATCCGGGGGCTTATGTGATTGAGATCAACACGGAAACCCCAAAAGTTTTTCGTCTAATATACAAGTGTATGTTGCTGTAAGTTCTTTCAAAAAACCTCACGCTTGGATTAAAGAATAGCTTCTGAACCCTTGCTGCAAAAAACTGGACAACAAACAAACGAACAGCAGGGTGGCAAATGTTTCCATGGCAGTGCCACCCGCCACTACGTGCTACTACTCGGCCTCCATGTGCAGAACTCTGCGAGGACTGCTTCAATCTGAACGAAACTTGACGTGGAGTCACGTCCTCATCAGAGCTACAGCCCCTGATCTCTGTGGTCGCTTGATCAAAATGCACAGCAATGTGCTCCGCCTCCACAGCATCAAAAGGACAGCGGGGTCCCACGCTACGACTACACAGTCAATCATTCCATGCCATCGCGACACTGGCAGCCTGAGCCACCTACCAAAGGCAGGATGCCCTCCGAAGCTTATCGAGAACAATTTCTGCAGTCTATTTCGAGCAACGAGGGGCTCGGTCGAGAAGCGTAGGCAGACTCTTCAGGATCTTTCAAACACCGTAAATGCCGCTCGCGACAATCCAGCCTTGAAGCGAACCATTCAGAGTGCTCTTTCCGCAGTTGGGGAAAGTCATTTGGACTGTCGAGGCATCATTTGAGACAGGAAAGCAAGGAAGGGTCCGCGTGTGGAGGAGAGCAGGCGAGGAGCTCCATGGAGTGTGCCTGCAAGGAATTTATCAAGAGTGGGCGGCAGTCGTTTTCGATTTGGGCCTGCTTTCATGCCAATAAGCCAGGCAGCTACCCATTTGTGGACAGACGAGTTAAAGCTGCTCAGTACGTGGAAATCCTGGAAGGCGAACGTCAAAGTTTTTTTTTTTGAGTTTCTATTTGAAGATAGCGAAAACAAAGATGTTTTTGATTAGCATTACAATGGTTCTGCTCACACAGCCAAACGAGTTCGTGAGTAATTTCACAACATGGGGCTCATTCTCATGGCTTGGCAAACTGTTCGGTGCTGCTGCGGGAGGTTTGACTTCCCCCTTTTTAACCGGAACTCATGGTCTTGAAACGCGTGTGTGTTCGCTAGCGTATACTTTTGCATGGAGACTTGAGGATTCAGTATTTGGTAGGTTGGCGCCAGCCCACTCCCCCCCAAAAAAAAAGCAAAAGCGAGTGGGCTTGGGGTCAACAGGCGCACAAAGTAAGGGCCGACCTGGCTGGACGATTTCGACCTGACGTTGCTACAAGCGGGAGGCGTGTTTAAGGAATCGTATTAAAAAAAAACAAACAAACAGTAACCCGTCCCTCGAAGGAGGCAACAGTCTTTCGAATCGGTTCTCCGCATAGTTTCTTCTTCGGGGCACTTTAGGGACAACATCTCACCACCAGTTGCGTGATGTGCCCGTTCAATTTTCTTTCTCGTTTCCTTTTTTTTTTTTTTTTTTTTTTTTTTTTTTGGTTTGGTGGATTCTGAACTGTCTGCGGCTTCATCAAAAGGGCCGGCGGTGGCAGCATACTTTGTCGGAGAAGTTGGGGGGTCACAGTAAAAGAAGAGAGGAAGGAGGAGGGAAGGGGAAGGCCCGACGGGGGGAGGAGTAATAAAACCTGGATGTGTGCAAGGAAAGGCGGGAAGAAGGGAAGGGCGAGGAGTCTGTCGCTAACGCGAAAAAAAAGGGGCCATAAAAAAAAAAACAGAACGAGGAGCAGACTACCCACACGGCGTTGAGGAGGCGGGAGTGCGAGGAAAACACTACGGAGGAACGATGGGAGACAGACGGACAGAAAATGCAGACACATACGACACACAAACACACACATCCCGCGTATTCTCAGAAGTAAGAAAAAGAAAAGGCAGCGCAAGAAAAACGAGGTTGGGTAAGTCAAATCCGGAACGGAAAGAGTGAGGGAAAATGAAAGGAAGATCGGTCGTGGTACGAAAGTGCTGTCCGATTCGAAAGCAATACCTAAGAGAAGAAAAAAAAAATAAGAAAAAAAAGGAAGGCTGGCGCGAAAACAAGAAAAAGGGTCACTCCAACTCACAAAGAGGACAGCCCCTCCCGTTTGCCCTATTTCAGCTGCGGCTAGCGTAAATCAGCGCGTCCTCGTACGACCTGTTCGCGTGCTCGACGGCGTCGTTCAAGTTTTGGTGCGCGCGCTCGATCCGCTGGTCGTAGTCGTGCCTCGCGCGGTCGAGCTCGGCGCGGTGCTGCTGCTGCCTGCCCAGCTGGTTGCTGGCCATGCTCGCGATCCCCGTCAGCGACGACAGCCCGCCGAACCCGCCCGACATGAGCGGGTTAGTGATGCTCGCGTACCGCGCCTCAATGTTCTTGACCTCCTGGTCATGGTCCTGCTGCGCGTCGCGGATCGCGCGCGTGTGCGCGTTCTGCCCGTCCTGCACCTGCCGGATGTACGTCCGCCACGCGTCCTTGACCGGCTCCGACGCGTTCGGCGCCGGAGGCTTCATCAGGTTCGGGATCGACTCGGTCAGCGCGAGCGGGATCACCATCGTCGGGTCGACCACACCGACCGCGAGCGCTGCGGGCGCCCCCGACGTGTACGGTCGGTTCGCGTCCGCCGCTTGGTAAAAGTTGGGCGTCGAGTTGTAGCTCTGGTAGCTGCCCGGCAGCGCGGGCGCCGTCGCGTAGGGGCTTGCCGCTCCGGGGGCTCCGGGGGCACCGGGAGGCGCGCCGTAAGCGGCTGGAGCACCTGGCGGGGCTCCGTATGGAGCCGGTGCGCCCGTCGGAGGAGCGCCGTACGGCGCTGGGGCGCCTGCCGGAGGAGCACCATAAGGAGCAGGCGCGCCCGCCGGCGGAGCGCCGTAGTGTGCGGGTGCGCTGCCAGGCGGACCGTAAGAGGGTGCCGGGGCAGGGACCGGGGCCCCGCCGTACGATGGCGGGGGCGCCTGAGTCGGGGCGCCAGGTTGGCCGCCCAGCTGCGGTGGTGCAGCACCAGGCGCGGGCGCAGGGGCAGCAGGGGGCTGCTGCTGCGGCGCAGCAGGCGGAGCACCACCGTACGACGGTGCAGGCGCCGGGACGGGGGCCGGCGCGTTTGCCGTCGGCGTCGGGCCAGCGGGGGCCGGAGCCGATGGGTTGGCCGCCGGTGGCGGCGGGCCCGGGGGCGGCTGGTAAGTCGGCTGGGTGGGCGGCGCGGGGAGAGTCCAGTGAGACTGGCCTGTGGCAGTATCTGGGGGGTTGGAGAGATAGAACGAACGAAGAGGGAACTGCGTCAGCGGATCGTCAAGGCAAAGAATTGCACCATCATCCATCCGCGCAATCGATCACACTCCGTCGGCCCACTCACGGTCAGCACCCTGATATCCAACCCCGCTATACTCACCAACGTAAAAGTAGCGCTGGTGGGTGGGGTCCCACTGCGAGATCCAGCCGTGGGGCAGGGGCGGTGCCGCGCCGGGAGGCGGGGCGGCGGGCGGGTGGTAAGAGGCCTGTTGGTGCTGCTGGTGCTGGTGCTGAGGCTGCGGGTAGTAAGACTGCTGCTGGCCGTACGGCTGCTGTGGTTGCTGTCCGTAGGGGGGTTGCGGCTGCTGGCCGTAAGGCTGTTGCGGCTGTTGTCCGTAGGGGGCGCCCTGCTGCTGCTGGGGGTAGCCGGCGGCGCCGGGGTACGCGTTGGACGCACCACCACCGGCGGGCTTGCCGGCAACGTTTTGGATCAGCGAGTTGATCAGGTCCATTCGTAAAAGGAGAAGAGAGCGAGGAGAAGGAGCGAGGCGGTGAGAGAGTTTATGGGGGGGGGGGACTAACGACGACGACGACGAGACGAAGGCGAAGGACGGCGGCGACTGTATGTGTGCGTGTGTGAGTGTGAGAGTGTTTTGTCGACGATGGGGGCGCGGGTCCGGCGGTCGGTCAGAGAGAGAGAGAGAGAGAGCAAGAGAGAGGCGTCGCGAGGCGCCGTCTTCTCTGTCGGGGCGTGAGTGCGTTCAGATAGAGAGAGAGAGGAGTCCAGGTCGAGCGACAGGCAGACAGACAGACTGATCAAAGTTGTGAACCACTCCCATCCCATTGGTGGCCCTCTCTCTCTCTCTCTCTCTATCCCAGCAGGGACGCACTAAAATTACTGGGCTCTATTTTTCCAGATTTTCCAGCCCAACCGCGGGAACCAATCACCTGCTGCGTGTGTCGGCACGAAATAGGATGAATGCCACATTATTATGTAAACAAAACAAAACAAAGCAGAAGAAAAAAAGACCACACACAGTCACGTTCATTTTGTTTCCTTTCCTACTTTTTGCCCCGAACCCTGACTGACAGCTGCAGAGCAAAGGAAGCAATGTAAGACGAAACAGTTTCATTTTTTTTCCTTTGGGGGCGGTGTGGGCGAAAACGAAACGAAGCAAACTGGGAGTACGAGTTAGAGGTCCTTTTTTTTTTGCGAAAAACGAAAAGTGTGGGAGTCGCTGCTGGGGAGGGGAGGAGGCGGGCAAGCGCGCAAGGGTTCATAGATTTTTTCTTTTTTCTTCTTTCTTTCTTTTCCAAGTTGATAGCGGCGCGGGATTGTCGTAAGAAGATTCATTAGGTGGAGTGAGGGCGGCAAAAAAGGAGAGACGCGACAACAGGACAAACAAGAAAGGTAAGAAGCACAACACAGGTGGGGCACGGGAACAACACAAAAAAAAAACAAGAGACACACACGCACACACACACACACACACACTCTCTCTCTCTCCCATTCAGAGGGCTCTCAGGCGCGGGGAACGTAGATCAAGCCGACGCGGTCGACCTCGTCGCCAGACGACCCGTAGAACCCGGCGACGCCGTACCCGGCGGGCGCGTTGTACGTCACGCAGTCGGACGTAGTGGCGCCTGCCTGCAGCGTGCGGCCGCTGGACGTCGTGGCCTTGATGTAAAAGATGCGCGTGTGTCCGTCCTTCTGCCCCTGGCACAGCGTGGTCGCCGTCCACGCCTCGCCCGCGCCTAGCGCCAGCGAGACCGCCGTCCCGCCCGTCCCGCCGTGCGAAAGCGTCGCCCCGGACGCCAGCGTCACCGCCACGTTGTCGACCCTGCTCCCGCCGCGGAACGTGATCGTCTTGACAGCCGCCCCGGCAGCCGTCGGCGGCACCGCCGCCAGGTCCGTGAACCAAGTCCCGTGCGGCCCGCCCCACAGGTTCGACTGCCGGAACGAGCTCAGCTGCCACTGCAGCCCGACCAGCACCGGGTCGTGGTCCGACGTCACGTTACCGTCCGGCTGCAGGAACTTGGCCCCCGCGTACTCGAACGACGTCGCCGTCAGGTTGATCATCGGGTTACCGCGGTAGAACAGCTTGTCGACCACCTCGCACGTGTTGACCGCCGACGGGTTCCCCGCGCACACCAGGGCGTCCGTGCCCGTCGGCTCCACGCCGCCCCGCACCACCTCGACCCACGCGTCCTTCATGCCGTTCTGCGTCCGGAACACCGTGATGTGGTCGTCCGGGCGCGTGTAGCGTGAGTTGGTGTCGCCAAAGACGAGCACCGCGTTGCCGTTCGAGTTGGCGTCGATGTAGTCGGCCACCTGCTTCAAGTTCGCCGCGCGGGCCACCTCGTCGGCCGCGTTGGTGTCGGCGTCCGCGTGCAGGTTGTACACGTCGATGTTGACGCCTTCGTCAATGAACACGCGCATGAATGTGAAGCCCTTGGGCGTCAGGCAGTCGTTGCCCGAGTCGAAGACGCCGTTGCACTTGTCCCACTTGACGCGCGTAAAGTCGTCGAAGGGGAAGTTGGAGACCGAGTTGAGTCCCGAGCCGACGCCCGCGCCGCCCGACGTGGGAGTGCGGTACGGGTGGTTGTCGGCCGCGTAGATTTGGGCGTGGTAGTTGAAGTCTGTTGTTTTGTTTTGTTTTGTTTGGATTGTTTGGATTGTTTGGTAAGATGGGCAGCGGTTATTAGTCAGAGAGAAAAAGAGACAAAGTCGCCGCCCTCAAACAGCCAATGAACCGCCAAATAGAGACAAGGAAAGAAAGCATGCACCACCACCACGCGCAAGGGCAAGAAGACCATGCAACCCGCCAAATCCGCGCCTGCCCGGCGCCACTCCTCGCCCTCCACTGCAACACACACACACACACACACACACACACACACACACTCGACCCTCTCTCCCCTTCAGTTCCCTCCACCCCAAACCCACACAACCCCCCCAAAAAACCCCCGCCCTCTCACCTTCTTGCATGTTGATGAGGTCGTACCCGTACTTTGCAAAGTACGACCCGATGATGCCGGCGTTGGTGGCCTTGTCGCCCGGCACGTCGTTCGACTGCAGGATCGACGGCAGGCCGGCCACGTTCATGGCCAGGCACGTCAGCTTGCCCGACGCCGCCGAGGCGGCCTCGGCCACGCCCCCCGCGTTGAGGAGCGCCACGAGGGCGACGAGGGAAGAGACGGCGAGCATTGTGTGTTGTGTTGTGTTCTGGTGCGGGGAGGGGGTCTGTGTGATGGGTCTACTTCTGCCTCTAGGTTGAAGATGAGATCATCGGTTGGGTGGGCACTGCTTCATATATATAGGTGGCGGGAATGACAGGCAACACGCAGTGAGAGGCGCGAGACAGAGGGTGACAGGGAGCATAGGGTCGAGACAGAGAGGTGAGAGGCAGCGAATCGAGAGAGAGTGCGTGTGTGGATGTGAGCGTGGTGGAGAGACAGAGAAAGACAGAGAGACGATGGGCAGAGAGAGAGAGAGAGATTGATGCGAGAACGAGCGACTGAACGATGTGACCGCATGACCCAGAACCAAAAACAGACAAAAAAAAAAAAATTAAAAAAAATTGCAGTGCTGATGGTGTTCACAACCCTTTCAAAAAGAAACAAACGCAAAAAAAAAATTTCTCTCTGCGCAGATGTGCCAGGGATGGACAAAAGATCGTGGAAACTGGACCCAAGCGCAGCAAGAAGAAGAAAAATGAAAAAAATTTTGTTTTTTTTAGAATTTATTACATAAAAACGGTTTTTGTTTTGTGTTGGATTGCAGCATGCATGACCAGACAGGGGAAGAAAAAAAAAAAAAGAAGGCCAAATTCGACAGAAATGTATCGGATAAACGGAAATTCTCTCGGCCATATGGACGCGCGTGGCAACGTGCACGCGTGCGCGTGCAAAACACAGCTTGAACATCAATTCGATATCTGTCCACATTTTTCAGCGAAATACACCACGCATCCCAAAGAGAGCGATTTTTTGGTCGGTCAGTCTGGCGGTGCTGCTCTGTTCGTCTGGAGAACTGGCTTTCCGCCGACCGACCAAAATACCGCTGTCCAAACGCTCTTTGGGATGCGTAGGAAAGAATGAAGGAAAAATTCCCCACCGTTGTGGGCAATTGACAATTACGCAGCAGTGGCAGTTCCAGTTCCGCAAGTTCCTAAAAAACCCGCTCTCTTTGAATTCTGATTGGGCAAAGGGCTGCGGTACGACTACCATACGCTCTCTCTCGAGTCACGCGCTATGAGGTATGGCCCCCGCAGCACGAGACACCTGACCAAATAGGAAATTTTGCGATTTTCTTCCCCACTATTTTTTCTCTCTCTCTTTGCTTCGTGTTCTTGCTTTGGTTGTTTGGGGAACAAGAAAACACAAGGAACAACAACGTCAGGTTGCAAAGACAGAGAACAAAAAAAAAGGGGAAAAAAAATAAAGAAACAAAAAAGCGAAAGCACGCGGTGGGCGGGTTTACCATGCCCAACCGACGCAGGACACATGCACACCACGCTGCACACGCCCAGTAAATACGATCTTTGATTCAGTCTTGGCACAAAGGCACGCACGCGCTCCACAGGCAGGCTATCCTACTGCCACCCAGCACTCACGCACGCGCACACGCACTGACTCACCGCCCATACAACCACCCCCGTCGGTTTGTGCGTCCCGGAAAATAAGAAAGAAGCGGGCGCCAGACAAAGAAAAATAAAAAGAGAGAAAAATGAAGTGAGAGAGAGTGTGAGAGAGAGCGAGAGCGAGAGAGAACTTTCGTTTACGGGCTCGCTCAGACCCTCTCCCACTCCCCATCCGTCATCCTGCCAGAGCGCTGCAGGGAGTCGGAAGTAGCACAATGTTTCCCGAAGGTGACACCCTCCCACGCCGACCGAAGAAAAGGAAAGGTGGGTATTTCGAAAATACCAAACCGTCCTAGGGTCTTTCAATGTGCAGCGGAGTTTTTTGGCACCGGCTTTGAAGTCGTGGGGTGGAGGGGCGGCCGGAAGATGCGGTGATCAATTATTTTATTCAGTAAAATCAGCTACATCGAGAAGAGAGGCTCTGTATTGCAAGTTAAACTGAGTTACAACAACACAAAGCGCCAAAACCAATTTGGTGCTGTGGAAGCGCCCCTTGAGCTATTGCACCTTTCCCACATGTTTTTCGCGAGTCTTCACCTTTGTGTCTCGCTTCGCTGGCGGTTTGGTGTTGGATTTTGAGCGTCCTTGTCACGCACGCGGCGTCCCGTTACGCTGTGCATCCACGCCATGCATCCATCCACACGATCCATCCCATCCCTTCGACACCAGCTACGTCCATAGTTTGCGCATAGTTTCGCCCTGGAGTTGCACACCCATCTTCGGCCAAGGGGGTAGGGTAGTCCCGTGAGACTTTCCTCGGCTTCGACACGATACACGCTTTTTGAGAGCGGAAAAGTCCTTGAGTCCGCTTATTTACTGTTTCGTGTCTGCGCCTCCCATCTTCTTTCAGAGTTTTGCTGTGCGCCGTCGCTTCTGTTTTTCCCCAGCTCGGCGTTATTGAGCTGAAACTACTTGCGCGGTGGTCCACCCCCAACCCGTTGAGTGTGGGTACGCAAAGGCAAGGGGGTTGAACAGGATTACTGCCAGCCGCACGGCACGGCCAGCCACTCGAATTCCGCAACGCAATGGCTGCTTGCTTGCCTGAACTGGGTGGTTGCCATAATCGCCTTGTTTTCCCTTGTTTCCAACCAGGGAAGCGCTCTAATTCCGGTTGTGTTCCGAGACCCGGTTGCGGCCAATCGAAGGAGACAAAAAAAAAAAAAGGTGGGAAGAAGGAAAACATTCAAAAAAAGGAGAAAGATGACCGAAAAAAGAAAGTGAATTTGGAAAAGCAATAAGAGCCAAAACATTTCATCCAAGAAAAAGGAACAAAAGAAAAAGAAAAAAAAATCTCGCCGCAATTCATCCAATCGCTTCATTCATTCATTCCTGATTGGGGTGTGGGGTGGCTGGCTGGCCGGGTGGCTGTGTGTTTTCTCCAGCTGCGCGGCCGCACTTTTTTTCAAATTTGGTCTGCTTCAATTTGGACAAAGGCGGAAGACTGAAAACAAAAAAAAAAAAAAAAAAAACAGACGAGCCAACGGATAATCATTTTCAGAGAAGACAACAAGTAAAATTGCGCAACAGAAATGACAGTGCGTGCAGACAGGGAGGGGCGGAAGAAAAAGACAAATTGGAGAAGAAGAAAAAAAAAAAAAAATTATGAAACGTGCCGCTTTTGGAAATAATCAAAGCGGCGTCTGAGGATGATTGACGAAGAGAACATAAAAGGATAACGGCTGCTACTGCTCGCTGAGTGAGTGCAACCCCAACAACTTCGCTTCCACCTCAGTCCATCGGTGCGCGGAAAGACGCTTCCGTCCTCTGCCGGCTTGCTCTTGTTCGATCCTCTGTCTGCATTCATCCTACATAAATTTTCTTTCTCCCCATCCATCCACAACCGTCAACCTCCCGCCCTTCACGATGCCGTCCCCATCCCGCCAGCTCCTTGCCCTCGCCGCCGCCGTCGCTGTTGTCGGCTCCATCCTCCCCGCCCCGCTCTCGATCGGCTCGGACATTGCCGCCTCCTCTTCATCGTCGGCAGTCCTCGGCGTCTACGCCTTCGTTGGCGAAGCCCACCAGTTTGCTGCCGACGACCTGGCCGCCGCGGTCGATGCCGACTCCCTGGCTCTCGCCGATGACGCCGCCGCCGCCGCCGAGGAGGACGACGGCATCAAAATGGTGAATCTGGAAGACGTTGAGGACCCTGCGGACGACGCGGCTGCGTTGGACGGCGACGACGACATGGACAAGGACAAGGACGACAAGTGGAAGACCACCACCACCAACAAGTACTACGGATGGACCAGCACCACCAAAAAGACCACCACCACTTGGAAGACGTCGACCACCAGCAAGACCACCACCTCAAAGACCACCACAAAAACCACGTCCACCACCACCACTAAGCCCACCACCACCACCACCAAGCCTACCACCACCACCACCAAGCCCACCACAACAACGACCTGCTGCGGAAAGACGACCTCGTCCTCGAGCTCTCTCAAGACCACCACCAGCTCGAGCACAATGAAGACCACAACCAGCTCCAGCACGATGAAGACGACCACCACCCCATGCTGCGGCAAGACCACCACTCTGATCCCTTCGCCTCCGCCCGCCACCACCACCCCGTGCTGCGGCAAGGTGACCACGACCTCCGCCACCAAGACGACCATGGCGGTCTCCAGCACAACCACCAAGGCGATGATTTCGTCCATCCTCGTCAACGCCGGCCGCCGTGCCGTCGACAGTTCGTACTCGTGGGTGCCGTCTCTGCTGGCGGCGCTCGCAGCAGCGGCCCTGGCGGCCATTGCTGCTTGATTTCGAAGAACTTGTGCTTTTTTTTTTTTTTTTTTTTTTTTTGCAGTCTCTTCGACATAACAGCGAGGGGTCTCGGTAAGGTTCATCGCTTGACTCTGCGCAACCGTTTGTCTCTCTTCCCTCCCTTTTTCTTCTCTCTACAGCTTACACTGACCGCCAGCTTTGAAAGCGGCGCTCTCTACACGTTCTTAAACTCTTCTGTCCCCCCAACCAAAGTCCGTACTCTATTGTCTCGTTTTTTTCTTCTCCTCGCTTTCCTCGCGTAAATATGTTCGTGTAACCACCCTCTATTTGTCCGCTAAAAGTCTTTTTTTTTCTTTTGCGTGCAATTCAAACGCTGCTCACCTCCTTCCCGCGCTTCTCCTCTCGCCGGGTCTCCGTCGCTTAGGCCCCTCGTCCCTCTTCCGTGAGGGCCATCCTTCTCCTGGTTTTACTTTCCTTTTTTTTTTCACTTCTTCTCTGTAGTGTGCTTCCTTTTTGTGCCCTTTCCCTTTGCAACGCAAGCCGTTGTTTTATGCTCTACCCTTCCTCACCCATGGTTGCCCTGATTGTCTTCTCTCGCTCTCCCCCCCCACCAACACTCCCTCCTCCTCCTCCTCTCCTCTCCCGTCTTCCCTCCCAAAACCCCTATCTTTTTTTTCTCTCCTGTTTTGTACTGTTTTCTCGTCGTTGCTTTGGAACTGGCGTCACCCCCACACCTTTGCCCTCTGGTAGGGAGAAAGCAAACAGTAAAGAAAGGAGAGGAGGTCTCCATTTTCCAGCCTTCGACTCTCTCAGCAGTGGTTTGGATGCGCTTTTTTAATTTTTTAATTTTTTAATTTATTAATTTGCGCCGCCCAAACCTTAGGTTTGGGAGGGTGGAGGGTGGTGAAACACGCTTCGCGATTTCGCTACAACTCATTGCGTGTGGTCGGTCGTCCGGGCATCCTCCCGCGCATTGGCTCGACATTCGAAGTCGTCCGTCTGAACAAAAGAATTTGAGAAAGAACCAACTGTCCGTCAGGCACTGTAATGTTTCGAAAGGTCTAAAAACAACAGAAAAAAAAAACAAAGGAAAAGAGAGATAAAGCACAGGACACGAACAGAGAGAGAGAGAGAGATAGACAGAGTCGAGTAACGACGAGGATTCACATCCCTCCCGCGCCCCCAAACCCCGCTTATAAGTTTTCTCACAAGCACGTAAACAGCAGGCACACGCCGCTCGCGCACTCGTCGCCGCGGCCGCACGCGGCGAGGCTGGCCTTGAGGCACGTTTGCGCACCCGCGACGGCGCGGCCGGGCACGCAGCGGTACCCGGCCCCGCAGTGGGCGTCCGCGGTGCAGTGGCACGTGCGGGTCACGGCGCACGCGGCGACCGGCGCGGGCGGCGTGTACGACGCGGCGAACGTAGAGGTGAAGGGCGACGTGAAGATGGAGGACGGGTCGAATTGGCGCTGTTTGTTGGTTTGGTTTTTTTTGTGGGATGCGTTTTTTGTTTTGGGAGGTCGGCGGAGGGAGGAGACACGGGTGAACCAAAAAAAAAAAAAAAAAAAAAAAAAAAAAAAAAAGGGAGAGAAAAAAGAAAGAAAAAAGAAGAAAAGTCAACACTCACCCTGACTTTTTCGAACCGCGCGTAGTTTGGCAGCCGCGCCTCGATGCCGTAAAAGTCCCTCGCGAAATTCTTCCCCCAGTGCGGCACGCCGCCAAACTCGCTCTGCAGCGCGTACGAAATCTCGTCAAACACCGAAAAGCCGAGGTGCGGCCGCGAATCCGGGTCGTCCTTCCGCCGCAGGATGTGCGTCTCGACCAGCGCGACGTCCTGCCCCGCCATGATCCCCAGCAGCGACTCGGACGCCAGCGCGAACCGCACGTAGATGCCAAACTCGGGGAAACACGCCAGCGTCCGGGACACGATCCGCCGCACGGCGGACAGCGCCGCGGGGAGGCGGGAGAGCGGGATCGCGATCTCGATGTCGTCCGTGTGCGGGAAGAGGCACCCGTTCCCCGCGCAGATGTGGCCCATGTACATGTCGCCGTACCACCCGACCGTGTCGTTGGCCTCGTTGAACCGCAGCTGCAACGCCCGCGCGTCCGCGAGGAGGCAGAGCACGTCCTCCGACGTCGCGTCCAGGATCGGCTGCACGATCGTCGACCACGCCCACGGCACCGCCGCCGTGTACGGGTCCCACGTCTTGCGGTACCCCGTGCCGGCCGTCGCGGCGGGGACGATGTCGAACCCGTGCAGGACGGCGGTCTTTTGCGACACGAACCAGTAAAAATTCGCAAAATCGTGCGCGCGCGCCTGGTCCACGATAACATTCTCGAGGTTCCCCTCCTGCGCCGACAGGTCGACCTGCACCGCCCGCACCTTGAACGCGTCGACCGCCTGGAACGTCACGTCCACCACGATGCCGAGCATCCCCAGGTTCGTCTGCAGCGCGCGGAACGCGTCCCCGTCTCCACCATCGGTCTTGCTCACGTTCCGCACCGCCCCGGTCCCGTCGACGACCGTGAACCCCACCACGTGGTCGTGCACCGCCGCCCCGTACCGCAGCGACGACGAGTGCGCCCCCGTCGCGATCGCCCCGCCCACCGTGATCGCGCCGTAGTCGACCAGCCCCAGGATCGCGAGCCCGTGCTGCTGTTGCAGTTCCCGCGTGAACGTCGCAAGGTGCGCCCCCGCTTGGACTCGCACGGTTTTGGCCGCCCGGTCGACCGACACGATCGAGGTCAGGTTCTGCGTCGTGGAGACCGAGATGCCGCCGTCGGCGCAGAGGATGCGGTTCGTCGAGTGGCCGGCGGCGAACCCGCGGATGCTGGTGGCGTTGCGTGTGTGTGTGTGTGTGTGCGTGTGTGGACGTGTGTGGGTGAGTGCGTGTGGGCGTGGGTGTAGGTGAGTGAGTGTGCGTGAGTGAGTGAGTGAGTGAGTGAGTGTAAGTGTGGAATATTTGTGTGTGAATGAACGTAACCGTTGCTGCACGAGTTCTCCGTGCTTGCACGCAAAGAAAGGGTATCCCAACCCAACCCAACCAAACAAAAACACAAGGGAAAAAAAAAATACAAAAAAAGAACCGCGCCCAGCGCGCAATCAACCCACGTCTGGTTCCGGGCGATGGCGTCCTTGACCGCGGCCACGACGTCGTCCACGTTGGCCGGGTACCGTATCTCGGCGGGTTGGCAGACGATAAAGTCCTCGGCGTTCGGCTGGCTGACGGCCGCGAGCGCGCCCATGCTCGTTGCCGTGGCGGCTGCGAGGAACAGCGCGGCGGCGGCGGCGGCTGCGCGGAGCAGCGTTGAGCGCGGCCTGCGCGTTGTCGTCGTCGACGTCATTTTGGCCAGCTATTAGCTTGAAGATGGATTTGTGCGGTGGCTTATTTTTTTTTTTTTTTCCTTCTTCCTTTTTCTTCTTTTTTTTTCTGTTTTATATTTTTCACTTGCCGCGCGCAGTTTGGACTGTCGGTTAGTTCCGTCCCGGAGAGACAAACCAACATTTTTATTTTTTGGTTTTTTGGCATTTTGTATATGGTTTTTGGAAGAGTGAGTGGCCAGTGTCTGAGCCTTGATTTCGAGGAAAACACTGAACATCTGCCCAAAAATGGACAAATCGGGAGTGCGGCAAATACAGGAGGGCGGCACGGAAGGAAACACGCCCCTGCAGAACGAATGAACGATCGAACGAAAGCAAGAAGAAGAAGAAGAAGGGGTTGAAAAAGAGAAGAGAGAGAGAGAGCGCCAAAGGCAGGCAGAGTATTTAGTGGAGGGAGCAAATAGACAGAACGACGTCATCGTCTGTCCGCCGTCAATCTCTCTCTCTCTCTCTCTCTCTCTCTCCCTTCATCTTCATTGTTTTTGGCAATGAGCTTGCTGCAGTTAGTTACCTGCTGTGAAAAATAGCAATTACCCAGGTATTAATATATTATGGATATATGAGTGGCCACTGTGTTCCTCGCCAAAAGAACGAACAATGAAGGCATTCCAAGCGGGCGCCGCATTATTCGTATTTCTGTTGAAATTCGACACGTCGAGTGTGATCTCGGGAGCGACGATGTGATCGCGATCTCGGGTTGCTCGTGTGGTTGCAGGAAAGGGCGTGACAAGTCAAGTTTTTTTCTTCTGTCAATACATCCATTTTCTCTCGCGAGGGCATATTCCAACACTCCCCCTTGCACGAGCGCCTTTAAAAGCAAAACTACCTCAAAGAAAGGAACTGAGTGAGAGAATTTAAAACGCCACTGCCCGGGTGAAAAACCCAAACCAATTGACCGATCTGGGAAAACCGTAGCAGGGTAAGGAAAGGAAACGTATCAGGAAGGCGCTGCTGAGGAGAGTACTGCAAAAAGGTAGGGAAAACAAAAGGGTGCCCAAAACGGCAAAATGAAAGAAGGAAAATCTAACTGGTGCCCCACCCTTGGGCCTAACCCACTACTTCACCCTTGCGCGCCATGCGCGCCCTCCATGCGGCGCCATGCGCTGCATTCTTCTCCTTGTCCTTGGTCCGTTTCTGAAGGAAGTGATCTTCGCGGCGTTTTGTCCTAATTGTTCGTACATGCTCAATCAACTTGTTATTTTCGGCTGGTCCCTTGCTTGAGTCAACAAGTCCAAGTAGTATTCGGCCTTCGAAAACCATATCGTGTCCATGTGGCTTGGTGAGGAGATCAGCAAGCTGATCAAAGGAGGGGACGTGATCAACCTGCACAAGACCTTCCTCTACAAGCGACCGGATGTGGTGGTAGCGAAGTCGAATGTGCTTGGAGCGGTCTGTATGAAGATCGTTCACCGTCATATGGATTGTTGGTGTGTTGTCCTCATAAGCAGTCAGTGGTAGCTTGAGGGGCATCTTGACCGACAGGTGAAGGTTGTTGATAGCCTCAAGCTCCCGTCCAAGTTCACTGAGGGCAATATACTCTGCTGCTGTTGATGATGTGGGGATTGTTGACGAACGCGTCGACTTCCACCCAATTGCTCCCCCTGCTAGCAGCACAAGGTATGCTATCTGCGAGCGAGAGTCATGGCGGGAGTTGAATGATGCGTCCGCGTATCCAACAGGTTGAGGGTTGCCGTCTGCACTGTAGCGAAGTCCAACTGTGGCGGTGGCCTTGACATACCCAACAACATCCAACAGCTCACGCCAATGCCGTCTGCATGGATCCTGGGCAAAGGAGCCAAGTAGACTGACACTGAGTGCGAGGTCTGGTCTGGTTGATGTCGCTGCGTAGTTGAGGCTGCCAATCACACGGAGATACTCAGTGCTGTTGACACTCTCTTCGTCAGGGTCGATAGATTCTGGAACGCGAGGGGTGAGCTTGGAGGTAGTCTTAAGTGGTGCGCCTCGAGGCCTCACAGCGCCGTGTTCAGCCTCAAAGCGAGATAGGAAGTTTCGGATGAAGTTAGCTTGGTGAATGATTGTGAAGTTTGAATCACGGATAACTTCCATTGAGAGAACGTAGGTGAGCTTCCCAAGCTCCCGAAGCTTGAACTCCCCCTTGAGGTCAGCAATCGCATCCTTGATAGCAGCAGTGTGACCGAACAAGGGGAGGTCATCAACATAGGTGAGGATGAAGCAAATTCCATGCTGGTTCTGCCGCCAGAACAAGCATGGGTCCGCCCGACTCTGCTGGAATCCCTTCGACCGTAGGTGTGCTGCAAGGCGCAGGTACCAAGTCCGACCTGATTGCTTCAGCCCGTATAATCCCTTCCGGAGTAACCAAACCATTCCAGGGAGGATTGGTACACCAGATGGCGGCGCCATGAAGATGGGGACATCGAGTATTCCGTACAGGTAGGCTGAGGAGATGTCGATCATCTCCATGTCCCAGCCATACAGGGTGCTGAGGGCAATCATCCATCGGAGAGTGTTACCTCGAATTACTGGCGAGTATGTCAGAGTGAAGTCAACGCCGGGCTGCTGCGTGAAACCACGAGCAACAAGTCTCGCGCGAAATCGTTCGATGGTGCCGTCGGGTTTGAACTTCAGCTTGTATACCCACTTGCAACTCACAATGTTTGTGTTGGGTGGAGCTGTGGCTTCGATGAATACGCCCATGCTGCGGAGCATGCTCAGTTCGTACTCTTCAGCCTCTCTCCACTCTTTGGCAAAGGGTGAAGCCATGGCCTCCTCGTGCGTCAGCGGATCCTTGTATGTGTCAGGTGACACTCGAACTGTGTTGGAGTTGACATTGAAAGCGAAGAGTGGTCTGTCTTCGTCGTCTGAGTCTGACATGTACACAGATTGATCGTCGTTGTCGTCAGAGTCCTCATATGGTCCGCACGCAAATAACGCATCTGGCACGTCAGGAGCACTCTCAGCAGCAGGTGGGTCACTTGGCATGGCTGGTTCCGCCGCATCACTGGGCCTTCCACCCCTAGCGATGTGAGTGTCCCAGGCTTGCGTGGGCGCAGAGCCCCACCCCACGGGGCTCTCACCATCCACGGCCACCGGAACCTCTGCGCTGGGCTGAGATGCCACGTCTACAAAGCCGCTGGGCCCACTGCCCCTAGCGCCGCTGGAAGGACGGTCCCCAACCACACCAGTGGTGCCCTGTGCTATGGCTCCCTGCATGTGTGATGGTTTTGGTGGGATGAGGTTGTGTTAATTGTTTTGATGTGTTTTGAAGAGGTAAAGGGTATAGAGAATTGTTTGTTAGTATGGTGAATCTCAGGGTTACTCACCAGTTGGTTGTTGGTTGGGTTCTTTCTTGGTCGTCCACGTTTCTTCTTTGGTGGTGGTAGGTCAGGGTCAATGCTGGGGACCACTACTGTTTCTGGTGATGCAGTTTGTGGTGGTGGTTCAGGCAGTGGCTCTGCAGGTGGTGGTTGTTGTGGAGCTAGTGACGACTTTGGTGGTCGCCCCCGCTTCTTCGGTGTTGGCACTGTCTGTGCTTTGTCGTGCCCCACCTTCTGCTGCTGCTTCTGCACTTTTTGCTGCAGTGCCTGCTGGAGAATCTGCTCTGCATGAATGACTGATTGGACTGCCTTTTCACATGCTGGGTGACTGAAGTCTGAAAGTGGTGGGAGGTTAACGCTGATGCTCTCAATCCCCCCCCTCACAGCGTGAACCCCAGTAAAAGGAGGGAACTTGTCTTCAATGAAGACAATGTCATGGTAGCGCTGGTAGATGATGCGCTGCTCTTGGAGCTCCCACAACACCGAAACTGATCGTGAAACAGAGCCGAGGTAGACAGCTGGACGGCCCTTGGGGTCAAGTTTCTTGCGAAGAGTTGGGCTGACCCGGTAGAAGCACTTGGAACCAAAAGTTCGAAAGTGGCTAACTTGTGGAGGTACGTGGTGCCGGCCCTCGTGCGGTGAGAAGATGCCTCGCTGTACATTTGGGAGGCAGTTCTTGATTTGCGAGGCTTGCCGATACGCATAGCTCCAAAAGGTGAGAGGAACATTGGGGGGCGCCAAGGAGAAGAGAGCGAGTCATATCCGTCACAATCTGGATGTGGCGTTCTGCAACCGAATTCATCTGTGGGGTTCGCGATGGCGAAGGTTTGAGCTGAATGCCACGCGAATCGCAGAAGGACTTGAACGTCTGGTTGAAGTTTTCTTTTCCTCGATCCAGGCGGATGATCTGGATTTTTCGTCCCTCAGTTTTCTCAAGGAAAAGGATTAACTTAATAAGGAATGGTAAGGCGTCGCTCTTTCGGGGGATGGGCTCATTCCATGAATAGCGGGTGCTCTCGCAAACAACAGTGACTGCGTAGTTGCAGCCGTCAAAGGAGGTGATGGGGATTGAGTTGACATCAACGTTGAGGGTGTGTGCGAAGGGAATTGGCTCATCAGGACGGGCTGTGAAATTCTTCTGGCGCATCTTGGCCGCAACGCAGATCTCGCACTTGGGGACGTGAGAGGTGTTGAGCAGTGGAAGGTCTGCTGTCGTTCGGTGGTGAAGCATGTAGCCAAGGCGCTGGAAGCCGACATGACCCAGTGCGCGATGCAGCCGCTCAACCTCAGCGATGCGAAGTTGTTCTGCTTTGGTAGCGACTGGTGATGGGCCGTCAGGTGATGGAAAGGTCTCCTGATGAACCATTGCAATGGTAGCAGCAGCTGTGTGACTGAGTCGATGAAGCTTTGAGTTCTTGGTGACGAGGAAGTGAAGTCCTGAGCGTTTGACACAGCGGCCAATGGGGGACTCGTCACTAGTTTTCAAGATAACACCAGGGCGGCCTTTGAACTTAGAAAAGAAAAACTTCCCATCTTCTTGAAGGTCGTTTGTGGCGAGGAGACTGTAAAGAGCGCTTGGAGCGTAGCAGGCTTCCTTGATTACAATCTCCACACCGTTTGGAAGAGGGATTCTTGCTGGTCCAACGCCTTTGATTTTGAGCGGGGTGGAGTCTTTGTCAATGGTTCCAACAGACGAGGTGCGTTCGGTGTAGGATGTGAAAAGGTGGGCGTCTTTGAGAATGGTCTTGACACAGCCAGAGTCGACAACGATGGGTGATTCCTTGAACATGGTGGGTGACGATGATGAAAGGGCGAGGTGTTTGGGGATATGAGGTGCTGGTTGGAAGTTAGAGGTCTGCTTTTGACGTGCCCGAGGTGGGTGCCTCGGGCCAACTAAAAATCCGACGAATACTCCCCAGGGTCGCTCCTGCCAGTCTCGCTATCGTCAATAGATGGCACGTCACTGGTGCTGCCTGTGGCGATAAGTGCGACTGGCTCGTCCCGTTTCCTCATGATGCAGTGTTTTGCAAAGTGGTTCTCCTTCCCACAATGGTGACATAGCACTGATTTCCCCAGTGGCGCAACTCCTTGTCGCTGATCCTGAGCTGTAGCGCCTGGGGTGTTGGCCTCAGGCGCTGCGCCATGTGCAGCTCGATTTTCTGCTCGTCTCTGAGTTCGGGAGGTGTGGTGTCCACGTCGCTCAGAATGCCGTTCTGCATGCCGTTCTCTACCCTGTCGCCCAGCGCGGCCACCCCGGCCATGGCGGCGCCCACCACGGATTTCTCTGCCTTGGTGGTGTTGCTCAGCCTGGTGGGAGCGCCTTTGCTCTGGGCGGTCGTGGAAATTGCTAAGTAGTGCAGCCTCATTGACTGGCTCCGCTAGTGGTGCGGCAGTTGGTCCTCTAGGTTTGTTACGGGCTTCCATAGTCTTGAGGAAGGCAAAGAGGGCAGTCATGTCTGTGATGGTGTTGTTGTCCACTCGAGATAGATAGTTCTCAGTTCGAATGTGCCAGTACTCTTCGTCCTCTAAACATTCTGTCAGTTGGTCCACCATTGACTCAAACTTCAGCATTTCGTTGATTTTGCCTAAGACACCCCTGGGGGCAAGGCTCCTGACTTCGGCTAGGTCTCTATAGTGCTTCTCAAATATAGGTTGAAAATCAGCAATCTTCCCCCCCGGTTCAATCTTGAGGGCAGCAATCTTGCGAATCATTGCACGCGCCTGTGCTTCGTCAATGCGTCCAATTTTCCTCTTGAGTTCTTCAAGTGCCTGAAAGACAAACTTAATACCACTGATTTTATGTTCAAGAGTCTCGCTTATGTGGTTGTAGATGTGCAGCATCCCAGCCCGATTTTGGTCATAGGTTCCCGGGAAGACGTTTGCATCATCGCTAAATGTCCAGTAGCCAACATATTCTGGGTTGTTTGGGACGTACTCGTGGGTGATATGCATGACTTCCCATTCGTTATATCCAGCTGGGGGGTTTGCTGACCAGAACTTGAAGTGCTCAGGGACGGCAGGAATTGCGGCGGTTGTGTCCGTAGCGGGAACTGCTGGGGCAGCAGCAACTTTGTGCGCAAGTCGGACACGGACGGCAGCACTTGCTTGCTTACTGGCAAAATGCCCCTCCACATAGTCCATCCATCTTGTGAAGTCGACAGGGTTGACTAGCTGACGGTGCAGGAGCTTCACACTTGGCTCGCTCATCGCATTAGGGGAGAACAAAGGTAACAGCTGGAACAAGAGAAGTTAAAATGAGTGTTCCACAGCACTTTCAACTGAAGCTGGTGAATCGATCACTCAGAGTTCGACGGGGTGCAGTCACTTGGTGGGTAGGAATTGATAGTGATTGTGTGGAATTCAGTGTCGACGGCGTTGAGACCGATCGCAATTGTGAAGGTTGGCAGTGGCTGTTTAGCTGACTGGTGAAGACGATCGCTTTCTCGACACGGTGGACAGCTTCAGTTCGATTCCTCGATCGACAGTCGCTCAATCGCTTTTTGGGTAGCCTCCTTTAACGGTGGAGAACTATCCCTCGTAAGGTGTTGAAATTCGACACGTCGAGTGTGATCTCGGGAGCGACGATGTGATCGCGATCTCGGGTTGCTCGTGTGGTTGCAGGAAAGGGCGTGACAAGTCAAGTTTTTTTCTTCTGTCAATACATCCATTTTCTCTCGCGAGGGCATATTCCAACAATTTCGCTCTTTTTGGCTTTTCCGAAACCAGAATGTTTGTCATGAGCTGTGGATGCACGGGAGCTAAAAAAAAAAAAAAAAAAAACAAGAAATCAAACTGGTTGCTAAGGAAGTGCAGTTTGGTGAAAAGCCCCCGTCACTGATATCGTCTGTGATTCCGTATTATCCTTTTTCTCTTGAAAATCATCATCTCCAACGCGATGGATTGCCGGTGGAGGAACTGCCTGCAATTTGTTTGTGAACATCTTGGTTCGCACGTTTGTCAGAGAATGTCCGAAAAACCGGCCCTGCGTTGCGCTGTGAACGGCGCACTCAAAAAAAGACCTCAAGCCAGTCACCTCATTCTGGCGTGGAGGAGTGTTGAGGGAGGAAAGGGCAGTGGTGCCTGTTGAATTGTGATGTTCGAAACAAGAAAAAGGTTGGAATGCAACCCTCTCCTCATCACGTGTTTGGCCGAAAGATTTCACGAACAGCATTTGGAATGATTGGCGAGCACCAACCCCTTTGGCGTTGTCCAACTGGTGAAGCCAAAAGACCATGTCCCAGATCGCGGGTGCGTGTGTAATACTTTTGATGTGTGTGCCAACCCAAGCACAAAAATTAAGGCAATCTCAGCACGAATGAGAAGCATGACTTTGTAAATTTACTCCTCTCGGCCTGCGAATAGTGCGAACAAGTAGCGTGTCAAGTCCGCTCCTCCCGAATAAGTTTTCCCGTGTGTGTGTGTGTGTGTGTGTGTGTGTGTGTCAAAAGTCAAAAAGCGCAACCAGAAACAACAAACAACCTTTTGGAAAAAAAGAAAAGGAAACGGAAACAATGGCGAGGGGCAAGTCAAGCAGCCTCACGCCAAAGACGACGACGGCGGCTACTGGTCCTGATGCAGGCGCAGATGCAAGCGCCGATGCAAGCAGCCGCCGCACGAGCATCCTCACGCCCGCCCGCTTCCTCGCCTTCCTGGCGACAGGCATGGTCGGCGGCCTCGCTGCCGCTGAGCTCGCAAAGATCCTCTCCGCCTACTCGGTCGACCTCACCTGCCCCGCCTCGCTGCAAGACTACCTCGCCATCCAGCGCACCCACAACCTGACCGACGGCTCCAGGCTCTCCTCCCCGCCACCCTCGTCGTCGTCGTCAGATGACTTTGCGGCCGCCGTCGCGCGTCTCGACGCGATCGACCCCTCGGGCGCCGCGCGCTTCGCAGTCAGCCCCGTGCACTACCTCCACACGGGCCTCCACCCGTCCTTCGACGCCTGGAACTGCTTCGGCACCGGCTTCTTCCGCGACGTCGCCACGGGCCCGGCCGCCGAGCCCGCGCAGATCTTTGCCCTCCACACCGCCGCAATCTACCTCGCCTTTACGCTCCTGGTCGCCTTTGAGCGCACCCGCAAGTCCACTACCTTCCCGGCAAACTCGCTCGCCGTCCTGGGAACCACGGGCCAGAACTTGGGCGCGTGCCTCGCCGTCTCCGTCTTTTGGCTCATCCCGTGGTTCTCGTGCTACCCGACCGCCGCGACCGCACCGCGCCCCCCGCGCAAGAACTCGGCCGCCGCCGCCGCTGTGAAACAACCCGCCCGCCCCTCGCCCCTCGCCGACCCCGCCCACCTCGCCGCGGCAGCCGCGTCCGTCGGTCTCGTCTCGTTGGCTTTTGCGCTCGTCGGCGTCCGCCAGATCCTGCCCTACGCCTTCCTCCCCTTCCAGTACCTCCCCGCCCTCCTCCCCCTCGTCATCGCCGTCGCAACACCGCTCGCGACCCTCCTATTCCCCACCACCAACACCACCACAACCACCACCGCCGCATCCCGCCGCGCCGCCGCCTCCCGCGCCGCCATCGGCTGGTACAAGCTCTTCCAGGCCGCCCTCGCCGTCCCCGACCTCCTCGCCCTCGCCACCCTCGCCAAGCTCCTCCTCCTCGACCCCTCCACCACCGACCCCTCCGCAACACCGCCCACAACCTCCCTCTCCACCCTCCTCACCGCCCGCTTCGCAGACCGCGCCTCGCGCGACCTCCCCGCCTGGTTCCTCGTCGTCGACGCCGCCGCCCTCGCCGCGTCCGCCTTCGTCTGGGTCGCCGCCGAGCTCGGCGCCGACGACGCGTTCCGATTCCTCGTCGCCGCCGTCGTGCTCGGACCCGGGTCTGCGCTGATGGGCGCCGCGGCCGCGAGGGAAAGGAGGATCGAGGAGCTGGTGGCGAAGGAGGAGGTGCAGGAGAAGGGGAGGGGGGAGGACGGCGTTGAGGGGAGGGCGAGGAAGAAGGCGTTGTGATGTTGCACGGGGTGAGGGAGTGAGAGAGATATGAGAGGGAGAGAGAGAGAATGTGTGTGTGTGTGTATGTGTGTGTGTGTGTGTGTGTGTTTGCGTGTGTGTGCGTGCGTTGCTGGTGTGAGTGTGTGGGTGCAAAGTGTGAATGAGTGATTGAAATGGGGAGTCCGTTGCGCAACCTCGTTCCGAGTTTGACTGGGGGGGGTTATGAAAAACGAGCCTGGGTCATCTCTATATGGGGCTTTTTTTTTTCGTTCTTTTCCTTCCCGTTTTCTATTTCGGAGGCATTTCGGGGGTAAATGCAGGGAAGACCAACAACGCCAGTCCCACAAATAAAAAGTCTCAACAAAACGAAGAAGAACCCATACGACGCCAAAACCAAAAAAAAAAAAAAAAAAAAAAAAAAAAAAAAGGCTTTCGCCTCACACCACCTCCCCGTCCGCGCTGCGCCCCGGGCCCCCCGCCGCCCCCACCGCCCAGAACCCGTCGCCCAGCGCCGCCATCGCCGCCGCATCGAACCAGTGCGCGCTCGTGTCGTTAAACACGTACGGCCCCACGTGCGCCGGCGCCGGCGTCGGCAGCGGGTGCTCGGTCGCGTGCGGCGCTTTTTTGGGGGGGGGGGGGGGGGGGGTTTGTTCGTAGTAGTTGTGTGTTTTGTGCGAAGGGGGGGTTGGGGGAAGAAAGGCGACGGATGGCGTGAGAGAGGTTCAAAGCGAGAGGGAAGGCGGCTGTGGAGTTTTTTCCTCCTCTGGGGAATGAAAACATATATACCGATTTTGACCAGGAACGGCGACTGCGCGGCGAGCTTGCGTTGGTTGGGCCTGGTTTTTTGGGAGGTATGGGGTGTTAATTTTCCAAAAGGAATCCCGCACACTGATTAACACACACACACACACACACGAAAAACAGAAACCAACAACACCACCACCACCCACATGAGCGAGTACGCGTCAAAACTGTTGCCGACGACCACCAGCCGCGACAGCGCCTCTGCCGACCAGTTGGCGCGGACCACGTTGTTGTACAGGACGTCGCCGCAGTGCGGCATGTAGAAGAGCGTCGGCGAAGTCGCGGCGCGCGCGCCGTGCTGTTTGTTTGCAAAAGGGTGGGGGGGGGTTAACAAGGGGGAAGACGGGGGGGGAAGCAATTTGAAAGAGAAAGAGTGAAACACCTCGTTGGATGCGATCACGGCAAAGCCAAAGCGCTGTGCGATTTCGACGTCGAGCGGAGTCAGGACGGGGTCGAAGAGTTCGGCGTTGGGTATCTGTGCGTTTTTTTTTTCGATTTTTTTTTTTTTTTGTAGGATGACGTTTCCGCGGAGAAAGAAACAAAAAAAAAAAAAAAAGAAAAAAACGCCCCCCTCCAACAAACCTTCCATTCCTCGACCAGCAGCACACACAGCGCAAACTGGTGTTGCGACGTGAGCGACGTCGAAAGCGGCCCGATGCCGTAGCAGACGCACAGCGACGGCCGCGCGTCGGCCGGTGCGGTCGCGACAAGAGGGGGGCAGGATGCGCGGAGACCTGCGGTCGGGGGGTTGAGGTGGTGACAGATCCCTTGTGTGTTAGGCCTTTAAAAAGCGAAATGGGGGCGCAAGGACCCAGCAAATGCACGTTTACCCGACACAAGCCGTCCGAAAAAGTCGGACGCGCGGGTGGTTTCTCTGTTGACAGGAGTCGCGATCAGTTGCCCTTGACGAGGCAACAAAGAAAAGAAACAAAAAAAAAAAAAAAAGAGAAAAAAAAGAAGAAACTAATACCCACATGTGCCGACGCAAGGCGGCGACCACGGCATCGGCCGACCCTGTGCTGCTGGTTCCATCGTGGGTGACGGCGGACCGGCGCCCCGATTGGCGGCGCCGTCGGCCGGTCGGCGAAGACGGTCTGAAGGCGCCGCCGTCGTGGTGGATGGATTTGGATGGAGAGGATGAGGAGGAGGAGGAGTGGGAGGGTGCAGGGGCGTTGGGAGCGGCGTTGGCAGTACTGGGGGTGATGGTGGTGGTGGTGGTGGTGGTGGTGGTAGCTGCAGTGGCCGTCGTCGTCGCCGCCGCCGGCCGCGGTGGCCGTGCTGCTGGATGATGGGGATCTTCACGGTGCGGGCTCCTGAAGGTGTTCTTGTTCTGGCGCCGCTGCCGTGTGACAAGGACGAATCCGTCGGCCTCCATTGTGTGTTGGTGTTGTTGTGATGGATGGGTTGATGGAATTGGATTGGTGGGTTTTGAATGGAACCATTGGAGTGGGGCTTTTTGGGCTGTCTGTCTGTCTGTCTGCCCGTGCGTACTGTGTAAATATGGCCAGCTGGCGGCAGTCATTCAAATGAACAACAAAAGTCGCGGGCAGTCGTCATGGTCCGCTCCGCCTCGGCCTTTTTCATCCGGCTCTGTCTCTGGCTCAGCTCCATCGTGGACCCCTCCTCACCCTCTCACTGTCAGAGAGCGACACACACAGACAGACAGACAGACGCGCGTACGTTTCTTTCAGGCCTAAACAAAAAGGGGGAAAACAGGGAAAAATAATCGCGCGGCCGTCGCGGCGGGCGTCTCTGCATTGTTGGTTTCACCCCTTGCGCTGATTTTGATTGGTCGACCCAGTTCATTTTTTTTGTTCATTTGTTTTGTTCACTTGTTGTTGCTTGTCTCCAAATCTCCCTTTCCTGCTTGCTCTCTTTCCTGCTGCTGCTCTCTGCTCCAGAGCCTCTTTCTGCCTTCCCGCCGCACTATCTCTCTCTCTCTCTCTCTCTCTCTCTCTCTCTCTCTCTCTCTCTCTCTCTCTCTCTCTCTCTCTCCCTCTCGCTCTCTCTCTCTCTCTCTCTTACCTTCTCCCTATCCATTTACCCTTTCTTCATATTCGCCCAAGGCTTGCCTCCTTGCAACCGCCAACCCTGACAGAACTTGCTCCTTCCCGTTGCCCACTTCGCCGCCTGCCTGCCGTGCCTGCCGTGCCTGCCGTGCCTGCCCTGCCTGCCCCTGCCTGCCTTTCGCCCTTGCAGCATCTTTGCGTCGCGCGCGCGCCGACAGACGTTTTGCACTCTGTCGCCAAGGATTCCATTTCTTCGAATTTCTTTATTCAACCCTCCCTTTCTCCCCCCAACCCACCCACTCACGCAGCACCTCCCCTCCCGGAACCAACACCAACATCAACACGACCCTGCACCACCCCCCCCCGCGATGCACGTGGCCGTCGTGCGTACTGTTGTTGACTGCGGCGACGATCTCTCGTCCGATCTCGTCGAGTCCATAGCGCTCTTGCGCGAGTGCATCGATGCCGCAAGCAGAATTAGCGGTGGCCCATCTCCGTCGACCCCGTCCTCCTCCTCCTCCTCATGGCCGCACGGTGCTCCACTACCCCACTCCCCTTACTCGTCGGCCTCTTCCCTCCCACACTCCGCCGCTCCTCCCCCTTCCTCCCCTTCCGCTTGCCCCATCCCTACGAGGCGATTCTCCGTCTTTTCACAACGCCGCCGCCGCCGCCGCCCACTACCACAGTCCGCTGGCCAACCCCATCCAGCCACATCCGCCATCGTCGCCAGGCGGAACGTCCAGCACGAGCAGCGGCTCAAACACGTTCCCCCCAGCGATCAGCACGAGCCACCTCCTTTTGAATCGACCGCCAACCCCTGCAGCCTCAGTTACTCACACTGAAACCGACGGAGCCATTCGGATGTACCTCTCCTGCCTCTCGAACATGTTTTCCCTATTGGTAGCCGTTTGCCACAACCTCGATGCCCAGGCCCTGTGGCCCGAGATCGTCCGCCTGAAAAACACTCACGTCTTGGTCAAGAACGACCTCAAGGGCTTCTCGCGCTTCCTTCGCTCTGGAGCACCAACGCACGCCATGAGGCCCTCCCTGCTTGCCACACTGGACAGCCTTGAGCGCCAGGCACTCTCGATTTGGGACTCGCTGCTGATCGTTTTGAAGGTTTGTGTTCTGTTGTTGTGGCGTATCTTCGCCATCCGCTAACCTTTGAACGGGGTCTTCACCCTCCCTGTTATCTGATTATCTCCAGGCGCCAGCCGCTTCCGAGAAGGTTCCGCCTCCGAACAATTTGGAATCGTTTGCCAAGCTGGCGAGAGAAGTTGCTTTGGATCTCGCCTCTGCTCCGTCCACCTCTCTGGAAACCTGCCTCCGCGTTACCTCAAACCTCCTGTTCAGTTGCGATGCCATATACGTCTCATTCAACATCTTGCGGAGGATCCTCTTCCGCAAGGAACGTAGCGCCGTGGGTGGCGCCGATCTATTCGTGTTTGCCTCCGAGGAGGCTGTCAGGGCCTCCCTGAAGCTAGCGCTGGCTGTGGCAAAGGGCAGCTCTCAGGTGCGTTGAAACTTTGCCATCTTCCGTCCAGTCGATCTATGTTCCGTTCCTGACGCCTCGGCGATCCCCCGCCACGCCCACCGTTTTGGGGTTGTTTTCTGTAGAAATCCGCGAAGCGATCTGGCGGGTCTAATCAGCTCGTTGCGGCCGTTCAATCAGCAAAGACTGAGTGGAAGGACGGGATGCGAACGCTGTCAACGATCATTGAAGACATGTCGTCGGCGCTCTTGGAGGAATCACAGACAGCGTATGCGAGCGAACCGGTTCCTCCCGCCCCCATCAGTCGGGAGACTTCCCGCGGGCCACTGTCACGCTCCACATTCTCCCTTCGGACACGCACTGGAGAATCTACAGAACCTGCGTTATCAACCCCTGATTATCCGTCGCAGCCCACCTCCGGCACTCCCTTCATCCCTGCCCGCTCTACCTCCACAACAGCCGGTGCATCGACCATTTCCCCTCCTCACTCGCCCCTCCTGACGCCGCCAGTCCCTCCTGCGCGGCGTTCAAGCACCGTGCAGGAGCTGGCGAAAAAGTACCAGATGACGACTATTCCACTTCCGCTGCGTCATAACCCGGACGCTCACCTTCTTCAGCGTTCACAGTCTACCTCGAGCAGCTCCGGCAACCGATCGCCATCCGTGTATGCGTCATCTTTGTCGTCGCCGCTGGTCTTGCCGGAAATTCCGTCACTGGGATCCCTTTTCGACGACGGACTCCTCACTCCCTCACCGATTGGAGCACCACTTGCTGTAGCATACGCACATCCACCCCGCGGAAGTTCGACCACGACAGACACGCTGCCTCTGCCACCGAAGGACCCGCCGGCGCTGACGAGAAGCGATTCTGCGACCACGCCCAACGCGTCGCCCTCAGCCTCTGCATCTTCATTGTCAGGGTCAGGCGATCGGCTGCCAGACTCGCGGGGCTCGCCCACACAATCGCAACCCGTCTCTTCGGCCCCGTCACCGTCCCAACCAGCTTCGCCTGCTTTGCAGCCTCTGTTTGCTCCAGCGGTCAATGGTACGCGGACCGGTACCGTGGCGCCAGTTCCAATCAGCAAAACACCATCGCATTCCGGCGGAGGATTCGCGCCTCATGCTCACTCTGCTTTGATCGCACCCCCTGTGACTGCTCCACTGCGCACTCCAACGCCGTCAATTTCCCGAAACTCTACACCTTTTTCCCCTTCACCGTCGCGCCTCACGCGCAGATCGTCATTTGACTCGATCGCCACTATCTCGACTATCCCTGCTGCGGACGTAAACCTTGCACGTGCTTGGAAAGCGGCCCTCGTTCATCTCTTGTCGATTGGAGCAGATGGGTCCGAAGCCAGCAACAGAGCGAAACGACCTCGAAATCCGTCCCCAACCGGTTCGTCCGTGTCCAGCGCAGCAGGCTCGGTCGTTTCCGCGGCCTCCCGACATGGTCTCTCGTCTGCCTCCCCTGCCCTCTCTTCGCTCTCTTCCACTGCCTCGTCTGTCATTGCCGGCGCGTGGGACGAGCCTCACCGCGAGTCGTCGCCGCATTCGCCTTTTTCTTCTCCTCCACCGGAGCACTCGAGCACTGCTTCTCCCCCTCCTCACCCACTTGCTACGCACCGACCCGCCGTTCGACTACGCACACGCAACCTCGCAAAGGCTCTTAACGCGTACTTTGCACTCGTCATCGACAGCTCTGCCGCGGTCG
Organism: Zopfochytrium polystomum; assembly: GCA_025765615.1. Taxonomy (NCBI): domain Eukaryota; kingdom Fungi; phylum Chytridiomycota; class Chytridiomycetes; order Chytridiales; family Chytridiaceae; genus Zopfochytrium; species Zopfochytrium polystomum. Next base: position 447,644 of record JAIVFJ010000021.1, read on the forward strand.
ACGAAGTCGCGCTGCATAAGGCTTCAGACGAAATTGCGAGGCGTCTCGGAGTCGTTGCGGAGGCTGTTCGCGTCGCGTGCGTCGATTGCGAAGAGGCCCTCGGCCTTGGCGACGAGGGCCAGTCGTGGCGCGAAAAGGTGGACAGCGAGGGCGCCACCGTCCGCGACGCTTTCCAAGCAATCCTGGCGGGCGGTTCCCCGTCGGCTGCGACCCCCAGCGCCGCCGCCGCCATCGCCACCGCCGTCGCCTCCTCACCACCCGCTAGCGTTAGCGGCGCGTCGGACGCTGCCGAGAAGGGTGGACAGGAAAGTGGCATCATTGCACTGTGTTTTGCGGCCGTGGAAAAGTTGGGTGGCCTGATCGCTGCCGTGGACGGTATGATTTCCGCCGTGGAGCGCTCGGCCTCGAATGCCGACGACCACGCCTCCGTCGCCCCCGGCAGCGACCTTGAAGAAGTGTCCACGACCGTAGGCCGCAGCGTCGCAGCGGAGTCGAACGATCTGAGGAGCTCGCTGGACTCTGATTTGGCATTCCACTCTTCCGGCATTTCCGCAAAGCGGGCGCAGCGGGTGAGTCGTTTTTTTTCTTCTTCTTGTTTCTGTCCTCCCACGCAGACGAAGGGAAAGGGTTGGATGGGTCGTTCGCGGTCAGCTTGATCAAACTGACGGGAACAAAACATTACCAGCCACTGGTCGACGTTGCAGAAGTCGGAGAGATCGTTTACGAACCCGAGGCGGCAATCGCGGGATCCTTGGCAAACTTGACGAGCTCAACGTTGCTGCCGTCCAGTGACGGACAGGCTGTAAAGTATGCTACGCCCAAGAAGCTTGTAGAGCGCCTCACCAACCACCGAATCAAAGGTTTGGACATTGCTCAAGTGCTCGCTTGCATTGTCCCCACGCTAACGACAATAAAAATATTTCTTCGGCACATCGCGCAGATCCAACTCTTCAGCAAGTCCTGCTCACGACGCTCCACACTTTTATCTCACCCGCCCAGTTCATCCGTCTTCTATGCGACCGATTGACGGAACTGGCACCGCTCATCGACGACCTGGACCAGTTCCAGTCCGTCTCGATTCCTACGCGCGTCATCATCCTCCACTTTGTTACCGAGCGGCTCCGCCTCGTCCCGGCAGAATTTAGGGATCACCCCGAAGTCTTAGACGCTCTAGACGACCTTTTAACGCTAGCGAACGCCTTCCCCGCTGGATCTGGGAGGAGGCACCAAACTATGTGGAACATGTTGCAAAACTTTTTGGGTGGCCTGACCGCAACGCTTGCAATTGCGAGAGATCACAACGTCATGGTAAAAAGCCCGCCTGCAACATGTATTAGTTGGGTTTTTGTTGACAGAGCCCTTTTTTTGTCTTTTTTCAAATCCCACCTCGGCACCAACAGCGTATTCCGGACGAGAGCAAGATGCAAGCACCCGGCACCCCCGCGTCTACCCCAGTGATCGCCAGCAGCAGCTTGTCTGCGATTAGCAGCATGGTCTCTGGCGGCCCGAAAATGACGCACGAAGCCTTTTCGTTCTCGGGGGCCACCCTTCCCTTGATCCTTCCGTTTTCCACCACGACGGCTTTGCCCCTCACCATTCTCAACGTCGACCCGCTTGCCATTGCTCAGCACATGCTAGTCGTCGACAGGGAAGTGTACCTCACGATCACCGTCGCGGACCTCCTCAAATCCGCGTCCCCCTCCTCTGCGCCCAACTCACGGCGGCCCACCCTCCTCCCCACGGTCGACGACGACGACGACGACAACAGCGTCGTCAGCAACTCGACCGTCACCCCTTCTTCCAAGAAGAAGGGCTCGGCGTCGTCGTCGACGAGCAAACCAAAGGGCGTCGCTGCCATGGTCGAAAGGTTCAACTTTTTGAGCAAGCTGGTGACGACGGCCGTCATGGGGTGCTCGACGCCGCAGGCTCGGGCAGACGTTATTGTACATTTTGTTCGCGTGGCCAAGGTGCGTGCTCGTTGATGTGTCTTGCGCGAGGGGGTCCTTGGAAGAAGCAAACTACTGGTGTGATGATGACGGGTTGCCCAAAGTCAAGAGGCATTCATCGCGTGAGTGAGAGACCGAGGTTCCGTGAAGGTCGCATGTGGGCTTGCAGAGGAGGAATATTCCAATCGTGCGCTTCGTGGTGCCTGCTGCAGCCTTTCCCGAAGGGTTGGGGTAGCCAGGGCGGCTTTGGCAAAGACTGCAGCAGGCACCAAGAAGCGCATGATTGGAATGCGCGATGAATGCCTTTTGACTTTAATTGGGCAAGCCGGCATCATGGCCGTTGGGCAATTAATAAGTTGAAACCTTTTTTTCCCCAGGTTTTTCCTTCTCCTTCTTGTCTTGCCTGGCGCGAATTTTCACTTACCCAACTCCTTGAACCGTGTCCCGCCAAAACAAATAACAAAACAAAAACACAGCACTGCCTGGACATCCGCAACCTGAACGGAGCGCACTCGATCGCCACGTCGCTCGCGTCTGCCGCGCTCCACCGCCTGACCAAGACGTGGGTCAAAGTCCCGCGCACGACGCGCGCGACGCTGACGCACCTGCAGCAGCTCTTCAGCCCGTCGGCCAACTTTTCCCACCTCCGCGCCTTCCTCCGCACCCTCCAGCCCCACTCGCCCGCCACCCACCCGCGCGACGCCTACACCGTGCCCTGGCTCGGCCTCCACACCCGCGACATTGTCCAGATCGAAGAGGTCCTGCCCCGCTTCGCCGACCGCGACGGACTGCTCGTCCACTTTGGCCGCTGCAGACACCTCCAGGCGTGTGTCGACGCCGCGCTCCGATTCCAGGCTGTCCCCACAGCCGCGCCCGAGGGGTGGAGGATGTACCCAAAGATCCGCCGCCTGCTCGTTGCCGACGAGGGATTGTTGTCGAGCCCGAGCCAGCAGTTTAAGATGTCCCTCGAGCTGGAGCCGAGGGGCAAGGGATAGGTTTTTGGGTCCGCGGAGGGAGAAGCGGGACAAGGTTGCCTAACGGGTACCAACCTAACGTGTTTGACTCATTTTTCTTTGTTTGTTTGTTTCTCTCGTTCTCTCTCTTCGTCATCTAGTGTTTGTTTTTTGCTCTTTTTTTGGGGTTTGTTGCTTTTCTTTTTTTTTTTTTTTTTTCCAAGGTTGTGGGGATTGAGAGAGAAAAAGGGTGTCGCCACCAAGTTTATTTTTCGTTGGCTGTTTTTTGTTCTTCGCTGTTTGCTCCGAAAAAAAAGAGAAATCCACGCGCGCAATCGTGCCCAGTTTTATCTGTGTGGTTTTTTTTTTGTAGCTGGACCTTGGGGGAAAATAGGTCGGATGCCAGCGCACTGTATTGGCCGTTTTCGTGCTTGCATCACCGCGATTAGTGCACCCGCAATAAAGGAAAGCGCCGCTCTCAGGGAAAGGTTTCCAAACTCGACCAGCCAAACAAAAAAAAAAAAAAAAAAAAAAAAAAAAAAAAAAAAAAAAGACCACTTTTGAAACTCAAGCCAAACTTGACGGTCAAAAAAAAGCAGCATGGAGATTTCAGGAAGAGCTTGATATTGGAATGGCTGCGGAGGGGAGGGGTGCCCGGAGGTGGGGAAGGAGTGCCTTGAAAGCGAAATGGCCCCGCTATTCTGTGAAATGCACATTTTCTGACTTGCCAAGATTAATTTGCCTCCGTCTCTCATGGCCAGCTTGTGTGAGCTTGTGCAAGCGCTGCTTTGAAACAAAGCTGGTGTCGCCTACTGCTGGAGAGTATGCTGCAACTCTTATTCAAATGATACTCAAGCTGCGGTGATGGTCAAATCGAGTTCAGAGAAGATCGAAGCTGATACAGTTTCAAGATATGCGGGACTGAACAAGTCTTCTCAAATGCTGTTGATGAATCCAACAATGGTTCTCTCAGCAAAAAAAAAATTTGGTGGTGATAGTTCGCTACCGCAAGAACCGCAGCATTCATATTCGTCCACCTGTTTCTTAAAAAGCCTTAATGTCCGTCCACTGCTGCGGCCACAGATTTGCTCTCGCCACAGCAAATGCATTCTTTCCTTGGCAGAAGACATTCAACGCTGTCATTTCGGATACTGTCTTGTACTTCCAAAAAAGAAGCAGTGTCCGTCGAGATTGGCTGAGAAGTGCTTGCCAGTACCACTCTTTAGCAAAAAAAAATCCTTCATGCCAAATGTGCAAGTTGCAACAATGACTGTCCTTTGGAAATTCAACCAACATTTGAAGTAGAAACTGCATGTTTGGTTGTGGCAACTCGTAGCAAGCTGAATAAAATGGGTTTGAACGTTACACGAAAACATAGAAAGAATCGATTGGAAAAAAAAAGAAAAGGAAAAAAAAAAGGGGACACCGCTTCACGCGCTTTCGCTCCGCCCGCCGCTCCCGTCGCCGCGTGCCCAGTCGTCCCGCAGCGACCGCAGGAACCGCGCGGCGCCCGCGACCCGCTCGTCCAGCCGGCACACCGCGACGACGGCCCCGACCGTGCCCGCAACCACCCTCCTGACCAGGGACGGCGACGAAGTCGAGGCTGCCTTGTCTGATGCTCCACCTCCGGCCGCGGCCGCAGCCCACCGCCGCTGCCGTCGCCGCACCCGCCGCATCCACCGCAGATACGGCGGGCCTAGCACGAACCCGACCAGCCCGCCGGACACCGCCGACAGCGGCGTCCACCCGACCTGCAGCCGCGCAAACGCTAAACCCTCCGCCTCGGCGTCGGCCGCAGCAGCAGCAGCGGCGGCAGCGGCAGCCGCTGCTGCTCTTTTGCCGCTGCCATTGCCGTTGTCTTCGTCGTCGTCGTCGTCGCCCGACCCGCGCCGACTGCTCGCAGGCGACCCCGCGAGCAGTCGCCGCCCGGCGGCGGTGTCCTCCACCTCGTCCTCCTTGGCCCTCCGCCGCCGTCCCCCATCGTCCACCTCGTCGTCGTCGTCGTCGTCGTCGTCACCATCGTCCCCGCGCACCACGTCCCGCGGCGGCCGCGCAAACCACGGCACCCTCACCTTCCCCGCCGCCGCTGCACCCGCCCGCTCCGCGTCCCCGCCGCCATCACCCGACGCCGCCGCCCGCACCCCGTACACCCACCGCAGCGTCACCCACCGCCCCACAGCATACACCACCGCCACCGTCGCCACCGCCCCCGCGCACGCGCACGCCGCGTACACCGCCCGCCGCCGCGCCGCCGTCGCCGCCGCGTCCACCACCATCTTCCCTACCCCCGCGCGCCGCCGCCGCCGCCGCCGCAGTCGTCGCAGTCGTCGCGTTCTTCCGCCCCATCCGCGCCGCCGCGCGAAACTCCCTGAACCCACCGCCGGCGGCCGCCGCGGGCGCCGCCACCTCGACCGCAGGCACGCCGACGCACACGTTCCCGTCGTACCAGAAGCAATACGTAAAGTAATTCGTCCAGGCCGTCGCAAACACCGCGGCGGAGAACAGCGCGCCGACGGGCGCGCACGGCCCGGCGGCGGCGGCGTTGTGCAGCGCGGCGATCCCGGCGAGGAGCAGCGCGAGGTTGTAGAAGAAGAGGAAGGTGTAGTCGTCGGCGCCGCGCACCCAGTAGGTTGCGTGCATCACCATGGGCACGGTCGTTGTGACGCAGAGCGTGTTGGGGTCGAGGTAGATCGAGAGGAAGATGAGCAGCGCAAAGAGGTGGTGGAACCCTGGTTCTCGGGTCGTTAGAAGTCTGCGACAACAAAACAAGGAACAAACGCTAAGCCCAACGAAAAACAAAAAAAAAAAAAAAAGCACTCACACATGGACGTGTACTCGGTCATGATGGACGTCGCGTACATTTCGACGACGTAAAAGAGCGAGTGCACGACCAGGTACGCCTGGAACTGCCGCACGGCCCACGCAGAGCGCTGCAGGCCCCACGCGGGGGTCCACCGGCCGGTGCCCAGCGTGTAGACGAGCGCGATGGCGGACTGGATGAGCCAGAGGATGTTGAAGCGGCTGGTTTTGGTTGGATGGGTTAGTGTCAGAAGAAGACCAGGTAAAGAAACGAGAGGGCGGGGGTGCCTTACAGGTGCCAGTCGACGGGGAACATCATCTCACCCCGCTGCTCGAGGATGAAGCCCGGCAGCAGCCAGTCCAAAAAGGACATTATATATTTCTTTCTCGTTCAGCTCCTCCTCCTAGCGGTTTTTCTCCCTTGTCGGGTTGGTTGAGGGGGGTGAGGGTGAGGGTGAAGGGGGTGAAGTCCGCGAGAGGGCGAGAAGGCGGCGAGAAGGCAAGGTCGCAAGGCCGGGCAAGCAAGGCGGGGCGGCTGGCGGGCGGGGCTGGCGGCTGAGTGCGCGCTTTGTGCAAAAAATCGAGCTGAGGGCGCAGTGTTTTTGTTTATTTTCTTATTTGTTTTTTTTTCTTCTCGTTTTATTCGCTGGTTTCCTTCTTTTGATTTCTTCTTTTTTTTTTTTTTTTTTTTTGTTGTTCTTTGCTGTTTGTTGCACAGGGTGCTCAGCCCGCCAAAGGTGTTTTTTTTTTTCTTTTTCCTTTTTTTTTTGCCCGTCGGTCTGTCTCTGAGAAGCTCCCGCATTGATATCGACACTTGGCAAGGGAGAGAGAGAGAGAGAGAGAGAGAGAGAGAGAGAGAGAGAGAGAGAGAGAGAGAGAGAGAGAGAGAGAGAGAGAGAGAGAGAGATAGAGAGAGAGAGAGAGAGAGAGAGAGAGAGAGAGAGAGAGAGAGAGAGAGGACAGTAGTTGACTGCATTGGACCGTCAAGGCAGAGAGACAATCACTGGTCAAACCACCACCAAACCAGCGAACCAAACCCACTCGGATTGATTCGTGTGAGAATTGATTGACCGTCACGTAAAAAAATCAAGGACATGAGACACCGAAAACAAGAAAACTACTTGAGATCCCAACCAGGGATGCCCCTACCCCTTCGCAAAGGACTTCCAGTTCTCCTCCTTCCCCTCCCCACCCCCCAGCGCATTCAACTCCCTCACAGCGCAAACCCCTTCTCCCTGATCGTGGCCTCGCTCCACTTCCACAGCTCCTCCGCCAGCGCGTCGTCGCGCGCCACCACCGACGGCGTTCCCTGCTGCGCCACGGGCACGTAGTACTGCGCCTTGATCCCCAGGCTCACCACCTTGGGCGACGTCGCCAGGAACAGCTGCGTCAGCGATCCGCGCTCGGGGGTGATCAAGAGGTACGGCATCAGAAAGCTGAAGTAGTGCGCGTACGCCGCTTCTTTCGTGAGGTCCGTCGCGATCACGCCCGGGCTGTGTGAGTTTGTTTGTGTGTGTGTGTGTGTTGTGCGCGTGTAGGGTTAAGAATGGAAGGGTTTCAAAAGTGAGTGGTAAGGAAGGGGGGCAACAAAAAAGGAAGCAAATCCTTACTGGAGCGTGTTGACGTAAATGTTGCCCGATCCTTTGGAATCGAGGCGCTTCTGCAGCTCGCGGGTGAACAGAATGTTGGCCAGCTTGCTCTTTCCGTAGTGGACGTACGCATTGTAAGCTGGAGACGGAATAATGAAAGCCGTTCGGTGGGCGGATTCGTCAGCGATGCCATACTTTTTCGAGTCATCTGAGGGGCTTCTTACAGGGTGCGTCGTTGAGCGTGTCCAAACCAAGGCTTCGCGCGGCCACGTGGCCCGTGGAGGACACGTTGACGATGCGAGCAGACCCGTTCTTCTTGGCTGTCTCCTCGATGATCGGGAGGAGCAAGTTGGTCAAGTAAAAGTGGCCGAGGTGGTTCGAGGCCATCTGCAGCTCGATCCCGTCCTTTGAGAGAGTGAACTGCTGCGGGGCCATGACACCTGCCACGGTGTTAGCAAACAACTACGAAAAGAAAGGGGCGAAGGCAGTTCCTCGAACCGGCATTGTTCAGCAGGATGTCGATGGCGAGCTTCTTGGCGATAAACAGCTCCGCAAACGTCTTGACCGAGGCCAGGCTCGCCAGATCCAGCGGGAGGAACTCGACCTTGGCCGACGGGTTGGCCTTTTTGATTTCTTCGAGCACCGCCTCCGCCTTCGGCTGGGATCGGCACGCGAGGATGACGTGCGCGCCTGCGCGTGGGGTTTTGGGGAAGTGGGGGTGTATGGGTTTTAGGTGGCGATTTGGTTCATCTTGGAATCGTCGCAACAACGATGAGCAGCTCCACGGAGGCGGGGCGTGGGAGCGACCCGACGATCCATCCACCCCCATCCATCCGAACCATTGATCCATCATCCTTCCACCACCTGTCCACCACCTCGGCCTCTTCCCACCCAGGTCGTTCCTCCACCGCCGCCCGTCTCCGGCTTCCCCCGACCCATACGGGTAACTCAAGCCGCGCCAACCAAACACCCCAACCCGCCCGCCCGCCTCGCAAATACACACAACAATCACCTTTCGCAGCGAGGGCGTCCGCGCTAAACTTGCCGATGCCCGCTGAGGCGCCCGTGACGATGGCGACCTTGCCGTCGAGCTGCGGGATCTGGTCGACGGAGAAGGACTTGCCAAAGACGTAGTCGTAAAGTGCTGTAAGCATTTGGGTTGGATTTGATTTGTTTCTGATTCTTTTTTTTCTTCTCGTTTTTTTCCTCTTTTTTCCCCTTCCTTCTTTTGGCTCTGCTGGCCCAATTTGGGTGGCAACGCTTCAAATCCGCCTCGGCTTGTTTAGTCAGCTGAATGAACGACGAAAACAGAGCCGCTGTTTTTTGTTAGAAGCACAAAATTTAGCCGACCTCGGTAGAGTGCCGTTGACAAGGGCTTCGCCCCTGTCATTCATCGCGTGCGGATTCTTTGCACTGTCCCCGTCTCCTGGATGAGGGCGGCAACCGAAAGGCGAGGGGGGGGGGCGTCCAAACCAAACCAATATTTCTGCGTGGGGTGGGCGTCAGTTGGGGCCACACGGCGACCGGGACCAGAGATGTGTTTTGTCGCCCCCGGCGCTACCTGCCGCTTCGGAGGCGAAAGAAAAGAAGCGCTTCAAGCTTGTGTTTGTAATTCTTTGAAACTGGGCGTTAAGTTGGACAGGAAGTGCAGGAGCTTCTATAGAAGAAGTACGAAGGGGGGTGCATGCTGCTCAATTCTAGGGCTGTGGGTGATATTCATTAAGCGACTGATGGGGCGTGCAATACCAAACGATTGCGCTGGTGTTTCGTTCCAACTTACCCATAATGCATGATGGCGATAGCCCACGCAGTCTCTGTACCTTGGTATGCCTGGGCGCACTGTCTTGTGAGTCACTTATTTCCCAATTTTCCAACGGTGGATAGGTTTTTTTTTTTTTTTTTTTTTTCCCCAAGCAGGAAAAGACTGACAAATACGAGAAGGCGAGTGCGTGCATGCGTGCGTGCTGCATGAGTGTGTCTGTTGCAACTAGCACCAGGCAGTGAAGCAACCACAAGAGGGCTGCATGGCGGGATGGAGCTCTTTTTCTCTCCATGAAATGTTATTCGTTCGCTGCACTTATCGTGCGATGGAGAGCATGACACGATTCGATTTCTGTGGGGTAGTTGTGGTCATACTGTCCAGCTTTGCGAAAGCAGATAAGGAAAGAGAGAGAGAGTGTGTGTGTGCCTGTGGGCTTGTGAGTCTGTGTGCGTGTGCGTGTTCGTGCAGAGAGATCCGGCCTCTTTGTCCACATTTCTTAGTATCTGCCAGTGTCTATCTTGCGTTCTTAAGCAATGGAAAAACAATGAAAAAAAATGAAAGAAAAAACGCGGATGTCAAGGGCAAAACAAACGAATTTGGGGACCTCCGTGGAACCGGGGAAAGTGGCGGAAGGGAAAGAAAAATGAAAAGGTTATTAGTCCCTTCTGGAGACAGACAGACAGACAGACTGACAGACAGCACAATGCTACTGACTCCAGGGCAGTCAATTCTTTGGACCGTCCGCCGGCACGTACCAAAAAGAAAACAAGGAAAAACAGACAGAAGATTGAAGAAAGACAAATTACCAAAAAAAAAAAATATCTCGAGACAACAGCACCGACAACATCCGTCCGGCAGGCAGAGCGATAGAGCACGAGACAGATATCGTGGAGCCGCACCCTTCTGCTATCCATTTAGAGCCAAAAAAAAATTTATTCAAACATGCTCCATGCCCCAATTGGGCCAATTCAACACTCCAAAAATTTCTTTCATCCGGGGCTGCGTGTGGGGGGAAAAGCGGAAACAGGAGAGAGAGAAATCATGTGAAATGAAGAAAAAATGTGGGGGAAAGAAGAACAAACGTGTTGTTTAGTAATCAATCGGAAGTCGAAGAAGAATACGAGGCAATGGAGAAGAAGAACCGAGGCATGCGGCCAAGCAACCATACCACCAAACAGCAAAAAAACCAGCACAAAACACATGGCCCCCCAAAAAAATTAGAAGGAATGCAGAACGAAACAATAAATTGTAGTTGCAAGTGTTACTTTCTCGTGCAATGTTGATCAGCCTATAAATACAAAAAGAGAGGCAAAAATAATGAAAGAAAAAAAAATTTTTGTGAGAAGATAATAATGGTGACCGCTGCAGGCAGTCCCCACGCCCTCCCTGGCGCTCTCGGCGGCGGCGGCGGCGGCGGTGGCGGCAGTGGCAGTGGTGACCCTGCTTCTGCTGCTGCTGCCGCTGCCGCTGACGATCCGGCTGCGCCTGTTGTGATTATTGGTGCTGCTGGCGTCATTCCCAAGCCATCCTCCTCCTCCTCCTCTTCTGCAATCACATCGACAGCGACCACGACGCCGTCGACGATAGCGACGGCACCAGGCCTTGGACCGGCAATCGAATCAATAACAACGGCGCAACTAGACTCCGCACCGTCAGCACTGCCCACCTCCTCCGCCGCTTTCGAGCCGTCCTCGGCCTCCACCACAGCCGCGACGGGCCCGGCAAGGACGACAACGGCTGCGATGCCCAAGAAGTCGGCTTCGCCGCCGTCTCCGTCACCCTCATCCTGCTCGTCGCCAACCTGCATGCCTTCTTCTTCCTCCCCCCCGCCCTCAGCCACTCTTCCGTCTCCGTGGTCGTCCATGTCCTCCACCGCATCATCCACTTCTTTTTCCGCTCGCCCCTTGTCCCCACCCGTGGCTTTGCCCGCAGCACCTTTCCATTTCCCGCACTTCCCGGCGGCCCCCGAAGAACAAGGCCCACGCTTGCGTCCCCAGCTGGCATTCGGGATCCGGACATCCCCAACACAGGAGAACCACAGCCATCTGGCTCTGCGGCCCGCGCCGACACCGCCGGCTCCCCCACAGTGCACCAGCCAGCCAGCGGCTCCTCCACCCCCACCACGACCGCCACCGCCACCTCAACCGGCGCAGACACCGTGATCGCGCCTGCCCTTCCGATGGCCGGTGGTGCTGTCGCTGGCGGATCTCCGCGCCGCACACGCAGCCGTAGCTCACGATGGCCGTCAGGCAGCAGCAACAACGCATCGTCATCGCACATGTTTCTGTCGTGGTCCCTCAACAACGCGATCGCGCCCGCGTCCTCGTCCTCCTCCTCTTCCTCGTCCACCTCCTCATCGACGACCTCCTCGTCGTTTTCCACCTCTACCTCGTGTGTGTCGTCGTCGTCCTCGTCGTCGTCATCGTCATCTTCGTCTTGCTCTCCGGCGCCCCAGTCGCCCGAGTCGTCAGCGGCGGCTGCGCCGACAGCTGGAACCACCGCAGAAAGCCTCGCGGGTGGTCCGACGCCATCGTCGGTTCTTGCGTTCCTTGTGTCCGCCTCGACCCCCGCCTCACCCAACGCCTCCACTCGATCGTACAAGTTCAAGCCGTTCTCGCGCAGATGGTTCGATTCTCCCTGGCCCTTTTTTTTCTTTTTTTTTCTCTCTTTTTCTCTTTGTCCCTGTCTGCGCGTTACTCATCGGAGAAGAGACCCATTATTTGGCCCCCCGTTTGTTTACTCCTCCGATTTATGCTGTTCTTGCAAGTCCGAAAAATTTTTGTCCCATTTTTCCCCAATTTCCCCCCATTTTTTTTTTTTTTTTTTTTTTTTTTTTTTTTTTTTTTTTTGCTGATTGCATCAGGGTTGATCCTTATCGCTTGTCCGAACCCTGAACCACCCATCACCAGGTCCTGCGAATACTGTCGCACCCGGAAAGTCAAGTGTGACGGGGTCAGGCCTCACTGCGGCCTTTGTGTCAAGCGAGGTCAAACCGCCCAGTGCAGGTACCTTGGTTCGAAGGCGAACGCCGATAATATCTCCGTGCGCAAAGACAAGGATGCGGTCGACGGGAAACGCAGCAAAATGGCAAGGGATGCTCCGGAAACAATGTAGGCTCTCACCCCCTCGCGTTTTTTTTTCTTCTTTCCTTTGTTTCTTTCCCGAGGAGCCTTTTTTTTTCCCAACTCAATCAGCCTTTGCGAAACACGCTCACCTCACCCCAGCGAATGTAGATCCATCTTGGCATGTCACACCACAGACCTTGAACAAAATGCTCGTCAAAGTCAGCCTGCAAGAAAATATTTTTCGACCAGGATTCTACCCGACAGCGGACGAGTCTCCATCCACCGCATCTTTCCCACTCAGGCCAGGCGCTCTCCTTGATGAGGAAGCCATCTTATCCGACGCCTTCTTTCGAGCCCGTGTCGTTGGGCTTCAAGTCGTTCACAAGCGATCATTTCTGGAAAACCGGCACCTTGCTCCAGTCTTCTTAAGGTTGCACAGAACTTCCTTCATTCTTTCTTTTCCTGTGACCATGTCCGGACGCTCTAGGCAGTGTACTACGTAGCCACAATACTTACCTAAAAAACACGATTAGGGCGGCTATCTGCGCTGTTGGCGCATGCGACTTTTCGTTCAGGGATTCGCCGAAGACTGTTGCAATGTGGTACTACGAAATGGCCCGCTCTCAAACATTGGAGGCCTGCGATTCTCCGACTGTCGAAAACTTGCAAGCGCTGTTAATCCTCGGGGCTCTTTCCTTCTGTTGAGTGTCGTCTATCACTCCTGCTTGCGTAACACCGATCTAACTCTTACTTTTATTTCTCCGCTCCAGTCCTTGGAAAGGTGTCCGTCGCGCGACTACAAATTGGAATGGCCTGTCGCATGGTACTTGTTTCCGCCGAATGAGATTCAGCCCATTGACACCTCATATGCCAGGCGCTTTATCTTCGATTGGATGTCGACCCCCGACGATATTTCGCAAGAAATGACGGCTGTGGAAAAAGAAACAAGGCGGCGGTGCTGGTGGTCATGTTACCTATTCGATCGGTGTAAGTGCCCGAGATGACTTTGACTCTCTTGGTTTGCACTCGTTGTAATCCTCAACTACGTAGACGTCTCGGTGAACTCGTTACGGCCGTCATCGATTCGAAAAAAGTCGTGGCCGGTGAAACTGCTTTGCCCCGAGCTGATGTGGGAATCTGTGGACCCAGCGGTTTCTCCCACCTTTTCACCGGTGCCGCGGCAAAACCACTATTTTGGGGCCTTCATTGACGTTCTCGAGATTTTCTTGGAGTCTCTAACGACGACGAACGCGACGGCGAAAAAGACACCGTCCCCGACCTATGACCCGGACCACGAAGCGGTCGCGCAGTTGCGGCTAGTCTGGAGTCGATTGGAAGCGTGGCGAGCGACCCTTTCGCCGTCGCTCTGGATCAACATTGACGAATTCGAAAAATGGCTTCCAACAATAATCGAGGACGAAACAATACCGTGGCGGTGGATGATACTTCAGTTCTGCATCTACCACATTACTATTCTCAACGTGGCACTTTCTAGCCTTTTGCGGAACTTGCCCTTAATAGCCGCCTCATTCGAACGATCGCGCGAGGGTGGAGGTTTTGAGCACAGCGAAAGAACTTTTCGCGCCGTGTCACCTTCGTTTAGAGTGCTACTGGACGCGGGTGTGGCGGCTGCTATTCCCATCGCCAAAATGGGCAAAGTCTTGAACAAAAACAAGGCGCTCTGCCTTCCTTTTTCAATCCTGACGTTTGTCACCGCAGCAGCCGTCTTGTCGTTGGCAGAACCGACTGTTCTCCTTCTCCCGCCTGACCTTACTCCATTTATAGGCCTCTGCGGCGCCCATTATTCGAGCAAGAGTGAGCACCTTCGACCGACCACAATCCGCAAATATCTAGCAGACTTGACCGAACTGTTTGGAGCGCAACGCTTTCTGCATCCGATATTTGCAGGACCGTACGAGTCGTTTCGAAGACTCGCTGCTTCGGATTGGGCTTACTTTGACCAAACCGCTGCGGCTCTTGCGGCGAGAACTGCAGCCGCGGCAGCCGCAGACGCTCTGAACAGATTGAGACTCCACGAGGACCGCGACTACGGCGCCAGCTACGGCGACAGCAACGACGGGGACTACAAGCTGGTGAAGGGGGAAGACGGCGAAAGCGCCGAAGGTGGCGAAAAGAACGCAAAGGACGCCGACGGCGTGGACAGCGGAGACGAGACCGACAGCGAGCCCGACGCTGAAACCATCTACGCGTTTGGCTCCCGCAACTGGTCTGCTTTTGACGTCGGCTCCCACAAGGCCGTCGTGGCCCCCGTCAGAGCAGCACGGGCCGCCCTGGCTCGGTTGCAGCCGTCACAGACCGCTAGCTCTCTACCGTCAGGCACCCTGTTCACGGCGTTCGTCGACCCGGTTGGCACCTCGACCCCTCTTGCAGGCCACCCGCAAACTTGGATCGACCGGGCCGCAGAACAATCGACACCCTCCCAAGCTCTACTTCAGACGCTGCAGATCCCAAAGCCCTCTCCCGCGAGTCCGCCACATCATCTCCTGCCGGCGCCCGCCGACCCGCTGCCCTCCGCCGATTCGACCTACCGGCTATCACTCGCGTTGTCGAGCGGTGCCGCCGCCGCCTCCTCCTCCTCCGGATTGTCGCTCAATCTTCTCTCGCCTTCCGTTCCCTCGATGCCCGCGCACATTGTAGACGCCTGGACAAAGTGGTTTGACGAAGTCACGAGCTCGACGGACGCCTTCATGGACGGAGACGGCTTTGACACCTTTGATGTGTGACGCACACGCACCCACCTCCGATCGGATGCAGACTCCCTTTGAGTCTCTGGTCAGGAGATAAAACAAGACGAATCTTTTTCTTTATTTCTCCAAAACTCCCCTGTTTAATGCACCAATTTTTTTTGCTGCCTCAAATCAATCGGTTCTGTTCGTAATTAAATTCCCTCTTCCCCACTTCTGTGCATTGGTCTAAATCGGAGAATCGCTTCCCCTCGGTGAAATGACAGAAATGTCCCCCCGTCGGACCCTCTAAACATCTCCTTTCTCTTCTCCCCCTCCATAAAACCTTTCTTGTCTCTTTCCTCTCTCTCTCTCTCTCTCTTCTCCTCACCCACAAGTCTCATCTCCCTTCCCTTAGCTTTGTGAGAAAGATCTCGTAGAATTGCTTTGCAACGCACAATTTTGTTATATGCTTTATGTTTCTTCCCTCCAAATTTTTTCGCCCTTCCCCAACCTTCCTTTGGCCTTTTTCCTTGAAAGAAAACACGACCTTATGCATCCCGCTGCTTCCCTTCCCTTTTTCTCTCCTTTTTCCCTTTTTGTCGTCCCTTCCTCCCTCTGCCATTGTCCTTGCCCACTCCTTGCCTCTTACCCCTTTCACTGTTTCTTCCACTTTCTCGTTCTTTTGATCTGTTTTTGCCTCTGTTCTAAAAAATGAACAACACGGCGCAGAAAAATTTAAACTGCCCCAGGTACGATGCATCTTCTTCAAAGCTGTGGGGAAACTCCAATCTTGGCGAGACTGACGGTTTGTATTTACACATTTATTCGACTATTCAATGAAGTATCAAGTCGGAAAAGAAGTAAATTGATGAAGGATGTCCCTTGATTTCGTCGCAGCGTTGTTTCGCTCGAAGGTCAGGTTTCCGTCTTCGGCTGGCCGAAAGGGGTCCGCGGCGCCTGACGCAGTGATGGTTCATAATACATAGTTTGGCAATGACCGGTTCCGTATTCTCTCAGATGCCGTCGCCCCTGTTGTCCCCGTCGTCTTCCGTCTTGCCGTCGCCGCCAGACGACTCCCCCGCCGACTCCTTGGCGTACAGCAAGAACCGAGTCATCAGAATATCCAGCAGCAGCAGCGTCGGGTACGCTCCCTTGACCATGGACGTGAACTTTTGAAAGTTCTCTAGCACCAGCAGCTCGTCCCCGCCGCCAGCGGCGCCGCCGTCGTTCAGCCGCCGCACCGCAAAATCCAGTACCGCGATCGCCGCCGTGTTGCAAAAAATCACCGCAAACCGCGGCAGCGACGAGCTCAGCAGCGTCCGCACCACCCGCGACTTCTCCTCCTCCGCGCCGTCGTCGTCCCCTTCCTCCTCCGCCGCCGCCAACCCCGGCCCCACGCCGCCCCGCCGCCCCCGCCCCCGCCCCCGCCCCCGCCCCGCTCGCACGTGCGCCGCAACGTTCCACGCCAGCAACCCCATCAACACCGCGTCCGCCACCAGCCACACCGCATACACGTACCCGTGCGCCGCGGCCACCTCCGCGTCCGCCAGCGCGTTCCTCGCCGCCCGCACCCTGCCGACGTTAAACCGCGCGACCACGTAAAACGCAAGCAACCCGGCCATCCCCGCGGTCAGCACGGCCCGCGCCCGCCCGCCCGTCACCACCACCCGCGTCTTGACAAACGAGTACGCCACGACGGCCGCCTCGTGCATCGTCCAGTTCGCCTCGTTCGCCAGGAGCACCCACGACGCGCGCGACCCCGCGCCGCCCGGCCCCGGGGACACCAGCCCGCAGTTGGCGGCGGCGACCCAGGCGTTTTCGATCAGCGTGCCGAGGAGGCCGCCGACCGCGTGGAGGAGGAGGACCGTCCAGAGCGATTTGCGTTGCGAGAGCGAGTAGGTGTAGAGGATGAGGGCGCAGCCGGTGAGTTTCGTCCATTGCTGGCCGCCGCTGAGGGGCTCGAGCCAGCAGACGTCGTAGCGCGTTTGCGGGAGGACGTCGCTGATGACGAGGGTCGTGTTGGCGGAGGCGGACATATTTTTTTAAGGAGGGTTGTTGTTGGCCCCCCGATGTGTGTGTGTGTGTGTGCCTTTCCTTTTTTTTTTTGTGGTAGGCGAGGAGCTTGGGGCTAAAGGTATTTTTATAGGTTCCGGGAAAGGACGACCGAAGGAAGGGCCATGGAGGGAATTGATTTATCTTGCGGGAGGAAGCAATTACGATTGAGGCGTGTGCCGCGCGTGGAGGGCCGGAAGATTTTTTCGTTCACTGTAATTGTCGGTTTTTGTGGAAACTATCAATTTATTTGCGATGAAATATGAACTAAATTGGAGAAGGAAAGACAAACAAGTAAACCAAAAAAAAAAAAAAAAAAAGAAAAAGAGAAGACTATGAAAACAATGAAAAAACGAAATAGAAAACCCGCGAAAAAATGTCTCCCCTTGTAGTACGTTATATCAGCCACTGCCGCCAGGTCCTCCTCCTCCACGTTTCAGGGGTCCTCCATGCTTGGGTATGGACTCGCGGCTAGTTGTTTGCCGCATACGGTCACCCTCCCAAACAATTTGCATTTGCGTGAACCGAAGTCTGCAATGTTTTGCTGTCTTTGTGCTGAACGCAAAAAGAAGTGCGTGACATTGTTTATGCCTCGGTCGGCATAAAAGTAATTATCCGATGAAGGTGGGGGCAACTCTCTTTTCTTCTGCTTTTCATTCCTTTCTTACCTCATTCACGGCATCTCAAGAATGCGGGGACCCAATGGGGCAGCCGGAGCCGTCTCTCAGATCAGCCTGCCATTCGACCAAAGCCGCCCCCTCCCTTCTCTCGAAAACAAAAACTCGCTCACCCAACCCGCTCCCCTCTTTGCGGCGGCAGAAGAGAAGTTGGAGGAGGCGCACGAATCAGCCGAGATGGCGACGCCGGGTCGGGAAGGACGTAGCGGAGAGAGGCGGAAAGCGCGCGACGCGATGCGTGTTGTGTGTGCGAAGGACGCAAGACCTTCAAGCTGGTGCGTGTGATACCGCTTAGAAATGATGATTGACGAACCTTTTGTTTGCCGCGCTGAAGGTTGCTGGCACTTTTTTTTTCTTCCGTTCGATTTCTACCCGCAAGCATTGCCTCTCCACTCGATTGCCGCCGCTCGATTCGAAGTCGAAGTTGGGAAGGCAGCCAGGGGAGGTTTTTTGCATTTCTTCTCTTTATTTATTTATTTGCTTGTTTGGTGCCAGAGGGTTTATTTATTTCCCTTTATTGTGGAATCAAGTTTTATTGTGGAATCCAAAGACGATCAAGATCGGGCGACGCGAGCACGTGCCAAAAAAGAAAACAGGACAGATCGCCAATTTCTTCTCTTTTTCAAATTTTTTTTCTTTTTTTTCCTTTTTTTTCCTCCACCAGCCATTGTCACGAGGATCGAGGAGGGGCAGCGGCCGCGTGGGGATCACGCGGTGAGAGCATGTGCGTGCGGCTCCTGGCACTGTCCGCGTCGGCCTTGCCCTGTCAGGCTTTCTCTCTTTTTTCTGGAAATGTTGAAATACATTTTTTTCCTTTTCCACATTTGAATGAATGAACTGGACCCCATGATCACTTCTGTTTGAGAAAGTGACTTTCTCTCTCTCTCTCTCTCTCTCTCTCTCTCTCTCTCTCCCTTTTGTGGGCGTTTTACGCAAATGTGCAAGCAAGCCTGCTTTAAGAGAGAAGAGGAAAGCCAAACAAACAGAAGTGCGCGAGCAGCCCGTTCACTAATCACACTCAAAAACCAAGCGAACAACAACACACACACACACACACACACACACTCTCTCTCTCTATCTCTCGCTCGCTCTCTCCTCCACGGTATACAATACACCCCAACATGTCGTCTGTATACGTTGCTGCCGCCGCCATCGCTCGCGCAGCCGAACACCACCATAGCCCCGGTGCCGGCTTTGCCCGCGAGCTGCGAGTCCGGCGAGCCGCAACTTCCTCCACCTCGAGCTCGTCGTCCTCGTCTTCTTTTTCTTCAACAAAGCCCGAGTTCCAAAACCACCACGACCACGGCTACAACCACGATCACTATCACGGCTACCCGGACATGGATGGCGACGACATTGACTTCCCCTTCACGCACACGCACACCACCACCAACACTGCCGCCCACCACCACCACCGCCACCACCGCCGTTCTCCGTCGCCCACCTCCTCCTTCTCGTCGTCACCGCCGCCAGTCTCCCGCCCCCACCCCGACGACGCGGCCGCCGCTCGCTCCTTCACCCCGTCCTCCTCCGTGTCCTCCGCCGTGTCCTCCGCCGGGACCCTGGTCTCCGTCTACGACCCGTTCCTCGCAGACTTGCAACAGCAGAAGGGCGGCGGCGGCACTTATAAGGTCGGCGGTGACGACGACGAGAAGCGCGGCGGCGCAGCAGTGGGCTCGGACGTCGTCGACGACGCCGCGATCGGCGGATTTGAGCCGCCAAGGTGGAAGTCGCCGCAGCACAGCAGCAGCAGCAGAACGGGAGACGGGTCCAGCCAGTACGCCGTCATTGGCCGCACGCGTCTCGCCAAGCCCATCCGCTTGCACTACCAAGTGCACGGGAACGGGCCGGTCCGCGTGCTGTTCATGTGAGTGAGTCGACTCTGACTGGCTATGCGCCAATTTTGCGTTTGTTTCTGCACTGGAGCGAGAGACAGAGCGTGTGTGAGTGTGTGTGTGTGTGTGTGTGTGTGTGAGTGTGAGTGTGTTGTGAGCGTGGGCAAGAGAGAAAGGAAAAGTGGTGCCACCAACTAACCTTCCTTGTCAACATTGACTCAATCGATCGTTTGTCGCACCGATCTCCATTCAAATTTGACAAAAAAAAAAAAACAACAAACAAACCATAACCAAAAAAAAACAAAACAACCACAAAACCCCAACCACTCCATCAACGTATCATTTGCAGCATGGGCCTTCACGTGACGCTCGCCGGCTGGGAGTACCAGGCCGAGCACTTTGGCGCGCACGGCGACTTCACGGCCGTCGTCTTTGATAACCGCGGCATCGGAAAGAGCGACGCGCCTGCCGGCCGCTACACCACCTCGGACATGGCAAAGGACACGTACGAGCTGATGATGTGGCTCGGCTGGAAGGAGGACGTGCACGTCGTCGGCGTCTCCATGGGCGGCATGGTACGATTATTGCCTCGCGCCCGATCGCGCACCCCCCCGTGCGTGCCAACACACGCGCTAACGCCACCACCTTCTGCACTTTCCAAAAAAAAAAAAATAAAATAAAATAAAATAAACACTCACAGATCGCCGAGGAGCTCTGCCTGCTCGCACCCGAAATGGTCGCCTCGCTCTGCCTGACATCCACGCACGCAGGCCTTGCCCTCCCTCCAACCATGTCGCTTTACCTCGTACCGCGGCTCGTCTTGTCCTTGGACGTGGCCGGGCGCATCGACAACATTTGCGATATCCTCTTCCCTCAGGTGAGCGGCGCCCGCCCTTCGCTGCTTGTCTCTCCCAATCCCTTTCTGAGCTTGAAACCTTACACAAATTCTTCTCCGCTTTTCGCAATGCCCCTCCCGCCGCTTCACGACAATAGCCCTGGCTCGACGCGAAGTCCCAAAAATACCCCGACCAAACCAACCGCGCCGTCATGCGCGCCAAGCTCTCCAAAGAGGCCGCCATCGCCACCGGCATCAACCCCTTTGGCGCCATCGGCCAGGCCTTTGCCGTCACCTCCCACTTTGTCAGCCCCGCCCGCCTGCGCCGCCTCGCCGCCTCCGCCATCCCGACCATGGTCGTCACCGGCACCGTCGACTACCTCGTCCACCCGTCCAATTCAAAGTACCTCGCAAAGATCTTGAAGGCTGAGAAGTTTGAGGTGTTTGAAGGCCGCGGGCATGCCCTCATGTCCGAGGTGCCAGATGTGAGTTGAAGCTTTCTCCGAGCCCCCGCCCCACCCCCCCTCCTCCCGCGTTTTTACTTCCCGAGTGTTGACGCTGATCGAAAATCTTTCTTCAACAGGAGTACAACGCGTTGGTGCAAGGATTCATCGAGAGCGTTCTCGTACGCAAAAGTTCCTCGACTACCTTACCCACGTCAGAGGGAACCAAGTAATTTAAGGGTTAAAAGGATCGAAACGAAATCGTCCCTTATGCGAGAAGTCCAACAAGAAACAGGGATCAAGGACGAAAAAAATAATGGAGAGTCCTGAAAAAATATTTATTTCGGGCCGAATGCTTCTGTTTGGTTGTTCCCTCCTCCTCCTTCTTGCCCCTCATCATTCGCCTGTTCCCTTGCCTGCTCGTCCTGTCGCGCGCCCACTCTGTCTTTCAATTTCCTGCAACTGCTTCTTCCTTTTTTTTCTCCTCTCTCACCATTATTACTTTCCCCGCCCCTCCCAACTGTTCCATACTTGTATCCGCGTGAACGAGCCCAAAAAAATCTCGCAAATAAGTGAGATCGTGAAGAAAACCGAAACTTTTCTTAACCCCTTCGCCGTTGGCCGGGCCCACCATTGTGGCTCAGACGACATCTTACGCGCGCGCCGCCTTGGAAAGCAAAAAAGTTAATAATGTCTAACGCAACCGAATTGTCGGTCAACCGAACTAGGATTGTCCAAAATCTGAATTGTCAATATCTTAATAGCAACTACTCATTTTCAAACAAGTGCCCGAGGACGCAAACGAGACTCCTTAACCCGTCACTCCAACACTCTCTAAATACTACTGCCATGACCCGCCCTTCTTCCCTTCCTCCCTCACGCCACCGGCTGGCGGCATTCGCCGTTGCGGACTGCCTTCTTTGGGACAAGAACTGGCGTGGCGAAAACGGGGTAAAACGCTTCGCTCCCTCGCCCGCCGGATCAAGTAACGGCAGGCGACGCTTCGTTGTGTGGGTGGGTTGTGGTGGTGTAGTGTTGCGCTGCTGCTGGTGGAGTGGTGGGTGGAATGCGTTGGCGTTGTTCCCTGCTGGCCAACGTGTGTGAGTGTGCGTGGTGTTTGTGTGTCTTCGTCTCATTCATTATTATCACTGTTGTCGTGGCTGCGCAGATCAGCGTCCGGGACACGAGGAAACGAGCGCCCCTCCGTCCCTCACTACGACTACGACTACGACGACGACGGCGACGAAGCGATACAGAAAGCAAGCTGCAGCAAGCTGCGCCAGAGTAAAGAGACAACTGAAACTCGGATGGCGCAGATTTCACCGCAGGGGACCGGCACGTCGTCGTCGGCTGCAGCGACAGTGTCGACGCCGCCCCCCACTGCCCTCATCGAGGCAATTTGCACTTACATCTCGCACCAGCCATCGCGCTACCGCGTTGCAACGCTCTTCCGACTCGAGCGAGTGCAGGTCGCCGCGATAACGCACCTCATGGTTCCCGCCGACCTCGGGCGGGCCAACTTTGGCGGCAACCTCGTCTGCTTGAAGCTCCTCCACCGTCACGGGCTCCTCCCCGACTGGCTCCCGTCGCAGATCATCGACGCCGCCAGTTCGCACGGCTTCCTCGACGTCCTGGACTGGGCCACGGACCCGTCGTCGGGGCTGACAAGGCCGGGCCGCCCGCGGCTGCCCTACGGCACCGCCACGACCTACGCCCCGAGCCGCGACAACCGCCTCGACGTCCTCGACTGGTGGAAGCAGCACCAGCCCCACCTGGAACTGCGCCACTCGTTCGAGGCTGTCGACGCCGCAAGCGCCAACGGCCACGTCGCCGTCCTGCAGTGGTGGAAGGACTCGGGCCTGCCGCTCCGATACTCCTTCGCCGCCGTCGACGACGCCTGCGCCTACGGCCGCATCGACGTCCTCGAATGGTGGCGCACAAAAAGCGGCGTGTTCCCCCGCATCGACTACTCGCCCTACGCCCTCGACCGCGCCAGCATCAACGGCCACATCGACGTGCTCCGCTGGTGGCGCGAACACGGCGGCGGCGGCGGCGCCGGCACACGCCTCGAGATCAAGTACACCGCCGCCGCCGTCGACGGCGCCTCCGAGCGCGGCCGCATCGACGTGCTCGAGTGGTGGCGAGGCGAGAGCCGCCTGCCGTTCAAGCACTCGGAGATGGCCATGGAGCTGGCCAGCAAGGCCGGCCACCTCGACGTGCTCCGCTGGTGGGTCGAGTCCAGCAAAGTGAAGCCAAAGTTCTCGGTGCGCGTCCTCATCGTGGCACGCGACGCCGGCCGCGCCGACGTGCTGGACTGGTGGAAAAAGTCGCCGCTCGCTGCCCGCTGGTCGCCCCGGAAGATCGAGGCCGCGTCAGGGAAGGCCGATGGCGCGGATTTGTCGGTCGCGGACCGCGAGTGGGTCGTCGCCTGGCTCAAGGAACGACACACCCGTGCGTAAACGCGCGAGGGAGAGATAAGGATGCGGCAGGTGACGACGGTCACTTCCGTTCGAGGCAAGGCGCGGATGCAAAAAGACGCGGATGGACCCAAATTCATATTTCCAGAGTTTTTCAAATAAATACCTTGAGACTGGCCGCCTTCCAGATAGAACTTTAAATGGTTAGTGAAGTGAACAATGTTGAAATGAAAGTTGGCACATGGCCCCTCGGTATCATTTGACCAGAGGTGCTGATGTTCGTGAATGAAAGCTCAAATGAGGAACTCTACTTGCGTGTCCTTTAGTGAGTAATTTTTTTCGCAGAGTGCAAAGAAGAGTATTGTCGCATTATTGCTGGTGCGCTAAATAATGTCGTCTCGCGATGAAGCAATCCAACTCGGCAATGGAAAAAAAATTGCTCAGTCAGCCATTTATCGAATTGGAATGTGACGAGAAGCAGCCAGTAAGTTAGTCTTTTGCGGAGTGTAAGGGGGTAAAGTGATTAACAGCCGTTCGAGTCTGGCTATTTACATCTGGAGGATTTATCCCCTATGTTGCCAACTGTGCCGACTTGTGCGACTGGGCTGTAGACAGAGCTGGCACTAGGGTGGTCCCATGAAGGAGCCTTGGTGTGGCAGAGATGACTGCAGGGGACTGGTGCAGAGCGCCTGTTTGAAGGTGGAGCAGTCTGTCTACATAGCGGAGGAGGACAGGCAGGAAGCACCTGTCCTGCACCCAGTGTGGCAAACATAGGCCCGTCTTTGGTGGAGACAGGTAGCATGGCGCCTGTCGGAACCTCTTGATCCGCTTCAGCAAGACGACTTTGCCAGGTGGAAGGAAAGCAGCAGGCCAAAACTAACTTAATTGGGCTCATGTCTAGAGGGTGTTTCAAACCTACTACTTGCGTGGTCCACAAAGCATCCCTGCTCATCTGTTTGACAGGATCTCTACACAAAGAATGGAGGTTCTGAGGACAATCCTCTGAAAATCAGAGCAGGAGCGCTGTGTTAACTCTGTCCATCTGGGCCTAGCACTTGTTTCAGTCCAAGTAATTTCCAAACGTAATGGGTCATTAGCCTGCCAGAATAGGACTTTGCATTACTGCACAGTCCATCAACTGTCATGTCTCAAACTTGGCACCTTCCCGATTGAAGGGAGTGCTCTAACCACTGAGCAAGACAGCCTTGTATGAGAAGTGAGAACTACGACTGAAACCTTCTGTCTGTGGCCAATAATAAAGGGAGCCCAGGAGCAGACATACAGAGCAGTCGGAGGCTGTATCAAACCAAGTCTAGTCATGTTTTGCCAGCAAAACATGGGTTGGGACAGGTTGGTAATCCTCACAATTACCAGTTAAAAAGTGGGTATACACTGAATTTGTTTGAGGTTGCAGGGACAGCCTGGCATCCTCACACCTTTTTATAGGCGAGTGGGAGAAGTTCAGGTGGCCCAGCTGGTAGACAACGTACACCCTGTTGCATCATACTGATGTGGCCAAAACTCCATGGAGCATGTGAGAGAAGAAGTGACCATGGCTCCAGATTAACTCCTATCAAATTGCCAGTGTAAAGCAAATGATATGGTGTCTGGCCTGTGGATTTAAACCTTGGGAACCTTACCAAGCATTATTCAGTGCTCAAATACCCGCAGAGAAGTATGAATAGGTCAGAGGGTCTTGTAGAAGTACTAACAATGCAAATACTCCATCAAAAGTCCCCCTGGTCCAGCCCACAAGCACCACTAATTTTGCTGCATAGTCAGCAAGCCTAAATGTTAATTTTTAGGCTTTGGGCAGTTCAAAGCTAATCAGTGCTTCTTTAGGTTAAGAGCAGTAATTTTTTTGTCTGGCCAAGACTGTTCAGTAACTGAACTAAACAAGGCTGGGAACCGAAAAGCCAGATAAAGGATGTCTGGTAATATCTGTGTTTCAGATAAGGATATCTAATTTTCATGAATCTCTGCTGAGTATCCATGAGATATCTGTCAATTATCCAGACTTAACCATATCTGAGCTAAATGGGGGCAGACTTTAGTATCCCTCTGTATCCAGCAGTTACCAGCCTTACCAAACATGTTGTTGCTCTTTTGGTACAGTGTGGGGACACCTCCGCTGTCAGTTGAGCACCCTACCTAAAAATTTGTGACAGCCAAATTTTTGACAAAACAATCAAATTGATATTGTAGCCCAAAACATTGCAATCAGACTAAACTTTGGAAGTTAAATGCCTTGAATTTTCGAGCGCCCAAAATTTGTTCGGCTTGAAAAATGGCACTGAATTTCAGGGCGCCCAAAATTTGTGCAGCTTGAAATATGGTCTTAGAATTTTCAGCCTCAACAATGTGCTTGCAAAATATGCGCATGAAGACAGCATTGTTGTGATTTCAATTTGGAGAGCAATGGCGGCTGCAAGGAACTTATTTTTAACAGCGTGTAGGGGAGTGCAGGTGCAAAGCTTGTAAATCACCATCAGGTCAGGTTATTTTAAAAGGAATGATACAACCTAGTCTCGAAGGGCTTGCATGAGCAAGTGAGCAAAGATAGCTTGTTTGATTGGGACTGGCAAATTGGTGAGAGAGAGAATCACTTGATGCGTGGGTTTTCACAATGAAAACCTGACCCAAATTATACTCCTGCAGGGAGAAAACCAGTCTGCTCTGAGGAAAGCAGCTCATCCCACTTCCCCCAGACCAGAGCACACGAAGGTAAGGATTGGATAACCGAAACTGCACTTTATCCCAACCCCTCTAATGCAGGCGATAGGTGTTTGAAACTAACATTGACAACCCATATTCTTTATCAACACTTTCAAAATCAAACAAATTGAACTGAAATAAATTTCAAAGAATTTCGCCCATATGTCCTGCGTTTGCGTTCTAATTGGCTTCATATTAGCGGTTCTGAAATGACTGATATTCTTACATAATAAAGAGATTCGAAAATTGATCCAACAAACATTTTGATAGGATTAGATTATTTGGAGATCATGATTAATATAGTTCACGTCCTGAAAATTCGATCTGACAGCTGGGGCCAACAGTAAGCAATCGTTTGATCGAACGACAGTATAATGAAACAGGTAAATAGTTCATTCCAAGTAAACAGACCACTGCGATCTGATTCCGCTGTACAGGATGATCAATCGCTTTGAGAATGTGTGAGCAGATCACAGATACATGCAACCAACCAGATCTTGACAAGGCATTCTTTCAGAACGAGCGTGACATGTCTGTTTTGAAGAAAACTTTTGTCCTTCTTATTTTGTCTTCAGAGCACCTTGTCATCGCTGATAGGAGCAAAACTACACATTCAGGTTGGCCTGGTATCTGAAGGAGAGCTTGCGCAGCAGATCTAATCGATGCTCTTTTGACAATAAATCCACTTCATTGAAGAACTTTTTGAACAGAATGTCGACTTCAATGGCAATTGTTCTCTGTCTTCGTGGATAACTGTGCTACTTACATCCATGCCTTCACCAATCTTTGTTTCAGGAATGAACGTGGATCTCGCTCAGCCTGGCATCGTAATGGCTGTGGTTGGTTTGGAGTTTGTCTTTCCCATTTCCTCAACCCAAAAAATTTCTGTGGCAAAGCGTCCTTTCAGAACGAACGTGACAAATCTGTTTCTCATATGATGATGATATACACGCTGCAATAGTTGCTAGGCAAGCGTGACTGGCACAGGGTAAAAACCTCTCCTATATTATCTGCTTGAGCAGAGGAGGAGGAAAACTGTTGACACTGTGTTTCTGTTCCACTTAATACTCGGAGTATTTGTCATCAGCGCAAGCCAGCGCCCAGGTCTGCATTGGCGGTGGCTTGCTCTCCCATGGGCATCGTGAGAACAATAACTGACAGTCACAATAGGTTCAGGTCCATCTTGTGCCTCTTGCTGCTAACCAGTCAGTTCCACCTAACAGAGGCAAGGACAGGGTGCTGGGAGACTGGACAACCTGGCTGCTGATTCTAGCCCGCCCACCCACCTGCTTCCACCCATAGCCTTCCCACAAAGAGCAGACCGCCTTTGATCTCATGGGTCTGCAATTGCAACGTGCATGGAAGTCAAAGATTAGACGAGGCAAACACCACTCACCAAAGAAGCAACTTGGCAGTGATCTCGTCCAGCCACCCAGAAAGAAGAAAAAAGCACTTTTCTGTTTCCTTGCAGCTCGAACCCCACAGCATTGTGGATGGAAATGGCATTCTCCCATTGGTGGCAGCTGGGCCTTGGGCGCTGCCACGGATGTGAGCCCATTGACTGCATAATTATTTACATTTTTCTAGCTTCAAGCCAATGGTTTTTGGCTTGGAAGTATGTGAGTGGTAGCTCTCTGGTGTGAAGGAAGGAGTCTGTTGTGATCACCTCCTACGTACCTCTCTCTCTCTCTCTTAGTGATTCCATGGTGGATTTGGCTGTCACCGCAAGAAGCAGATTGGCTCACGTAGGCTGTCGTCGCCTGCGAAGCAGTGGTGGCGACAACAACAGGCAGGGGCTGTCGTCACCACAGGAAGCGGCGGGCAGACGACAGATGGGTTGCGCCCTTTTTCACCTCTTCTTTGGCTTCCTCACACAGGCATGCAGAGAGTGGCAGCCCCTTTTCCTCCTGACATTTCTCCCTTTTTCTGGCCCACGCAGAACCCTAACCCTTTTCTGTGAATAAGGTCATGGCTTGGTCCACAAATGTATCAGTGTAAGCCAGCAAGCAAAGGCTCATCAAATCGTCGAACCAAGACACCTGATGTTCCAGTCTTTCAAACCAGCGAAAGGAGGTTTTGACACGAAGAGCCAAGAGGGCCCAAAGAAAGGTGCTGTGCAAGAAGATGCATCACAGAAACAGAATGTATATTATTTACTTTGTTTCACTAGTCCAAAACGAGAGCGCAAGGAGCCACTCCCAAGCGAGTCTGTTATTCCGATTGTGGCTTTGCAAGAAGGGTTGTACTTGACTTTGTCACCTATGGACCTTGATTGTCAAGTATTTCAAATAATAAAATTCGAAGATGAGCTTCCAAATCAACGCCGAGAAAATCTGAAAAATTGTCTTAAAAAGGCTGAATTTCTTTGCTTGATTGATGATCAACTCCCTGATTACGACATTCTTCGCAGAAATTGCGAACAATGGGCCATGCTATGCTGATGCAGAAGGCCAGTTAGTCTTATTTTCAATAATTTGAAATTTGAAATGAAACTGATTGTTAATCGTTATGACTGTCTCAATACAGACGTTTCAATTAAATAGTAATAAACATTTGAACATATCGAAAAGAATACTTAGACATGTCACACTCGTTCTGAAAGGACGCCTTGTCAAGATTTTAATACAAGCGGTCACGTGAGTGTGACATATTGTCCTCTACTTAGACATGTCACGCTCGTTCTGAAAGAACGCCTTGTCAAGCTAGATTAGGTATACCCAAAGTCGTCTGACAATTGTGATCTATATTTTCGAACGGTCAGCTTACTTGTTCTTATTACAGTTTCTTGAGAAGCGACAAATTGATCAACCTGTTTAAAATGAACTTTGAGACTAGATCTGGTTGGTGACCCTTTGCAGCTTACATGTTTTTGAACTGATTGATTGTAACGTGCAATCAGATCGCAGTTAACGTCATTAAGTGAAGATCATTAGATTGCGATATTTATCCTCCTTTGATTGTGATCTCAGACAATCTATTCACCTACCATTCAATCGAACTATCTTGGTGTTTTGCTTGATTGATTGCTTACTTTGGTCTCAGCTGTCAGATCAAATAATCATGACAGGTTTGGTTTCGGGACACAAACTATCGTAAGAGATTCATATTGATTGTGATCGCCAAATAATAAAATCCTATCAATATCGAAACGCTTGTTAGACGCAAATGCAGAACATATTGGCAAAGTTCTTTGAAAATTCACTTCAGTTCGATTCGCCTGAGTTTGATAGCGTTGATAAGACATATGGGTCGTCAATGTTAGTTTCAAACACATCTCACCTGTCATAACACTTTATTTAGAACTTCCATATGGTCATTGATAGATGAACATATCAAAATAGCTCATCAAAATATCTTGGATTCATATATATGGAAAAAATATGGAAAAAATTTTTGACAACACTTGAGTATGATACAATCAAGGACAACGCAACTGCCAATCCGATTTATATAAGGAGCTACATTGAAGCAATTGCCTTGGTCTTTTGAATGACAGACCCTTACACGTGGCCGCAGCCTCGACCGCTATGAGGTGTTGGCGAAAAAGCTGCCGTCGCACCCGCCTGTGCGGCGGCGGCGGCAACGACGGCAGTGTGTCCTCAACTACAACAGCCTCACGACTCAACACCCAACAAGCTTCCGCCGTTGACCCGCATTAATGAAGAGCTTCAGAGGGTCGTGGTCGCTGGGAGGGAGTCGTTAGGTGGGAGCGCGCGGTGCCTGAAGTCTACGAACTGAGGATTGAAACCGAAACCCAGAACTGGGACGCGATGATGCTGCTCCTTACGTCGGGGATCAAAATTCGATGCTTTCAAGACTCTTACTGCATTTCTCCTTTCTTCCGCTTCAGAGTTGTCGGCAGTCTAGTCGTTCACCTGGTTGATCCATCCCCTCCCACTCTACAGCCGCCAAGCGAACGCCAGAGCCCTCCACCAAAG
Source organism: Zopfochytrium polystomum (assembly GCA_025765615.1). Taxonomy (NCBI): domain Eukaryota; kingdom Fungi; phylum Chytridiomycota; class Chytridiomycetes; order Chytridiales; family Chytridiaceae; genus Zopfochytrium; species Zopfochytrium polystomum. The sequence continues at coordinate 477,357 of JAIVFJ010000021.1, forward strand.
CGCCTCCCGGTAGCATCCCCAGCGTGGTCGGGTACAGCAGCCGCGGCTGGTGGCCGGGGGCCAATTCTTCCATCGTCGTCGACTGCTGGTTCCTGCCTCACAGAACTGTATTTCAGTCAGTAAAGGACAAAGATAGTCGCCGCCCGCACTTACAACGGGCGTCCTCGGGAGGTGGTGGTGGTGGTCGATCGGCATATCCTCCCGTTGCGAGCCCGCGCTCTTCTTCCAGAAAAGCCTTCTGCGCGATCTGCTTTCGGGTCAAGCCGTAAGCACACCTTTTTTTTTTGAAATTTCTACCCCGCAACTCGAACCTTCAACTTTTTCCTGTGGCAAAGCATTTCTGTCATCGTGACAAACTCTTCAAACCTGGCCGACGGGTATACCGTGTGGCCCCAGATTCGATACACTTTGAGAATTTTCGTAAGGTCGTGCAGGGCATTTTTTGTGCGGTTTCCGAAGCGCAAGCTTTTTTGGCCATGCCTGGAAGTCGGTGGAGACCCTTGGGGGATGTCAGCCTTCAGAAAGATTGGTCCGATGAAATAAAAGGAGGGAGGAGGGTGGAAATAAAACAAGGAGGTCAACACCATTGCTCAACGCCCAAAAGGAGCAGTTTCGGGGCACTCATATATTTTCGTCAAGCTTTTCGTACATTCGGATTTTCCTCCACCTTGTTGCCTTCTTGGGTATCGATCTCGAGGCGTCGCTAGTGCCGTGGGGTCGGGGAGCCTTTCGAGATATTTTGAGACGCCCTTGCTTGCCTCCGTTCGCGCTGTCTCGGTGGCGAGCGGGCACGTACTATCGCCCTCCAGTTCAGCGGAGGCGGCAGCTGTGGTGTGCGGCGTGAGTGTGATGCTCCGAGAGGTCGGGTACTTCTAGAGCTGAAAGCCGTAATCTTCCTTCCAACCTCAGGAACATGGTATTTATCTTCAAAGTTATCAGCACCGAGCAGCTCGTCCAAGTTTGGCGAAGGTGCAGAGGCATCCTGCGCAGGAATATGTCGTCCAGCAATGCGGACTTTGCGGAATGATTTTTGTTATTGTTATTGCTCTTCCTGTCCAAACTGGCATTCTCACCGATGAAAGAACAACTGTCGGTGAATTGTCTTTTATAACAAAATGATAAAAGTGACAAGACAAACAGAAAAGGCCGTCAACTTTTTTTAGGGGCTGTTCGAAAGCAGGCGCCGATCGACACGGAGATCTTCCCATCTCTTCACTATAACAAACAAAAGAAAAAAGAAGAGGGTTGAGCCACTAACAAAAGCGAAAGGCCGTTTTTCTTCTTTTTTTCTTTCTCCTCTTTGTCTTCCAGAATCTCAACAAAACAGTAAGGCCGATGTTTTGACTTTCAATAAAACGAGAAAACTCGTGGGGACAGGCTTTTGACCTGCGATGATATGGACCTTTCATCACCACGACGATTCAACTGGTCACCAGATGACAGAACTTATCACAACAGCAATATTTGGTTTTTTTTTGTTTTTATTTGTGCTACAGTATCAATGAATGTGTGGCAGTGATATTAATAATACTTCACTCCACAACCGTCAAGCTCACCATGAATCGAAGAGAGTTTGGCCCACTTCTACGTGGGTGCCGCTAGAATCCCTGCCTCCTCCACCACTCCGCGCCGACCGCACAAACCGCAGCGTCGGCGGACTGGACACTTGAGCGACGCAACGCCCGCCAGCGCCGTGCGCGCATCCAGGTCGTTGGCGATGCGGAGGAGGAGTGAAGAGAGGAAGAGGGCAAGGATGAGCGGGAGAAAGCGTGCGCGGAGGGTGGGGTTGGGTTCTGCGGATGTGAGGGATTGCATCGAGGGCGGAGGGAGCAGAGGACGGCCATCTGATGGTTCAAGCAAACCTGCCCGGCCGGCAGACGACCCAGCATCTGTGCCACAAGGAGCTCGCAGACTTTTTCAACAATCACCTTGAACCAGCTTTGAAAAAGTCTGTCCCTGACGTCAATTATCCTCATTATGACAGCCACTTCTTTCTGGGCCTCTTCAACAGCAAGAACAAATTGGGCTCTTTGAGTGTTGCATTCACTAATCAGCAGATGATCTCAATTTTTGACTTGGTTATGGGCTCATGCAACAAAGTTGAGCGGTTTTGAGACTGCTTTGTTGTTCATGAGGCCAAGGACATGAAGCTCGTGAACCGCCATCATGGAGATGCCCAATTGCACCCGCTCGAGAGTATATTTTCAGAACAGCTGGGATACTTATCATTGGATGCACTGCAAAACAAAGGCACAGCCGCCTACTTTGACTATGGGGCCGAATTTCATCCTCGCAACAAAAACACTGTTCTGATGTACAGCAGCCTATTCATTTGGTCCTACTTCAAAAACCTTTGTGAACTTCCCATGAAATCCATCTACCCAGTTTTTGTGTCTGGTGATTGTGCGGATGGGTCCGCATCTACGTGGACTGTGGCTTTACATGGCTTGCGAGGGCCATTGTTCAATCGCCTTCCTGACGATGTTGATGAAAATGGGCCGCACCTTGTCAAAGTGCAGCTTTATTCCCTGCTTGAAACCTTTCTTTACCGGCACCAAGGTCAAGGGGCAATATCCATCAAATCAGGGTCAATCTATCCTCCCTCAAAAACAAGCATGGATTTCTTCAAAAATCTGGAGAAAGCTTACCAGATCGAAGCAAAACAACCAAAGTCCCAATGTTATGAATCACCCTCTGGAAACCTCTGGAACCTTCTAGAACATTCCTTCATGGAACCTTCTGGAACCTTCTGGAACCTTCTAGAACATTCCTTCATGGAACCTTGTGGAACCTTCTGGAACCTTCTTTGCTTTCCTGACTTGTCTTGTTGTCATTGGTATCATTGGTATCATTGTATTACTAATTGCTCTTTCTGGAACTTTCTTTGAGTCTTGACAAGGAAGACTCTCAAAAGGTATAAAAGGGGGATGGGGGACCTGTCCCATCCCTCAAGTGAATTATTGTTTCCAATACAATCATCACTCCTCTCAGTTCCTTGTCTGCCTTGTCCTGTCCTGCCCTGTTCCTGACATCATAATTCACTTCACCCTCTCCCACTACTCTCTGCCATCATGTCTGACCCAAACAACACCTTCCCTGATGCAACTGCCTTCCAAGCCTTGATGGACCAATTACAAGCCCTCTCAAGACAGACACACCAACTTCAAGAACAAGTCCTTCACCAGCAGCACCAGCTTCAACAACAACTTCACCAACAAGAACATCAAGCTCTTCCCCTGCCTCAAGCCAACCAAGCAAGAGAGCCCAAGGTTCCCAGCCCTGACAAGTTCACTGGGCTGGCCAAAGACCTTAGGAACTTCATGGCCACTGTGGAGAATGTCATCCTTCTCCAACCTTCAAGATTTCCAAGTGAGCAAGTCAAGGTTCTTTTCACAAGCACCCTCCTGTCTGGTCAAGCTCAATCATGGTACAGATCTCTCCCAAGCACACCCACCACCCTGCAAGAGCTCTGGGAGGGGCTGGAAGCTACCTGTGGTGACCCCTACGCATCTTGGACAGCAAGATCCAAGCTCAAGCATATCAAGCAAGGAAAGCAATCTTGTGTGGCCTACACCAACCAATTCAAGCAACTAGCCAGAGACTCTGGATACAATGATGCAGCTCTGATGGAGCTGTACCATGATGGTCTCCATGAGTCCATCCAAGACATGCTCTCCCAGTCTCTGCACATCCCTGAGACCTTGGAAGAGTACATTCTCCTTGCCATCAAGATTGACAACAGACTCTACTCCAAGAGGCTGAAGCAAAGACAAGTAGGAACTACATCAAGACCTACCCCAGTCCCTCAAGCTCTTACAGTTCCTGAACCCATGCAAGTGGATGCAGTTGAGACACTTCCTAAGGGTCCTCTGAGCCAAGAGGAGAAAACAAGGAGGGCCCAGCAGGGACTGTGTTTCTACTGTGGCTCCAAGGAGCATGCTGTCAAGGACTGCCCAAGGAAGAAGCACCCAAACTCCCAGGTCCAGGCTCACTGAGGGGCAATTCCCTGGACCCTCCTCCAAGCTGCCCCTGTTTCATCACCACCACCAGCACCACAAACACCTCAGATTCCAAGCCCCACCAACTCACCATGGATGTCAAGATTCAACTCTCACCCAAGTCAACCATCACAACCAAGGCCCTTATAGACTCTGGATCATCCTGCAACATCATTGATGCCACCCTTGCCAAGTCTTGTGCCATTCCTACGATCAAGAAATCCACACCCCTCAAGGTTCACTTTGCCAATCATGCTCTGTTCAAGGAAATCAGCCATGAAACCAAGCTAAACCTCCACATCCAAGACTTTCCACCATCCATGGTCAACCTGGAAGTATTGGATCTTGGCTCACCCACATTCTCTGTCATCCTGGGATTACCATGGCTGCAAGCCCAGAACCCTGCCATTGATTGGGTCACTGGTCAAGTCCAACCTCCACCAATTGGAACAGTCACCCAAAACTCAAGTCAAGCCTCCAAGTCTCATGCTCTCAAGTCCCTGATTCAAGGCTCTCAGCCTAGTATCCAAGGTCAACCACAAATGACAGCTCCAGTATCAGCCTGCAGCTCACAGATCCCAGCCAAGATTCAAGTTTCACAGTTCACAGTTCATAGTCAAGATTCCAGCACAGCTCATAGAGCTCACAGTCATGGCCAAGTCTGTAGTTCACAGAACCCACAGTCAAAGATTCAAGTACCACAGTTCACAGTCCAAATTCAAGATTCAAGCTCCACAGCTCACAGTCTTTGCCAAGAACAGAACCCTCAGTCAAAGATTCAAGAATCACAGTTCCCAGTCAACAATTCAAGCCCCACTGCTGATGAGCACAGAAGGACAGACCTTGCACCTGAAGGGGGAGATGGTTTCACCCCACCATCCAAGACACACCTTTCACTGCTTCCTGACAGTGTGTGGGCACATGCTATTTCCAAGGACCCCAAGCCTCACAAGATTCAAATCAGCCAAGAAGAGGAAAAACTTGAGATACTCAAGACAAGGCATGTTGCAGCAACAGCTGGACACCCAGGAGAGCACAAGACATATGAGCTTGCTTCCAGAGACTTTTACTGGCCAGGCATGAGGAAGAACTTGCAGTCCAAAAGACCAAGTCCCAAGCTAGACAACCTCAAGTTGAGACCTTTCAAGATCTTGGAGCAAATCAATCCAGTCACCTTCAAGCTGGATCTCCCTGCATCCATGAAGATCCACCCAGTTTTCCATGTCAGCCTTTTGGAGAAGTTTGTGGCCAATTCCATTCCAGGCAGAGTTGTTCCTCCTCCTCCTCCAGTTGAGGTAGAAGGTGAAGAGGAATTTGAGGTTGAACAAATCTTGGATGCCAAGTGGTTTGGAAGGACACTCAAGTTCCTTGTTAAGTGGAAAGGTTACTCAGATGCTGACAACACCTGGGAACCTGAGTCAAACCTCACTCACTGCCAAGACCTTCTGCTCAAGTTCAAGACCAGGTACCCCACCAAGTTGCAGAAGAGGCCTAAAAGGGGGAGATGATGTTATGAATCACCCTCTGGAAACCTCTGGAACCTTCTAGAACATTCCTTCATGGAACCTTCTGGAACCTTCTGGAACCTTCTAGAACATTCCTTCATGGAACCTTGTGGAACCTTCTGGAACCTTCTTTGCTTTCCTGACTTGTCTTGTTGTCATTGGTATCATTGGTATCATTGTATTACTAATTGCTCTTTCTGGAACTTTCTTTGAGTCTTGACAAGGAAGACTCTCAAAAGGTATAAAAGGGGGATGGGGGACCTGTCCCATCCCTCAAGTGAATTATTGTTTCCAATACAATCATCACTCCTCTCAGTTCCTTGTCTGCCTTGTCCTGTCCTGCCCTGTTCCTGACACCCAAGGTGTACAGATTGAGTGGACGAAAAAGTGTGGATGCCCAGTTGTTGGATTTAAATCCCTCCTTATTTTTACGAAACGGTGCCCTCTACGCACTGAATGCCAAAGATTTGTTTTGAACAAAAGCGGGGCTCATCAGGGTGCTGAACACACTGCACAACGACCTTCCAAATTGGGAAAATGTCAAGGACAGAGACATTTGCGCAACCTATATTGAGTTCATGGCTAAATCCATTGAATCTGGGCTGGCCTGCAAAAAGGCAAAGGATTGGGTTGTTCTCGATCAACTCAAAGTGAGCTCCTCCATGACAGTTCGGAACTTTGCGTTCACCAATGGTCTCCTGCCACTCCAAAAGAGCGTGGCGACATCAGAACTGCTCTTGAGGATCGAAAAGCCCTCGCAAGCTCCTCTGATGCCGCTGTCCTGCTGGAGGAACATACCATAGATGAGGATATTATGGCAACCAATCACTCAGAATCAAATGATGATGATGAAGAAGAGCGAGGAGCCGATTACTTTCAGTCGAAATTTCTTGAGGACTTGGCATTGTCATTGCCAAGAGAGTTCCGGCTGGAGAACGGTGACCTGCAGGGATTATCCATTCAGGATGTGCAAAGGGCTTTTGGAGCGGAAAATGTTGATTTCTCCACCGCTTACATAAGTTGGGAGGACAGGTTTCAATACTTTTTCGAGAGGGCGGAATAGTTCATGAGTCTCTTCGAAAGATGTCCATGCGGGATGGGCAAAACTGAAGTACTTGGAGGACTTGGATGACTGGCTCAAACAAGGCGACGCCACAGTTAAATTGGAGAGCCTGTGGTCATGGTTCTCCAAGTTGGAATGCCTACCAAGCGGAACTGTGAATAGTGACCTCTGGAGGAAAACCAAAGACGGACGACTCAAGTTTGCTGTGAAGAGTCGGAAAAGCAAACGCCAGATGAGTCGGGAAGAGAACCATCAGGAGCATGAACTAGTAAGCAACTCGGATGCAAATCAATAATGAATCGGAATTACTTTGATTGGTGGTCGATTCTGAAAAGCATTGATGAGACGAGTACAAAGCACGAACATTTCAATAAAACTTTTTTTTTTTTTCTCAGTGTATTTATTTTATTCTGTTTCAGGGAAGGTCTACATCGGCATGCTGGCGTGTTGAAGAAAATGGAAAATTGTAAGAAACATGAATTGCTGTGAAACAGTAAGCGCAACAGGGAGGGAAGCAATGGAAGTCAAAAGGTTGGATACTGAGGGGGACACGCAAGACTGGGAAACGGAAAATGAAATTGTTCAAAGGGGTGGTAAAAGCTCCTTCCATTCATATGCGAGAGGCAAGAGCGATACTCCAAATCCTTGACAGGGGTGGGGTCAATTTTGTTGAGGGAGGAAAGGGGAATTGTCCAGCCAACTTGCATTGGTAGGCAGGCTTGCAGGCGCAGTGCGTGGTGGACAAGGGGTGACCCGGGCAAAGAGTGGTGGCTCGCAGTTTCTGGTTGAGTGTGAGTTTGCGGCTGAAAAAAAAAAAAATAATGCAAACGACGAAAGGCTTTGGTTACAGGAACATGATGAATAACAAGGAGACACAGAAAGGAAAGAGGTGTAGACGGAGAGAAGTGAAAGGAGGAAGGGGAATAGGGGTCAGAGGGGAGGGTACTGTGACTCGAGACTGGAATTCACGTTCGAAAGGCGCACTGGTTCTCGCAGGGCGAAGCGGAAAAGATCATTCGTCGGTTCCCTCCGTCTCCGCCGTTTACTGACGCCCACCGTACGTTGGATCATGAGAGTGCGAGCCAGATGCAACCGAAATCAAGCGACCAAGTGATTGAGTGCTTGAAGTGGGGATTGCTCTCTGAGCTGTCTCCAAAGCCATCCCTTCATCCCACACGTGGTTAACCACTTACCAGTCTAATTGTAACCGTTGAGTCGGAACGCAGGAGCTTGGTCTCCCCGCAGTACACCGCCAGTGCCGGCGCCACCGCGTTGGGTGGTGGCCTCGACAGAGGATCGCGCCAGGGTTCGGGTTTCACCCCTTGGATCGCTGTCTGCGCGCGGAGTGGATGAGGAAACCCAGCGAGTTCGACGACGCCATCCCAGGCGTCGCTTGTTTTGTCATCGTTTATTTTTTCTGTTTGTCTCTTCCCAAAATTGGAATTGATTGCCAAGAACGGATTTAAGCACAAAGTGGATCATTTTAAAGCAGCTCGTCTATTTGTTCAACCAGTTTATCCAATGGACCTCGGAGGAAAATGTTCTGTAATTGGCAAATTTTTGTATGGGTTATAGCAACTCCATGTCAAACATACAACTTGTTCAAAGTTGGACAATATATTTGCTAAACGACCAGAGTACGAATCTCTTGCAGAGTTACAAGAACAGGTTGAACAATGTTTTGATGATTTTCTGAACGCTGAAGCTAGAAAAGTTCTCAAAAAACATTGCCCGAGTGATATTGAAGGATGTCTGGAATGGGTGGATCCATTTTCAAGTCCATTGTTTCTTTTGGGAGACAAATAAAATATGAAAAAAAAACTCATATAATATGAGAGCGAAACATAAAAGACGTTCAATAATATAAGTTTTACGACAATATGTTATTGAAAATGTTAGTTGGTACTTTATGAGTAGTAGTAACTTTTACATGTCACAAGTCCATACTTCTCATACAATAAATATACCCTCTCGCCAAAATCGACTTGCCCAAACCATGTTTCATCTCTCTCCAACACTGACTTCCAAATGGAAATAATATCAGTCAACAGCACCATGTGATGTAAATCGAATCATAGAGGATTCCTTGAACGCCTCAATTCAAAAAATCTCGAAGCCTCACAGAAGACTGCCTCCACCCAGACTTCCTTTAAGCAGCTGGCAACATTGTTTGTAATCAGGAGGCCAGAGCCAGGATCCAACATTTGAACAACAAAACCAGTTCCGGTGATTGAACGTGCGACATATGGGGAAGTCCAGTATGATCTATAGTGTGAAAGGCGTGGTTTGAGTAAGCAGACAGGAGACACATCAGAGACTGTGTGATCATTGGAGATGCCAAATGGAAACCAACGACTCAATTGCGAAGCAGGCAGACAGCTTTCATCACTCGGAATCCACGCCAGAGAGAAACAACTTCTTACGAGGATTCAAATATTGCTTGTTCAAGATCTTCAATTGATGCAGATTTTTTGTTGATAAGGATAGCCATCTGTTCAGTAAACACAATGGAAAATGCCAAACCCGCATGAATTCTGTTCCACATCACGACCATATCAGACAGAGTTATAAAACTTAGATGTCGAATCACTGTCATTACTACATGTTCCATATTTTCCAATCAAACGTTGGGTTGTAAAAGATAAGCAAGATTAAAAGAAAAAGATCACAGATCACACTGAAGAGATGCGTTACTTGGTGAGAACAACGACAGGAAGGGCAGCGGCAAGTTAAGGGCGAGCATGACAAGTCGTGCATCACGTGAAAGGTCTTGGCGAAGGAGGAGAGAGTAATATAAAAAAATCATATAATTTGCTTTGTGTGGGAGAGAAAGTAGTGAGAGAAATGTAGAACCAGATGTTCAATAAAGACGAAATACAATTGAACATGTTAGTGCTGCTTGATGGGGAATATATGAAAAAAATCCAAAAAAAATTCAAAGAATATGTGAAGTAATGTTAAGTAGAGAAGTGAAGTGGGTTTGTTGAGTGAGTGAACAAGATGTTCAATGAAGGTAATGTCGAACGACATTATGTGAGTGAATATGTTAGTTCAGCACGTGCTCGAGGTACCTGCAGTGGTCCAGAACGTGGCGCTGGAACACCGCGACCACCACCAGCCACCGCTGTTCAAAGAAGTCGCCGTTGCGTCGCTGCTGGGCTGGAGAAACCATTTTGGTTAACAAAAAAAAAATAAAATAAAAAAAAACCTTCCTCGCCATAAAGTCCATCACACGTGGCTGGCACATCTGCAGCACCAGCACCGTCTTGGCGACTGGCCCAAGCCTGCCGGGGTCCAAGGGTCGCCTCGAGCGAGTCGCACCGCCACCACCGCAGCCGCAGACAGGTTGTCCATCATGATCGATTACCGCGACTGCAGCACCTGTTGCATCCTGCCTGCTACGTTGGCAGTGCCGCGCCCAGCCCCGAGGTCTTGTACTAGTTTTTCTGGCGCCGCTGCCTACAACTATAACAAAACGGAAAGATTTCGCTGTGGAAACACTGATGAGAGGGGCTCTGTGGGACGCAGTCTAACCATAACAAAACATAATAATTGACAAAATAAAAAATCAATTGCTTGTGGGGACACTGTGGGACGCAGTGAGGACATAGTTTTTTTTTGCCCTCACGTAAAACCATAACAAAATGAAAAAATTGACAAAAAAATCAATTGCAGTAACTGACAGACTCTGTTGGGGATGCTGTGGGACGCGGTCGGGCTTCGTTTGCACTGATCGCGGGCTGGATGGATATGTCTAGGGTTCTGCAGGAGTGGTCTGCATTGCGCAGGCTATTTTGCGTCTGGCTTCCAGATGGGAGTTGCTAGCTGCGAGCAGGTGCGTTTGAACCGTTGAGGCAACAAGGATGGCAAGTGAATAGAAGTCGGCGTTGTCAAGCTCAGTGTGATGGCCACAATCACTAGTGTCGAGAAATTGAAAGTTTCGATTATTCAAGGAACACGGTACAAAAAAAAAATGGGCTAAGCGAATCGCCATCTTTCAGAGCCAGAACCAGTAGCCTCAACTTGAAATATTATTTCCCATCCTCTGCCAGCCGATGTCATTGAATAGTCGCGTCTCGTCTCTTATTACTCTGTTGATTGGAGGGACGCGTATGAGAAGAGGGAAGCAGCACCCGCACCAGCCGATTGAAGGAATTCGACCTCACAGCCAAACCTCCCCCCGCCCTTCCTCAATCATGGCAGCCAGCTGTGAACCGGGCCATACTCACCTTTTCGGCGAATCAAGTTTGTTGTTGGATCGCAACTGCCAATGGATACAAAGAGCGGCAGCGCGGCGCATCCACGCATGCACACGTGCTGCGATGGTCCTTCTCCCCATGTAGGACTTTTACGACGACGACGACGATGAACAAAATAAAAACAAAAATAATAATAATATTTAGAGGTCGTTTCAAGTAGAAAAGGCGGAAAAGGTTTTTGAGCAAACAAGGAAATGGTTGTTCCTGTTGAAATCCGAGTGTGATGGGGCGAGATTGGGTTGCTGGTAGCAGGATGGTGTGACAAGTCAAGTCTGTGATCAACTTTTTTTTCACAAGGGGTCATATTCCAACACGCGCCCTTCCTAGACTTCAAACAAAATCCTCCAGAGGTAGGAAACTGGGGAAGAGTGCTTGAAGCCCCTGCTTGGCACACCAGCCGTGCCTTCCACACCACAGCGTGGTCCAAGTTCTTCTTGATACTCTTTTGCCGAATATGTTCCTCACATTGTTTTGATCTTGTCTCTTGGATTTGCTTGTGACATTGCAGGTATCGTCTTGGTTTCTCAGTTGAGTCAACCATTCCAAGTAGAGACCGGCTCTCGTACATCATGTCACGTCCATGTGGTTTGGTGAGGAGGTCTGCAAGCTGGTCCATCGAGTAGACGTACTCAACTTGCACAAGTCCTTCCTCAACAAGTGACTGAAGGCGGATGTGCTTGGAACAATCGGTGTGAAGGTCGTTAACTGTCATGTGGATTGATGGTGTGTTGTCCTCGTAGGCAATGATTGGTAGCTTGAGGGGATGCTGGATTGATAGGTGGAGGTTGTTGATGGCCTTAAGTTCCTGACCAAGCTCACTGAGTGCAATGTACTCTGCTGCTGTGGATGAGGTTGGAACAGTTGCTGATTGCGAAGCAAATCCAGCTTGTACTCTTTGGCCTCCTTCCACTGCTCTGCATGAGGCAATGCCATGGCCTCCTCGTGTGTCTGGGGATACTCTGATCGAGTTGGAGTTGACGTTGAAGGCGTAGAGGAGTCTGTCTTCATCGTCAGCGTCAGACTCGTAGACTGACTGAATATCGTTATTGTCTAAGTCCTCATCAGGCTCACACGCAAACAGGGGCGCTGTCAGCAGGTGGCACTTCGCCTGATGCGGTGGGGTCCACTTCACCACTGGGCCTGTCAATACCCCTTGCGGATAGAGAACTCGAGACGTCTGGTGACACGGGGCCCTCACCATCCCAACCCGCCTGCTGATGAGCCTCTGGGCTGGACCTGGGCAAATTCTCCAGATTGCTGGGCAGAAAGGTCTCTGGGGCATCGGCAGTGGCAGGTGCTGAGGCTTCCTGTGCGTGATAGTGTGGAGCAACGTGAGGTGACGTTAATGGTTTTGAATTGTTTTTGGTTGTGAAGAGAAAATTTGAAAAGGGAATGGTGTAGAAAAGAAAAAATTAGTTATGTAGTCTTTGGAGCCAACAACCAGGGAGATGGGGGCATACCTGAGAGACCATTTCTGCAGCAGTACCCGACCAGCCAGCTCATTCATATCACCTTGAGAGACCTGGATTTGACTAGATGTATTGACAGGCCTAGAGGCATCACCACAGATTTACCCTCTATCCTTCCATCACCAAGTGGCTCCTACCCAGTCCAACCTAAGCAGCATGCAGAATGGTGAGGCACTGGGGATTGAACCCAGCACACTGCCATGATGGCCAAGAGGACTTCAACCTCCTGTCACACACCAGGGGACTGCCACCCCCAGCTCATACACACAGTCAGGAAGAAAAGGGCAGGCAAGGGACTTCAGGTACAGTTCTCACAGTCAACAAGAAGGGGGGGCAGCAGTTTAAATAGGAGAGGGTTGGAATCACAGGGAGGAGAGGAAAAAGGAGGGAAAATACATACAAACAGCAAAACAATAAATAAAACAGTAAAGAACAGAAGGGGTGGGTGATTCACCAAATGGGGCTGAGCCATCAACAAAGAGAGACAGCTCAGAGAATCATGGGGCCATTTCTTGGCAGACAGCCACCAGAGCAGAGTGGAGGGGAAAACACATACAAAACAACAAAACAATAAATAAAACAGTAAAGAACAAGAATGGATGGGTGATTCACCAAATGGGGCTGAGCCATCAACAAAAAGAGACAGCTCAGAGAATCATGGGGCCATTTCTTGGCAGACAGCCACCAGAGCAGAGTGGAGGAACTGGCAAGAAATGATTGGTGCAGACAAGAAGACACTCACCACAGCCACAGAAAGAAAGGAAGACACACAAAGAGAGACAGTAAACAAACAATTAAATAAAAGATAAAACAAGAAAAAGAGCCAAAACAAGGAAAATACTAATTGAAAAAATAAGTAAAAATCATCAAAAGAAAGAGAAAGAAAAGCCCTGTCTTCTCATACCACTCATATGAGGCATTACATCATGGTAGCTGGGCATCTGGACTTTGCACCTCTCCCACAGAAGTGGTTCAGTCCTTAGTCATTCCAAAGTGAGGGGTTATTAGCTGGTCATGGTGGACTTTGCAGCCCAACAGTCAGCATGTCTCGAACTTGGCACCTTCCCAATTGAAGGGAGCACTCTAACCACTGAGCAAGGAAGCCCTATGCCAGCAGTTGAGCAAACACTGACTCACTCAGTCTGCAGCCATTGTACAGAATAATAATAATAATAAGAGCACAAATAATAATAGTGACAGGTGATGTAGGCGCGACAACAAGTGTCAGTCAGTGGCTTATGTGGACAACCAGTAATAATAAAATAATATATACAGTAGAGTCCAAGCCGAATGCGTTTATAACGCGCTTCAAGACAGGTGGATAATCCTCACAATTATCAGTGAAAAAGTGGGTAATTTTCAAGGCCCTCTCCCGGCTGACCCCATCATCCAATCTGGGGTTGCTACAGTGCATTCGACAGCTCTGAATCTCCTCTTTCCAACAAGAAATCACGGAGCTCTCTATGTTGTCCCTACAGGGTTCATTGTCTCAACAGGGAGAAGCAATCAGAGGACGCCCTTACACAGCTGTATTTGCCTGCTTCTGCTCTTTTCATTGATACCTAACGTGCCTGCTATGACGCCTACAGCATAAGCTACAAGAAATTTCGACAATGGGGTCCAAAACTCCAACCACCATTTTGTCCTTTCTTGTGTGACAAGTCACCCCAGCTGGACACCACATTGCTCTAAGTTCTCTCTATTCCGCTCTCCAAAGGAAAACACCACCAAAACTTCGATCCTCGGCCTGTAATTTGGCGCACAGTCGCTATTCAACAGTACCAACCTGCTATTCTGATTTCAGAATTTTCTGTCCATCAAGACAGCTTTCAGACAAACTGTGCTGCGTTATTTTTATAAGGACATACTTCTGCAAGTGAGTGACAAAAAAAAAAGGGTAGAAGCAAAAAATTTTGAATGACAAGTCCTGACAGGGTCATATGGAAGGCAAAACAGTGGTATTGACAACAATAATCCAGACGTGTTCTCGAAACTGAAACCACACCCGCAAGCAAGAACGCGCAAGGGTCAAGGGGACGCGAGGTATAAGCTCTCGTCCATTGATTAAAATCGACCAAATGTGCTCAATCCTACTGCTGTCAAGCTGCTGCATCACACAGCTTCAGCAACCTTGACGTGAGGCGGGAGCAGCTCAGTGGACAGGAACTGGAAAACAATGTCTCCAAAAGACGCCGACGCGATCCTAGAGATCCCATTCCAAGACGCCTGCTGGGACATCCTTCACACCCACGCGGGAGTTGATCCTTCTTTTCCCACCCGCCCTCGCTGTCTCGTTCTGGGGAAAGCAAAACCTTCGCTGGCAATCGAACACAGAGGAGCTTCTGGTTTCGGTCATGAGTGCGAAAGCCACGGTGAACAAGGCAGAGAAGGATAAATCAAAAAATGCAACCCTGCAGCGACAGCCTAAGTTCTATTTCAGGCACAAATTACGCCAGTGGCAGGCAAAGAGTGCAGGATGCCTACGGATTCTGCTTGTCTGGGGGATCCCACCATCGCCAGCAGACTGTGAACCCCACTGCCAGACGCCTTTCAGGGTGTGTGCAATGCGCCGTCGCCATCTGACGACAACCCGACGATGGTGGCAGCTCCCTCTGCCACGCGCTGTTCTTTGCCTGGCTGTGGTCAGGCTGGTTGCACCACCATTCAGTGGTCCCGCTTCCTTCATGCCCCTGTCTCAAGGAATGGACCTCACCCTCAATGGTAATGCATGGGCCTTTGTGGATCCCTCACGCACTGCCAGGCAGCCCGCTGCCCCGGCCTTGGTGGAATCCACCACAGGCGGTGCGGCAACAGTGTGAAGCTTGCCATGGAAGCACTGCAACGATGGCGAGTGTGGCAGATGCACTTGCGTCGAGCAGGGTGATGGCGCTGATTACACAGTGGAAGCAGTGATGCAGAAGTGGCAGTAAGGTGCATGCACTTGTTGATTTGGAGTGAAACTAATCTTGCTGCATTGAGCGCGCCGAGCGCCGAGATTAATGATTGATGATTGAGTTCAAGTACATCGATTCATTTTTGGCCTGCTATTGCTTATTGACCAACCTTCTCGTGTAGCCCTATGCGCAATCCTTTTTCTGCTCATGCCTTGGACAGAGATATTCAGGTTGGAAGTAAAATACGATTTTTTAATCCACTAGCCACTAACACCCTTTTTTTTCTGCTCAGTTTCGACCGCCCCACTGCCATCACTGCACCACACAACCCATTGCCAAGCTTGCGTCGCTGAAGCAAAGGGGAGAGGCCTTGGCTTCCTGTGTTGCAGAAGAAACGACTTTCTAATTGTGAGTGAGGAGGAGGTAACGAGGTACCTAGCGATACTTTCATGAACAGAGGAGAATACAAGAGAAAGTGAACGAGTGCATTTTTTTTTTCTTTCTTTTCGGAGTTACTCACACTCTGGCTCTGCACCACTGCCAACGCCAACAGTCAAGCTCTTGGAGGGGGGGGCGAAGGACCTACTCCTGGCTGGAGTGCAACGCGCCCCCCCGGAGCCCCGCTGACGTCCACATCAAGTTCGGCGGGCCTATCCACGACACCTCTGCAAAGCCCTAACCCTCTGCTCCTCCGTCGAAAAAGGCATCGCCAAAGCTCGAGACCGTCCACGAAAACAAAGAGTCAAAGCTCTCGAACCCTAAGCGAGCCGAGCCTTGGGATGAGCTCGAAGGCTGGGTTGGTGGGAGGGAGGCAAACGATGCAAATACATTCATTTACTTGATGCGGAACGGAAAAAGGGGATAGACGAAAAGATAATGCAGCCAGGTTGACTGGCACTGAAGAACAAAACAGAAAGCAAACGCCTTGAACTACAAACAACCCCGCCTGCCGGACCCAATGGAAGCACGCCGACAGCGTTGTTGGGGAACGTCACAAGGTGGCCAGCCCCTGCCGGCGTGTAAAAAAACGGGACGTGCCGCCGACAAGTTCCCCGTGGACGCAAGGGGGTCTGTCGAACTGGCGCGCCTCGCCGTCATCGCCATCTCCCCCACAGGCTCGCCGCCGCCGCATGTACTCACACCAACGACGCCCCGTTCCACCCCGCCAGCGTCCCCGGCGTTGTCAGGGAACGTCACAAGGTGGCCAGCACCCACGTGTAAAAACAGGACGTGCCACCGCCGCCGCCGATGCCAGCGAGTTCCCCGTGGACGCAAGCGGGTCTGTCGACCCAGCGCGCCTTGCCGTCGTGGGCTCGCCCCCCTGCCGCGCTGGGCCGATGATGCTTTGGTGAACCTTCCAGCCTTTTTGGGTCCGTCCCAACCAGTTACAGGTGTGTGTCGGGGGGTGTCGGAAGATCCATTGCTGTTTATTGTATCAGCGGCAGCTGCTGCAATGTTGGCTGGGATGAAGCACGACGGGCGGCGGTGGTTGGCGGGGAAGGCGTCGGCCTGGCAGCCCTCGCGGTGGACCAAACGAACGACAAGCTGGAATTTTTAATAGGAGAGAACATTGCCTCAAAATTAAAATAATGAACATGTTTTAAACAAATTAGTCAGTGTAACTAACTACAACAAAATGCAAGTTTCCAAGGTCTGCAACATATTATTCGCAAGTCATATTATCACACAAGGGAGATGCTTTAATAAAATTCATACTTACACTGTATGTTGCCATTTTGTCTTTTCCCTCTGTTTCTCTCTTATTTGTTATGATTATTATTATTATTACAGTATATTTTTATTTTGTTTTTATTTTTGAATTTTTTTTTTTCCTTGTTGGCGGCCAAATCACAACTCACAAGCCTCAAACATGAATCACATCTTTTCAACAAGAGCCCTCTCCAAAGTAATTGGATAGGACTGACAGTGGAGAAAGGGTGTTTAAGAAGCAGTAGTGATTAGGTTAATGCTGTCAGTTGAATGTATATTCCAGGTGGTTTGATGATGAAAAAGAACTTGCACTCACTGCCCAAGTCTGGGATTTTCCCCTTTCCAGTGGTAGAAAAAGATGTAGCTTGAGGAGTCTCGTCTATGGGTGTTTGCTTTGAATGAGCATAAGCTGCAGGAGTTAGGAATACTGGCGGCTGTTTCTGTTGTTGTTGTTGCTGAGGTTGCTGCACATGTGACTGGGCAGAAGAGCCAAACTGTTTCTGAGAGACACATGCACCAATGGAGCTGCTTGTGCCAGCCCTTGGTTGCTTCTGTTGTGGATGTTGCTGAGTGGATTGTTGGCGCTTTAAGGGGACACCAGGCGTGGTCTGGGCAAAGGAAGTGTGCTGTGGGGCTGACTGTTGGCGAAGGGTGGATGGTGGTGGCATTGTAGTGATATGTGAGGTCTTTGGAGCAGTTGAATCATCCAAGTACTGCATGTTTGTAGATGAGGGTGCTTCTACAGTGGCAGAGAGAGAGAGATGGTGTGTGGGCTCGAAAAATTGATTTCTGGTTGTTGTTGAGTTGGCCTCTTTGTTTGACACCACACCTGGTTGGATGCAGGTCTTCCTCAACGCCTTCCTTACCTGGCCTCCTTCCCGGGTCCCCAGCTCTTGCCGGTCCTCAACCCTGACGCCCTGTGATCAATCCATCGATGGATAGCATCGCCCATTTCAGCATGATTTTTCAGTATGGCCCCTGCACAATGGGGCACGAGTCCGCCAGGTGAGGAGGTCAACCCTCCGTTTCCTCACATTAAGATCAGCAATCTAAATCCCCTGCTCACAGCCCCGCCACTCGCAACCAAGTGTCCCAGACTGCAAGTCTTATCTAACTCTAACTCCCCACATCCCGCCCTTCCGCAACACTACCGCAGCTGCCACTGCTGCTGCTCTAGTCATTGTACAGTAGGTCATGCAGGCTCCCTGTGTAGGAGCTGTTCCAATCGTGCTCGCAGGAAAAGGAAGCCTACTCGTAGCCGCTGTAAAACTGAACGTGAGACTGCCTGCTGCTGTGTGTGTAACAAGGCGCTCTCTCAGACTAACACTCTATCTTGACGTTCACTCCAAAACAAAAAAAAAAAAGAAAGAAAAAAATATACATGTAAATTATCAACAATAAAAAAAATTAAAAAATCAAAACCCTTCCCTGCCACCCGACACGAAAAGGTTCTCTCAATGGCCGCCTTCTACAGAAGCTGGAGGCGAGTGAGTATTGCGATTACTGAGTGTAGTAGTGTTTCATTTTGACATAAATGTAAGGGGAGGTTCTCTATCATGCGCATCACAACCCTCTTGAAACTGCTCTGAGGAAAAGGAAATGCTCTTGTGTTTTTTTTCCCTTCATGGCAGGTACCTGAGCAACACGATTTCCCCTGACACTTTAGTTCACGTGTTCATTTGCGGACCAAGGGATGTGACTCGCGCAAAAAGTAGTGCGGTGTAGGGGGGGGACAGGGAATCTAATTGCAGGGGGACTGGCAAGGCAGTGTTGTTTGTGTTTCCAGTGCTTCGAGTTGTTGCTGCCATCATCAGGCCTCCTCAGGTCTCTTGTTTTCCCCCCTCTTTATTTTTGTTTTTGTTTTTGTGGCTTTCGCACCATCCGTTTGCAGTATTCACGTGGGGTGTTCTGACTGGTCTCGTGCACGCCTGCTGAGCAATCTAGCCATCAACAACTTGAGCAGCCCGACACCGCAGTCCTTCTCGGCCGCCCTCAACTTGTTGAAAATAATAATGTCGCATTCGCTCCCGATTCTGTGGCTGACAATATTGCCTCTGAAGGTACCACACACAGACACACAGAAATCTCGCTGACAACTCTGCTACCTGACCAGTCAACGCTTCAAAAACTGCAAGGGTTGTAAGGCGTCACCTTCCTCGTTTCATTTTATTGGTGTCTCCAAAAATCTCCAACACTCTGGTCACCCTTGCAGCTTCGTCAGCACCTTCAATCAGACAAACGCAACGTTCAAAAGCACAAAAAGCGCGAGCACCTGCCTGTCCTCGTCCTCCTCCTCCACGACAACCGCAGGACGGCCTGCAACATCCACAGCCACCGCCAGGCGACTCTGGCGGCGGGAAGGGTCTTGCCATTGGCACGGTGATCGGGATCGTCGCGCTGGTCGGCGCGGTCGTCATCGTCCGGAAGCGGCGGGGCCGAATCGGTGAGTTTTGTTCCACTGTACCCTCTCACACCAACAAAAATTAAAAAAAAAAAACAAATTAAGGAGCAAAGGGCTTGTACTCGCCAACCACAGCGGTGGGGGCCATGCGGCAGTTCCTGGTGAACCCTGCGCGGTTCGCAGCGGTGGCGGAGCCCGCCAGAGCAGCCACAACAGGAGGTGCTGGTTGCAGCTGCAGCAGCAGTAGCAGCGGCGGACGGCATGGAACGGCGTGCTGACAAGGAGGGGCGGGAGGAGCGGGGCCTTTGCGTTGTTCGCGCCACTGCTCGCAGGCCGGCGGCATCGCACTGTGTTAAGAATTGGAAGGAGCTGCACACGTGGATGAGACGAAGATTGTCCCAGTTATATTGAGGAAGGATGACGAGAGAGGTACATCGGGGGACAGCAACAAGAAAGGAGGGTGCGATCACAAACCTGCATGTGTGGATGAGACGAAGATTCTCCCACACTGCATGTGCCATGGAAAATGGCATAAATAGAGAAGGAGGCATGATCAGCGTACAGACAAACCAACTAAGAGAGCAAGAAAGAGAAAAGGAGAGAAAAGAAGGTTTAAAAGTCAACACGCTGCTGACGGGGTTTGTGAGCGGGACGTTGGCGGCGGAGGTGGAAGCGTCGTTTGAGCGTGAATTTTTTTTTTTTTTTTTGAAAATTTTTGGTGTTGAACTGACACACTAACTACACACTCCAAACACTCACTCACTCACCCCCGTTTCCTGTTTGCTCCCTGTGCACGTGTGAGGAAGCCGAAGAAAAGGTGTCATGTCAGGAGGAAAAATGGGACGACCCTGCCCGCCCAGCGCCGGAAGCAGCCGTCGTCGTCAGCCCCTGCCGGAAGCAGCTGACATCATCAAACACCTTGCACCCGCCGCTTCGCAGACAATGACGGCCTTTGTGAGCCAATCTGCTTCTTGCCGTGACAGCCAAATCCACCATCAAATCCACTACGAGAGAGAGAGAGAGAGAAGAGAGGTACGTACGTAGGAGGTGATCGCGATAGCCTCCTTCCTTCACGCCTGAGAGCTACCACTCACATGTTCCAAGCCAAAAATTTTGGCTTGAAAGTAGGAAAATGTAAATAATTATGCAGCCTAAGGACTCACACACGCAGCGCCGCCTGAGGCCCTGCTGACACTGGTGGGAGAATGCCATTTCCATCCACAAAGCTGTGCGGTTCAAGTTGCAAGGAAACAGAAAAATGCTTTTTTTCTTCTTTCCAGGTGGCTGGTCAAGATCGCTCCACAAGATCACCGCCGAGTTGCTTCTTTGGTGAGTGGTGTTCACCTTGTCTAATCTTTGATCTCCATGCCTCTTGTCACCTTGTCTCATCTTCAACTTCCATGCACAAAATGCAGACCCATGAGATCGAAGGCGATCTGCTCCTTGTGGGAAAGCTATGGGTGGGTGGGTGAGAATTAGCTGCCAAGTTGTCCAGTCTCCCTGCTCGCCTTTGCCGCAGCCGTCCACTCACACCCCATCCTCGCCTATTGCAATAGGCTTCCCACCACACTGCAAGCAGGAGGAAGGTGGGTCTTGTGTGGTGATCGCCTAGCTCACGCAACTATTCATTTATATGTAGAAAACCGGAACTGGCACAATGGCGCTCAGCCCACTTGAATCTCCACTTCGGCCATCGTACAAGTCCCCCTCTTCAAAGGGTCATACACGCTTCATTTGGTCCTCTTGCCTCCCCCCCTCCAGTGTCCCCTCTTTCAGCCGTCCCTTGCAGGCGGGGGGTACCCACTGTAGTGCGAGCTAGCGCCTGCCAGCCCAGGTACACTCTCACAGGCGGCCTTCAGTGCGCAACAAATCCTTACGCCTGGTTGGTTGATGATTGTCAGCTTCCCACATGTGTCTTTCATCCCGCTGTGCGTAAAGTTGTATAGTTGCCCTGAAGGTCCTCCCAGTGAATGAGATGTGTGACGTAGGGAGTGATGGTCCTCCTCACTTTTGAGCTCCTGGTCCACCCGTCTTGTTTCTGGGAGTGGTTCTCTGAATAGCTCCAGTACCTAAGTCTCCCAGCTCATGTCTGAGAAAGGTTCTCCAGAGTGGTTTTTTGAATAGTCTTTGTCTGGGGGGGGCGGGTCTTGCAATGCTCTCTGCTGACCAGGTGAGCTGTTGGAGACGAGGTCCTGGCGCTAGTTGCAGCGTTCAAGGTTGCACCGTACGCGCTGGAAAAGGTGTTGAAGGACTGCACGTGCGCAGAGGAAGGTTGTTTGTGAGTATATTGATCTATTTTTGTGCGGATTAGCCAATGATCAGATCTGACTGACCCCTCCCCCAAAGAAAAAGAAAAGCCTGCACCGTCGACTTTGACCTCACCTCCAGCACGCTCTCCATTGTCCACTTTGACCACTCCAAAGTCCTTGGCATCTGCTGTGAAAACCTGGCCTCCCGCTGCCACTTGCAATATTCTCTGCTAGCAGTCCGCTGTGTTGATCTTTTTGAAGGCAAGAGAAAGTCCATTTTTTTTTCCCCAGGAATCCACACCACTCGACTCAGTCACACAGGGTTGGCTTAAATCATCTAGCAGAGAAGTGCAGCCAGAAAAGGGACGCTGAGTGGGGAAAGACATTGCTGATGATCTCCTTCTAGTCCAGCCTGCGAAAGCCGGTAAGCTCTCACATCCTCTCTCGTCATGCACAGGATGTAGGCTCACCTCCTCAACCATCTCCCCTGGCAGTTGCAGGCCAGACTTTATCACTATTTTGCTTTTCTGTTCCCAAACCTTGGCTATCCTGTCTGCGCGGGAGGTGTGTTTTGCTGCAGGGTGAGCGACTGGTTTGGAGGTGTCTATTAGAAATCTGAGTCTTGTTTAGTGGTAGTCACAGATCCGACGCTCGACATCCACGCTCGCATCCCAGACGCATTTATCATGGCAAAATTCCTTGCCGTGCTGGTGGTCAGCATCACACACTTTGCCTCACCCCAACAGCCCAATTTGACAACTTTGATCTGTTAAAGTTTGGGTAGAGCAGCACAAGCCCCGCCAGGGAAGCTGTTGTACTCTTGACAGTGGTAAGTGCTCTTCTTTTGTAAGTTTTTCTTTCCATCCCAAAACCTTACATTCATCATTGTAGGAATTTCAATCGGCCGACAGTCAACGCCTTTGTCAACTCCACGGCCTCCAGCTTCTCTCTGGCATCAATGCCATGGATCACCCCAACTAGTACCTCAACTACTTCCGGATTGAGAGCAAGGGTACCACCGTTACCTCCATAGACTTCTTCACCCACTTGCTCGGATTGATTGCTGCCATCTTCCCATTCCGCACCTTTGGGGATAGGGCCGAGCAGGCATGGTGTGTGGGTCCATGCCGTGATTCAGCACAGTATCGCTTCGAGGGTGAATCTATCTGGAATGTCCCTCGACGCGGCGCGCGTCGGTTGCGTTAGCTGTGTCCCACGCAACGCAGCAGCGGATCTCTGTGGATCTCTGTGGATCTCTGGGAGGACCGCTTGTCCCACTGCCGCAGAGCGAGGGCACGCGCACCGTGTGCTGGTGGGAGACCAGCAGGAAAGCCCAGCGGCGCACGGTTCGGGAAGCATCGGCACCCTGCAGCAGCAGGTGACCCTCACTCAGGAGGGGGCCCGCAGCCTCCACAGCAGCACCACCCAGCGCAGGCGTGTTTCTGTTCTTCGGCGCTAAGCGCTGCATGCCGGCAGCCGCACGTCCAAAGCAGCCGACGACGGTCGCGGGACTGCACCTCAATATGAGCAGGCACAGCAACAGCAGCACGGCCACAGCCTCCCACCCAGCAGTGGTGGAAGATGCGTCGCTCCCTGGCCTGCTGACTTTGCCAAGATGCGGGTGATGTACGAGCCGCAGACCCGCTCGTTCCGCCTGAGTGTGCCACTGCCAACCACCACCAGCGGAGGGGGAGGCGTGTGTGTCTGTTTCCGCTGGATCCCACGCGCTGATTGTCTGAACTGCTCGCCGATGTTAGAGAAAAGGAGAGAAGTGGCAGAGTAGAGATTAAGAATGAAAATTGGGAAATAGAAGGCGAGAAGAGAAGTATCGTGTGACCCCACTTTTAATTCTTCCTTAACCCTCCATTTTTCCCTTTTAAACAGCCGGTGGTGTCGCGCGTGACGGCCAAGTTCCAGTCAATCGCCGACTATGAGGACAAGATCACGCTGGACGCCTTTGTCCACGGCAACTTTGTCGTCTGGCTGCACCCACGCACCGGTGCTGGACGACTCGCAAATGCAAAGTCGGCATCCCCTTTGGCTAAACAATCGTCAGCACTGCTGCTCCAGTCATTTATCCACTCAGACACATCTCTTTCTTCGTCCCTGGCATTTTTTTTTTTTTTGAATTGTTGACGTCATCCTCCAACGACTTGACGAGCCTTCATTAGGCAGCTGAAGGCGAACGGTGAAGCCATTCCAGCCGCTTGCGTTGTTCTGCTTCTGCTGAAGGTGACGGAGCAATCAAATGGACGGGAGAGACCAGAGCAGGCAGGGATGCTGTAAAAGTGGGGAAAGACCTGGAAGAGTTGAAAAAGCAGAAGCTCGTCATTCATTTTACAGACTGTTCCCCCACTTGCACTGAATCTGCGCACCCCACCATCCATGACACACCTTTCACTGCTTCCTGACAGTGTGTGGGCCAATGTTATTTCCAAGGAACCCAAGCCTCACAAGATTCAAATCAGCCAAGAAGAGGAAAAACTTGAGATACTCAAGACAAGGCATGATGCAGCAACAGCTAGACACCCAGGAGAGCACAAGACATATGAGCTTGCCTTGCCTCCAGAGACTTCTACTGGCCAGGCATGAGGAAGTACATCAAGAACTATGTCAGCAGCAGTGAAACCTGTCAACCTGCCAAAGAAACAAGTCCAGCAGACACAAGCTCTGTGGACTTCTGGAGCCCCTCCCAATTGCCATCAGCCCTTGGTCATCAATATCCATGGACTTCATTGTGAAACTGCCCTCATCCCATGGATTTGACTCTATCCTTGGTGTTATCTGCAGAAGGACAAAGTTGGCCCATTTCATCCCCTGCACTGAGAATATAGATGCACAAGGAACAGCAGACTTGTTTTTGCAGCACATATTCAGGCTCCATGGGCTGCCTCAGTCAATCATCAGTGACAGAGGACCACAGTTCAGATCTCAATTTTGGAAAGCACTCACAGCAGCCCTTGGAATCAAGTCTCAACTGTCAACTGCTTATCACCCTCAGACTGATGGACGAACTGAAAGCACAAACCAGACCCTGGAGCAGTATTTGAGGTGCTATGTCAGCTATCAACAGGATGATTGGCCCACCCTCCTTCCACTGCCAGAATTTGTTCTCAACAATTCTCTCCACTCAAGCCCCATTCTATCTCCTTTCTTTGCAACCTATGGCTTCAATCCAAGGGGGAGGTCTTCTGGGACAAGAGACTCTTTCCAATGTCCAAGCTCCTGCTGTGGCTTCACACTTGCATAAGCTCAAGAACATCAGCACCTTCCTGGACCACCCTGAAGCAAGCCCAAGAAGATGCCTCAAGATTTGCCAACACTCACATTATGGACTATGACCTTGCTGTGGGTCAGCTAGTCTGGCTTCCAAGGAAGAACTTGCAGGCCAAAAGACCAAGCCCCAAGCCAGACAACCTCAAGTTGGGACCTTTCAAGATCTTGGAGCGAATCAAAACCCAGTCACCTTCAAGCTGGAACTCCTGCATCCATGAAGATCCACCCAGTTTTCCATGTCAGCCTTTTGGAGACCAGCTCCATTCCAGGCAGAGTTGTTCCTGTTAGTTTTGGGTCTTTTGGTGTAAGCGGTGTGCAGGAGCTTTGGCCTGATACTGCTCTGCAAGGATAACTTGCAGCATTTTGCCAGTGATGATCCTTGTAACAGTTTTGTATAAAGACAAACACAAGACTGACAGAAGCCAAGATCAACCTCCCACCACCACCACCTTCAGTAGTGTACTACCTCCATCCCCACAGCAGCACAACCCATAGACAATCCAGCCCAACGAAATCTTTTATACAAAACTGTTACCCATCCCAATCACTTCCCCCTTGATTTCAACAAGATCCAACCAGTAGAAGGGGTTGTACGCTTTTCAGATCTGCCAACTTTGGGGATCAATCACGGACGCTACAGACATTGTACAGCAATTCTGTTACTACCATTGGAAAGCTCTTGATCTCCTCTTTCCAACGAACCCACCTGATCTCGGATCGAACGCTCCTACGTTGCGTACACCACCTCTGAAGTTGGCAACCACTTTTCCAACTTCAACCTCAATTTGCTGGCCTTCCAGACCTCCCCCAGCCAATCCCAAGCTATCATTCGAAAGGCCTGCTTCTGGACTACACAAATGTCACCAACGGGATCCCAAAATCACTCTCCTTTGTGATAAGCGACGACTTTTTCCATTCAGGGTCACTGGATTACCTCCAACCCTCACCATTAATTTTTGATTTTTTGTCCCCAATTGGAGACAACGACCACCCCCGAAAAAATTGACAAAAATCAATTACTCTGTGGGGACGCTGTGGTGAAATAAAACCATAACAAAAAGAAAAAATTTGACAAAAAAAATCAATTGCAACGCTGTTGGGGGCACTGTGTCGGACGAAGTGCAGGATTCGGGAGTCTGTCGGAACGCTGTGCGGCTTTAACGCTCTCTGTGGGACGCAGTGAGGACATAGTTTTTTTTTGCCCTCACGTAAAACCATAACAAAATGAAAAAATTGACAAAAAAAATCAATATCTGAAAACGGCAGACTCTGTGGGAACGCTGATGAGAGGCGCAAGCCATAACAAAATGAAAAAATTGAAAAAAAAATCAATTGCCATTGTTGATGGACTCTGTCGGAACGCTGTGGGACGCAGTGTGGACATAGTTTTTTTTTGCCCTCATGTAAAACCATAACAAAATGAAAAAATTGACAAAAAAAATCAATTGCCATAATTGATGGACTCTGTCGGAATGCTGTGGGACGCAGTCAGGCTTTGTTAGCACTGGTGGCAGGCTGGATGGATATGTCTAGGACCCACGCTGAGCTCCGACAATCACTGGTTGAGGGTATACAGCTGATTTTAGTACTAAACAAGATGGACCGGCTTACTCTCTCTCCCTCCATTCAATTGCGGTGGTGGGCGTCGCCGCCCAGACCCTCCCTTTTCTCCTTTTCCCCCTGACATGCCCATTTTTCTTTGACTTCCCCGGTGACGTGTGTGGGCCTGGTTGAGTTTGTTACACCCACACAACATCCCCTTTCCCCTTTAAGCTGTTTATGACTTTATGTTGACCTTCCTCTTACTTTCTTTGTTGATGTTAGGTATCAATCACCTGTGCTGTTCTTCGATTTGAAAAGTGAGCAGGAGTAACTCACTGTCACAAGGTATCAATCACTTGTGCTATTTGTCGATTTGATAAGTGAGCAATAGTTACTCACTGTCACAAAGGCCTTTTTCCCATTAAACTGCATGGTGTGCATCGCCCGCACCAATCCTGTGTCTCTGGGAGGTGCAGGGAGCATTATTTTTCAAGGCAGATCCCAATCCAATTGGAACTTCCATTGTCTCAGTTCTGTGGACCCAAGAAACCTTGCCACTGACTGCAACCCAGTTCGGCGTAATTCAGTCAACACCGTCAAGCAAAGAAACAAACTCTGCTGCCACTGCGGCAGCCTCCTTGTCTGGACTGATGGACTTGCCCGTGCACATGCCCCTGCCAGCTCGCTGTAATCCCAACTTGTCCCATCGTGCTTCAGAGTCACCTCAAACAGATCCCACCACACCAGGTCTTGCCCACTCACATATTCTCTTCTTACCCAAACGAACCCAATGCCCACTCCCTTTCACCCTTTGCGCCATGACTCTTTTGTGCATAACTGCCAAGTCATTCAAGTGACAACTTTGTGTCATGAGCCTTTCGCGCATCTCCATTTTCGGGTCATTCAAACAACTGCTGTTTAATCTTCCATTTCCCCTTTTTTCTTGTCCTTGACTAACTGTATCATCCCCCCCCCTAACCCAAAAAAAAAAAAGAGTCATGCCTGAAAAAACAAAGTTTCCCCCAGATACATTCCACTCGGTGAACAGTGACTTGCAAAAGCCAATTTGGATATTTAGCCAACTGCATCGTCCACTCAAGAACCAAAAGGATGGTGGCAGCAGTGGCAAGGACGACCAAGTCATGCCTGTTACAAAGTGGAGCAGCATGAATGACACCACCAAAACTCAGGCAAGTATAACTGCAATAGAATAATTCGGAAATCTTAATGAAAAAATTTCTGATCTTACTTGTTCTTGGTTTCTCAAATGCACAGGCCCGAAAATCCATTAAAAAACTATTCGTATGGACAGCACATGGCCAACGTCTGAGCAAAAGAAAAGTAGAACAGGAGGTAAGAGTTCCCAAATGGCCTATGCGAGTATTGCAAGATCAAGGAGTCAGGATCTTGCACAGCTGAGAGTCATTTTGTCGATTGGAATACACCACCTGGAGTTCAGATGCTCCTCAGGATAATTTCCAGCACTCCGATATTTCGAAGATGGTTGGCCCTCGCACTTGGTATCTACACAGCAAATTTGAGTGCTTTGTGAATTTATTCAAGGCCATACTTCTCAGTGTTCTCAAAATATCTTTTACTTAATCCATGTTCAATAAACGAAGGATGCAGAGGCAAATGAACTATTCATTAGGTTCCCCCAACTGGAGAACTACAGGAAGTCTACTGGCACAGAGTTCCTTGATAGATTTGAAAAGTTTATGCAGTCTGAAAATTTCTCAACATCATCAAGTGACGATGCTGCCACTTATTATCATAGTTGGGATGACAAAGTGGACAAAGAGTGAGTACTTTGTTTTCATCAGTTTTATCAAAAACTAAAGCTTGCGTGGGATGACGTTCAGAAAATATTTTGTTTGGAAAGAGTTTTTAAGGTATGTTTGATATCCTTGGATTTGGCATTTTAACAATAATTGTCAACATTACAGGAGCTATAATCTCCTATGCTGAAAGTGGGGCATTTATCCTTGGGAAAGACAGCACCTTAGACTGGTTCCAGGATGAGGTCGATCTCTTTCTGAAAGCTACTATGACCTCCACTATATCGACATCACGGGACTCTGTGCGCGGACTGAGAAAAAACTGTAAAATCAAAAGCTGTCATGTAAGTTTCATGGCTGGTGCAGGCCTTGCAAGCCACAATGGAAATGGATGTGGTCGCACTGAGGGTATATCTTTGGCAAAGCGCTACTTTGGGTACGGCCAGTCAACTCTGCAGATCTCCTTGTGCCCATTCATCCAAGACACTGCAATCAATCTTTCAAAACTTCTCCTCATCTTTGGAAACTCATTCACGGATCTGTGTCTCATGGACTATTTTCCCCGGATCCTAGGAGAGGAAGAGGAGCAGCTGGTTAAAGTCAAGATCTGGCCTGATATTCAGACAAGCAACTGTTTGGATCTACCTAGAGTGCGGTGGATGGAAAAATATATCTCCCATTATATGTCGCAAGCGGCTACAATTGCACCCCTCACACCGACAGTCGGGATTGTTTGCTCAAACAGCCGAAATCCTTTGACAAACCTCCCACAACAGAAAGCGACAACTACATGTGTAGTTCTTTGCCAGAGAAGCATATTCCAGATCACAGTTATGCAGACTTTGGAAGTTTTTTGAATCACTATCACATTCTGGATCCCAGCTATGCTAACTTTGAAGGGCCCCATGACTTTAGTGTCATTCCCCATGTAGAAGAGAACAGGGAAAATGATATCCATTGTTAGCATATATTTTTAATTGCCAGGTTTGCGCTTGTCTCACATATCAAATTACTTTTTGTTGCTTGCTTGTCATGAATCTTGATCGCATTGCAGACTATCCTGTTGATGAATGTAACTATTGGTCACACAATGTGGAAGATGATTTTGATTTTTCTGGTGCAGTTTCCTTTTTCCATTTATTTTTTTTTGTTAGGCTAGAGATCTGATAAAGTCATTCAATATCTCTCTTTGATAAATTTTGAATGTCAGATTGTGCTGCCGAATTTGAATTGGAAATGGACAATGATTTTTGCATGGAGGAGGAGTTTCCAGAAGTTGGCTTTGAAACTGAATCTGTGGCAGATCACGACAATCCCACAACTGAGGAGCAGCTCACTGCTGCTTATCATGAAAATTGTTCCGAGGAAAGACTCGATAATGACAGGGCCTCTGAAAGTGAATCCTTGGCGGATCAAGACAATCTCATGGCACAGCAGCAGCTCACTGCCTTCTATTACAGCAATGATACACCAAATGAACACACAGGTTAGGTTTTTAGTTATTGTTCTTTTGTACCCCAGATTTATTTGACAAATTTTCTGCAATTGCTTTAATCACAGTGTGTTCTAGAGACTCTCAACTTGCTGAAGCAGTGCCAGGACTTAGCACGAATCAAGGTAAGTCTTCAATCATTTTGCTTCATAAAAGCCCAGCTGACAACTCAATATAATTTCCACCAGAATGGACTAACTCAAGAGCTTTAACCATTGGCTATTCAACCTACAGCAATGTTCCTGTTGTCAAAAGAAGATGGAGAGAGGCTTGTTTTGATCGCCCTACCAAACAAGCTATCAAAGATCATCAGGATAAATTCTCATGGATTTTTGGAAATCTGGAGTACGAAGCAGGGATTCAGCTTGGATTTGGAACTTTCTTTTCATTCCAGTCGAGTTCAATTCACAGAACAGCTCTAATGAGTGTGGATGCAGATGTTAGCAGATTGCTAGGGTCACATAACCTTACAGCTGTCGTGGCTCCAAAGGATCAAATGCACAAAACCATCATGATATTTACACCAGATTCAGCTTTTAAGTACCGGTTTCAGATCCTATCCTTGTGGGCAGCATGGCAAAATTTGCTGTTTGTAAATTCGGATTTTTATCACATTTGGGACAACAAAGCAGAGCTTGAGCCGAAGGAGGAAAAGAGAGCTTTGCACGCTACAGCCCATCAAGCAAAGTTGGAGGAGGACCGGCGTAATTCAACATTGCCTGTTCAAGTTCGTGTGAAGAGGGCTGAGGCACGTAAAGGCAGAAAGCAGCTCAACACCCTCGCACAAACTCCACCAACACACCCAACACAGCTACCTCCAATGCCAACAGAGCCTCAGACAGTGTCAATGCTGCCTCAGCCGCTCAGGACGCCAATGATGTCAACAATGCTGATCTCGCTTCAGCCACTGGCGCTGCCACCACCTCAGCCAACAACAGAGCCTCAACCACTGATGCTGTTGCTGCTACAAAAGTCAAACCACCGTTATCTGAGAAACAAAGAGAGAAGAAGAAAAGGTATCAGAAGGAGCAGAAAGCACACAAACTTGCTCGTATTAGACTTGCTGAGGTTTTCACCAACATTGCCACCAATGCCAATGGCATCGATGCTGACACTCACTCAGTGACTGTCGAAGCTGCCTCAGCCACTGCAGACTCTACCAACACCAGTGATACCAATGACACTTCCTCAGCCATCGTTGACACTGCCACCATTCTTGCCACCTCATCCAATACCGAAGCCTCTGCCAATGATGCCAACACAAATGCCAAAACTGCCGCAAAAGCCAAGGCAGGGGCCTCTTCTTGTAAGAGGAAACGAGCCAATTTCCGTCGTCTTGAAGAGCCTGCCAACAATGCAGAAACCACTCTCACAATGCCACCACTGCCGAGAAATCTCGCAGGGAGGAGCCAGCGGCTGAAACCTCAATGTCTCCTCCTCCCCCGCTGCCGCTCTTTATGTGATCGTCGTGCTCGTAGTCCGAATTGTACTCTGAATACACGGAGAGCTGTAGCGAGATATCTGAAGCCATGCGTGTGATGGCGGGAGAGTCGAGCGTTGGTGAGGGCTGGACAATCATTTGTAGTTCCTAATGCTGATGAATCGTTTTTGTAGATCCTATACAGTAAATTCGAGGGTGGATGTGAAGGAATTTTTTAGCCATGGAAAGGCGGCGCTGTTGGATAGGTTCTGAGATGGGAAGAGTGATCTCTGCGACTGGCAGGATCGTGGGATCAGAATATCTCACACACCTGGGAATGCGAAGAGGACCTGATGGCAATTGCCAAAACCCTCCGCGCCCCCGCCCCCGGCGCCAGTGGGGAGGACGAGACAACCTCCGTCATTCTATCGAGAGATCAAGGACTTGTCGTTGTTGCTCCTGGCTACCTGATGGAATAGCAACGATTTGGTGCTTGGTGATGGTGGCTGGATTTGGTGGCCGTGCAGGAAGGAACGTGATGGCGGGGGTGACTGTTTGCTGCCCACGGAGTATAGATCGGGGGAGAGTGAGGAGGGATAAGCCCCGACGAGCCGGTAGTACTAGAGCGTGAGTGCGATAAGTTTTCAAACAGAGCCTTCCCAAAGTGAGTATCAAAGGCCGAAAGTCGAGTACGATTAGCAGTGATTCCTGGAAGACAGCGCTCTCTGGTCTGACGCGCTGCTGCAGACGGCCAGAGAGAGGTCGCTGCCAGGCGAAGCCGACTGCCCTGCCGACGGTGGACATACCGCGACACCTTTTTATTTCGTCGGCGATGGTTGAGGAGGGAGGACTTTCCATAGCCAACTGCGTGAACGAAGGAGCTTTAGGGGACGCGGCATGATGTTGCGGAGGGTCGTCGGTCATCGGTGGAGCCGCATTCGGCAGGCTGTTGTTACCACATGGTTTCCTCCAATTTCTTTTTTAAACCTTTTTTTGGTGGGCAAAGGCTTCGGCTCTGGGTAACTGTGGCGTGTGAGACTATACTCACTCCTTTGACCCTGGGATGTGGGCCCAGAGTGAGGGAAAGCAAATAATAGGCTAAAACTAACTTTATTGGGCTGTTGTCTAGGGGGTGTTTCAACCCTACTACTTGCTTAGTCCATGAAGTATCCCAGCTGATCTGTCTAACAGGGGTCTCAAACCCAAAGAATGAACATTCAGAGGGACAATCCTCTGAAGGATCAGTGGCGTGGCCACAGGCCGGTGCGAGGGAAAATGGAAGGGCACTCCTGAGGGTGCAACACAACTGCAGAAAAAAAAGAGAGAAGAGGGAAATGGGGGTGTTTATCTCTGGAACCTAATCTCAAACACAACAGGAGTGGTTAATAGCAATGGGACAGACAGGGCGCAACCTAGCGCCCCTCGTTGTGGATGGTGCTGCAGGAGCCCTTGATGTCGCCAGCAAGAAGGGAGTCAACTATGTAGGGGTTGGAGGTCGCCAGCAGGGAACTCGCATGCGGAAACATCTGCGATCATACACACACCCCGCTGGGCTGTGTCGGTACAATCACTTGACCAACGGGCTTTATCGCATTGCACTTGTACTCACACATCTCACTCTCACAGGAATAGGACTGAGGCAGGCACTTGTAGATCGAACTCTCAGGTGTTGGGGGCTGTGCAACTGGCCATCAACACCCTTGCAAGGTCGATGATGCCACCGCTGTCGCCCCTGTGGAGGGCAAGTGCCTGTGATCCTCACTCCAACACAGAGCCAGCAGCACCACACATTCGGTGGTGGAGCCAGCTGCATTCCCCACCTGCGGCCCCTTGAGAGGAGCCCCCAAAGGGACCATGTACTCACCTGGCTGCAGACCACCTCTCACTACCCTCGCCGTCGTGAGCCAGATGGATTTGAAGGGACTCTGTCTTGGTGCCAAAGTCAGATTGAAGTAAAAAGGGAAAGAGAAATGGTCCAAAAACAGAGAGAGAGAAAATTGACAAGTCAAAATGTGAGATTCCTAATCTCACTGATCATGGTCTTAGCTGGGGTCTCCCTAAAAGCTCTTCCCCAGTTGTGACTATGTCATTATATTGGCCCCCCATATTTATTTTTTATTACCATTCATCACATCCCTCACAGGCTCTAGTGTTTATCACTATAAAAGAGCATCCTCTGTTCCTTGTGCTGAATGGGCCTAAGCACAAGGGGCACACCCCTTATTCATCCTATTCATTCTTATTTTTACTCATTTTCCTTTTTCTCTCATTTTCCCACCTTTCAATCCACTGTCCCTGCACTGATGTGGCCTCAAAGCCTTAAATATGTTCACCCCAAATTTGGAGGCAGGGGAGACACTGGGTTGGGGGGGGTGTGGCTGGAAGAGTGATTCATCCTTTCAAATTGTTCCTTCTTTCATTTTCTCTTTTCTCCCTTTCTTCCTTTTCTTCTTTCTCTCTTCCCCTTTCCTATAAATACTCCCCTCTCTCTCTCCTCCTTTGCTCTATATATATCTACTCTCTCTCAATAAATCCTACTTAGGTAACAACCAATCCTTTTCTTTCCTCTTTGGTGTTTCTCCCCAGGCCAGTGCTACCAGACCAAGCTAGTAGAGGTATGATTCCCCCAGGCCAGTGTGTGTATGCCAAGCTGGGGGCAAGGTTTCTATCCCCTATTGCTAACTTCAGCAGCTGTCTCATGCCCTCAGCATGAAATCCCACTTAGCGGCTCTCACTGTGTAGACTGTAGACTTGCCATCCACTAGTGATTCCATCAGGCTGAGGGCTTATTAGCCCAGGACCTCACCTTGATCACCAATTTGGACAGTCAGGGCTTGAACCTGGGGCCTTTGGGGTACTCTTCATTGAGCAACTCCACTTGGTCTAGCTGTCCTTGAGTAAAGACAGAATTGAATCACATCATCAATCTTTGTTGAGTTTGAGCTGAATCCAGGGTACTGGCTCTGCTAATAACCAGGAGCTTCCCATCTTAAAGACTTGTCTTATCCCGTTTTGCCACTAGACTATAGATGAGCCCCTGAAGATGAAGAGGAGATCTCATAAAAAACCCTGACTTGGAGCATCCACCACATATGCTCAAAGTCCCCCCAACCTTATGCGTGTATGTACAAGTGCCAAAAATAAATAATAAATTAGGCGGGCATGGGGTATGGCCTGTCAGGCACCCCATCCCTAGGCAGTCGGGCAGTCTCTGTTAGTCACCAAAAAAGAAAATAAGTTGAGAAAACCCTGGTGCAAAGGAAACTGTTAAGACGAAAGTAGTAAAAGCAGGCCCAATAATAAAGACGGGTTAACTGCAAATACACTTTGATAATGCCTTGGAAACTAAAGAACCAGGAATAATAGGGGTCACCCCGATCCTTGTGGTTTTATGACAGGTACACTTGTTTTTGCGAATAAAATCCCTAGACTTTATCACTGAGACCTTGGTGTAGTCTCACAGTACCTCTTTTTAATCTCACACCACAGGTGTGACAAAGGGGGCACTTCTAACTTAGAAGGTTTCAACTGTGTGCTCCTCCTCAGGGGCACAGGTTGAGTTTGTGGTGTAGGTGGGCCAGGAACAGGCTGACTTGCAGAATTGGTGCGGAAAGACCAGGCCAGAGCTTGATTGCAGTAATAGGTGTTTCCCTATTCCATGGTTCAGGGGTGATATCAACCGACTTCAGTTCTCCCTGCTTGTTGAGATGGAAGTGTGGAAGACTTCCATTGCTCGAATATCCAATCAAGCCATTCGAGAAGTGTGACATGATCTCAGGGTAAATCAACTCTGCTCTGCAAATGTAGTTGGAGCTGGAGTAGAGGTAAAACGCGCTGCCGTCCATGGCAGAACGGTGGAGCACAAGTGCAAGAGCAGGCTCAGAGAGGCTCAATTGCAGGAAGTTAGGCATTGAGAACTTTGGGATTTTCTCAGGTCTCACACCTGGAGGCAGGGGAGGTGGAGCTTCACGCCAAATGAAGAGAACATCGACAGAGAACTGTCCAATCAACTCACTCAGTATCTCATGAAGCCGGTACTTGCGTTGGGTAAGGCCAAAGGTGTCTTGGCAAGTGCTGCATGAGTGTCGCTGAGAGGCTTGTTACTTGAATGAAGACAATGCACAACTGGTCAGAACCACTGACAGGTGTTTTTGAAGAGCGGCAAAGCCTTGGAAGGGTACACAGCCTTAGTAACATAACTTGCAGGAGATTCATTATCTTGAACAGAAGAGAGACAAGACTCCTCTTCAGCTTCTTCAGAAGGGGTTTCTAGTGAGGTTGTAAACCTCAAGCGTTTCGTTCTCCAACAAATGTGAGAGGCTCATACGAGACCAGCATCTGGCAAAGGAGCTTCTTTCTCTGTTTCACCTTGGGGAGTAGATGAGATAGAGAGGGCAGTTTCTTTGTCCTTGTCAGTGTCACTGTCATCTACAGTGTAGGCAAAATCTTCTCAATCCACACCAGTGAACAAGTCAACAGGTAAACGTGCATCTCTTCCATGCATCAGGAAAAATGGTGTTTCTCCAGTCAAAGCATGGACATCGGTTCGGTATGCAAAAAGGACATACAGGAGTATGGAAGGCCAGTCATCATGGGTTTGCTGGTCAATGTACGCACAAATCATTGCTTCAAAGTTTGTATAGACCGT